>JAZGLO010000355.1:0-530551 GCA_036873155.1 Biomphalaria sudanica
GTCCTGTTGTAACTCCAGGTGGTGTGGTTCCTGTTGGAGCTGTTGTAACTCCAGGTGGTGTAGTTCCTGTTGGAGCTGTACTTTCAGATGAGGATGGTCCTGTTGTAACTCCAGGTGGTGTGGTTCCTGTCTGAGCTGTACTTTCAGATGAGGATGGTCCTGTTGTAATTCCAGGTGGTGTGGTTCCTGTTGGAGCTGTACTTTCAGATGAGGATGGTCCTGTTGTAACTCCAGGTGGTGTGGTTCCTGTTGGAGCTGTACTTTCAGATGAGGATGGTCCTGTTGTAATTCCAGGTGGTGTGGTTTCTGTTGGAGCTGTACTTTCAGATGAGGATGGTCCTGTTGTAACTCCAGGTGGTGTGGTTCCTGTTGGAGCTGTACTTTCAGATGAGGATGGTCCTGTTGTAATTCCAGGTGGTGTGGTTCCTGTTGGAGCTGTACTTTCAGATGAGGATGGTCCTGTTGTAACTCCAGGTGGTGTGGTTCCTGTTGGAGCTGTACTTTCAGATGAGGATGGTCCTGTTGTAACTCCAGGTGGTGTGGTTCCTGTTGGAGCTGTACTTTCAGATGAGGATGGTCCTGTTGTAACTCCAGGTGGTGTGGTTCCTGTTGAAGCTGTACTTTTAGATGAAGATGGACCTGTTCCTGTTGTTACTTCAGGGGTTGTAGTTAAAGTTTCTGTAGAAGTATTAATTTTTTTAATGCAGAAAATAGTGTTTTTTTTATAATGTTTGATTTTTTTGGGGAGATAAAGATATGTTTGTAGGTTTTTTAAAATAAAATTATCAATGCTTAACTTACCTTCACATATTTGATAGGAAATGAGTGAACCAGTTACTGCTTGTAGATAAGCTGGATGTTCTAATTTCAATTCAGAGCTATTATAGTTGATCTGGAAATATGTTTATGTTATAGAATTTAAAAAAACACTTTTAAAAAATGTAGTTATTTATATTTTTGAACCTTTTATTATATTTTCAGTTTTCCTTTTAGCAAGTATTGACAGAACACACTATTAATATATATATCTGCACAAATTGTAAGAAAAGTTTTCTGATGGACAATAAAGATTATTATAATATGTATTATATATATACATATATATATCTAAATATAAATATATATCTATCTCTCTCTCTCTGTATATATATATATATATATATATATATATATATATATATACATATATATACAGGGTGTGTCAGAAAAATGTATACACACTTTGAACTGTAATAGACGATTTTGTTCCCATTCTACAATGCTAAATTTCAGCACATGGAAAGCTTAATGTCCAATTGGAAAAAGAAATGTGATTAAGGTGAGTAATGTTCAAACTGGTGGCCCTCAGCAGCAATACATTGCTGAGTACAAATCAACACTGATTCCATACATCATATTAAAGTGTGCACTGAGATTTCTGCGCATTCCACAGTGTGTCCAGGTTACGCAGTTTACATTTGTATACTTCATCTTCAACTGTGCCCCATAAGAAAAAATCCAGCAGCGTGAGGTCTGGAGAGCGTGCAGGAAACTAGGTTGGTCCCCTGTGTCCTATCCACTGGCCTGGCACATTGTGCACCAGGTATGCTCGTACGTCCCTATGATAGTGCGGCGGGCGGCCATCTTGTTGGAAATAAAACTTATCATTACTGTATAATGTTTGAATGGCAGGGAATATGGAGTCAGCAAGCATTGTTAGGTACGTTTCTCCAGTAACAGTACCTTCAAAGCGGAAATGCCCAATAAGTCCCCTTGCAGACAAAGCACACCACACATTTACGCAAATTCACAAACATTTTAACTGTAAAGCGAGGATTATCTTCAGCCCAGTACACACAATTGTGCCTATTGACAGTTCCATTAAGTTTGAAATGGGCTTCATCTGACCAAATTATACCAACTATAAATCCCGGTTCACGTCTCACCCTCTTCTGAACCCATTCACAAAATTCTAACCTTTGATCTGGATCGTCGTCACTGTTGCACCAGCGTTGGAATGGACACATGAAACTTGCCTTTCCTCAGGATGCGTAGCACACTACTAGCACTTTCATCACTCGACCTCGACCCGATCAACCTTTATACACATCACACACAGTTCCATGAATTTCTATTTTGTCTCATACACGTGTAAATGTTAACCTTGAAGGTGGTTCTGTACAATACTCATGTCTCCACTGTCTTCAAACCGCAGCTACATTCTCAAACTTCCCATACCAATTAATTATCTGCTTCCGCTCTTCAAAACTCAAATGCACGTCCATCATGTTGCAGTTACTTCCTTGCCACTCCTGTACTGTGTCAATACAGAACCACCTTCACATTTATTTTTCCAATTAGACATTAAGCTTTCCATGAGCTGAAATTTAGCATTGTAGAACAGAAAATAAATTGTCTATGACAGTTCAAAGTGTGTATACATTTTTCTGACGCACCCTGTATATATTTATATATATATATATATATATATATATATTATAAGGTTTTAATGAAAATGAAAGTTCAACAATTATAAAGTTAAATAAAACTATTTTATAAATGTATGCTTATTCTTTTTACTTAGTTTTTTTTTTTTACATTAAAAAAAATTGGAGATAGTTATACATGATTTTATTTTCTTATGATTTTGATTTGCTCCACAAACAAAATTGGAATTTTTTAACATAATAAAGTTATTTTGCTTTTAGATGGGGAAACCACAGTTTATTATTAATTTTTTTATTGATTATTTCTTATTAGGAACACTAAATAAGTCAACTTGATTTGAGAAATATTGTGGAAGAAATAACCTGTTTTAAATTTTTTTACCAGACATAGTGAGTGTAGATACAAGCTTTCTAAAAATGGTTCTATTATTTTGCATTACTAAATTTATCTAATTTTAACATTATTACTTTTTTAAAATTATATTTTTTTCTTTTATTTAATTGATCCATATCTATAGTTAAAAAAACACCTATGCATATTTGTATTGAAAAAGTTTTTAAGATTTTGAGTTTCACTTCACTTACATGGTATATAAAAAGCATAAAAACAGAGACCATGAGTAAATAGAGGACATACATTTCTTAATACTTACTATTTTATCATAATATAAAGTATTAGGTTCAACAGGGTAGACTTTGCCTTTTTCGGAACGAAACACCAAAAGTTCCCAGGTAGATGACTTGTAGTAAAATTCAAGATCACTTTCAACTAAAACCAAACACAAGAGAGAATGTAAATATGTATAGGTATTCTACTGACAAGGTATAAAATCCAGATTTATGTCAAAGTAAGTAACAACATTGTTTTTTCCTACTATGCTAAGGCATTCTATAGATGAACTAGAAATTCATTAGAATGACTAAAACAACAACTTCAGGCAAAGTATAAAATGTCCAAGCTAATAAGATACCCCAAGAAAAAACACAAAATGAACATTAGAGTCTCTGAAAATTAAAAATAGATTTGCATGTATTTAAATGTCCTTTTCTTCAATTAATCAAACAAATACTTATTTTAAAGCAACTAAAAATAATCATTTCAAAGAAGAAACTGATGAAAAATCTATTTTTCAAACTACCCTACTAAAAGAAAAAGAAAAATTTATAAAAATTAAATAGGGCAAAAAAATCTGCATGTTCCATGTACTAATTTATGACTTACTAGCCATTGTATGACCTTAAAAAAATAGTACAAAATGAATATGTCTTCTTATCTTTTATAATACAGACGTTACTTCAAAAAAGAAGATGATTACGTCCTACGCGTCATGAATTTAGTCATGCATATTAACCAATGACTTAAATTCTGCCAAGTCACTGGTTTTTCTGGCTAGCTCAGGCAACCCATTCCATGCTCTAATAGCACTAGGGAAGAAGGAGTATTTGTACACATTTGTCCTAGCATATGGGACGAGGAATGTGCCTTTATTTTTGTGTCTTTCAGAGTATTTTATTAGATTTTGTTTTTGTATTTGAAGATTATGGTTCAGTGTTTTATGTATAATTGCTACTTTACTTTTGAGTCTTCTGTCCTGAAGGCTTCCTAAATTTAGTGATTTTACTAATGGTGTTATCTAGTCAAATGTGAATATTTGTTTGTTATGAATCTCACTGCTCTATTTTGTGTTTGTTCCAGTTTCTTAATGTTTTCTTGAGTTGAGGGGTCCCAAACGGTGGATGCATATGACAGTCCAGTAGTGATCTACATCTTTGTCTGTGTTTTGTTTTAAAATGTCTGAGAACTACAAACTTATTAAATTGATCTTGGGGCAGGATGGGACAGAAGTATCATAGTTATTACTAAAATTCCCATATAACTAAACAACTTTTTGTTGTTGGAACATATAAAACTGGATAGCACTTATGCCTTTCTCTTGTTTTCAGTGGTTTTTATTCATATAGTTCATTCTTATAAGTTATATAAAGCTTGATTATATTATTCACTAACATCTCATATGCGGATACTGTTAGAAAAAAACAGCAATTTTTGCTATGAATTGATATATTACAAACTAAGTGCTTTGTTGTGCCATATGCCCTTCTTAGAATATATAGATTTATTATAACTTGTAATATTATAACAAGATATTAAACAGGTTTTGTATCTACAATTTAACCAGTGTGATTAATTTAAAACTCAGAAAACAATCAAACGCATTCATATTTAAAAAGAATTGGGAGTTTTTAAGAACAGGAAAATACTATTCAGAATACTGTGAATTGAAAGATTTTCTGAGAAATCTAAATCAATTTTATTAATCATATCAAGTGACATCTCATACTAAATAAGTATAAATCAATCTATAGAATGTATTTGCATATTTACTACTTTGCCTGAAAAATGACAAGCATTCTATAGAATACGAAATAGCCTAATTTGTCAGTGATAGATATTAAAACATAAAAAAAAAAGTTTTTAAAAGTACTATTACTGATTTATACAAATGTTAGGGTTGATGTAAAACAACAAAAACAAGAAACAAACTTCTAATACACTTCCATGAAATTCTCAATCGACTCTTACTAATAACACATAAGTCAAAAATAGTGAAAACAAAATTATATATTCCTCAGTAAAGATGCACTAAATTACTAGTTGTTAGTGATGGGAAAAAAACTCACTTTTAAAAGTTAAACTAAAACTAGTTTTCAACTAAAATAAAGTAGTTAAACTATAAGTTTATCATGAATTTCAAAAGATAGTTAAATTAAATAAATAAAGTTAATTAAACTATAACAAACTGTTTTTTTTTGGGGGGGGGGGAGGGGGGGGTAGAAGCGGGGTTGAACTAGACCTATATAGATATAATCATCTGATTGTATGCCTACGGTTCAATCTTTTTCTTTTAACATTGTAGTAATATTATCTATAATAAAATCGGTATTAAGGAATATGTTAGAATATGAGAATATGAGAGCACATGTTAGTAACTAAAAAAAAATTAATTAAACTACGATTTTAACTTAACTTTTTTTTTCTAGTTAAACCATGGCCTTAACTATTTTTTTTTAGTTTAACTAAAAGTTTCTAACTTTTTAGTTAACTTTTGCCCATCACTACTAGTTGTTAGTTATGTTTTAGATGGAAAGATATACTAAGAATACCTATTATGAAGAAAGTCAAATCAAAGACAGCAAAGAGAAAACCATCATAGAGATAAATGTTTCCTATATGAACAAAGTAGACCTATATTTTTTGAGGTATAAATATACATACCACTCACTTAGCCCTCAATATATAATATTAGTTAAACAAAATAACTCACCTATAAGTCTCTTGATATCATCATTAGTAAAACCTAAAAAAAAATATTTATTTTATTGATAGCTATTTAACAAAAGTAAAGTACAAAATAAATTTTATTTTAATCATTTTATTAAGTTTTGTAATATGTTTAATGTAATATAGTGATACATACCACCTTCACGTTTGATTGCTTTGTAGGACCCATCTCCATAGAATACCTTGAGGAATATATGAAAAAAAAAATTTGAAAGACTTAAGACTTTGAATTTTATTGCTTATAAAACTCTCTTTTCTTAAATATTTGTTTGCTCCAACAACAAAAAGATGTTCTAAAGGATAAGGAATGTAAGTCTAAACATATATAGTGAAAATCAATTTGATATATATTATGCATTCTCTAAAGGAAATATAAATGTGGTTTTATTTATTTGCATTTGTTTATTACAATTGTGTCTACACAGTAAAAAAAATTATTAAACATTGAAAGTTAGAATCCATGGAAATCAGGCACCTAATAGTGTTAATGAGTGTACACAGTGAAAAGAAATATAATTTTGTACTATTAAACATTTGTATATCAGCTTAGTTGCTGTTTGCAGATGGTAAGTAATAACAGGTTAAATTGTTATATTTTTCCATTAATTGCAAGTGGGAGAATTAGTAATGAGTCATCTAGTGCTTTGTATTTTATTATATATATATATATAAACAAAAATATTAATGCCAGTAATTAGCATAAAGAGAGCAAGATAGTTTTTTTATGCAATTATTTTGTAAGTAAAATACAAATAGCTGTTTAAAAAAATTTAACTTTGGTGCTTTTTTAAATTCTTAATTTTTCTAAAGTAAAATAAAATTGGTTAAGGAAATATCTGTTCTTTTCTCAGAAACTAACAGAATAATTGTCAAAATAGCAACCCCTTCTCCTCATCAGATTCCAAATCTAAATAATTTAGACAATGTGATGCTTTAAATTTAGATTTGAAATGGCCAACAATTGTCAACAAGTTCAGAAAAACTACAGGAAAGTGACAATATGAGATGCAGGTGGAGTTTAATCCTGTAAATTAATTAGGAAAAGCCATTGTAACATTTGTAACTGGTGTGTGACAGATGTTTGTTGGATGTAAGTCAATCTATTTTGGAAGAGAAAATAATTTTAAAAAAGGTTATTTACAACTATATTAATTTAATAATTAGCATTAATATACAACCTTTAATATAATCTTTGCATTAACGTTCAATTTTTAAAATTTTATTATAGTTATTTTTCAATTCTCATCAATTTAAGTCTCTACATAAGTCTTATCTCCCTTAGCTGAGAAATCTATCTACACAAGCCTTATCTTCTTTAGCTCACAGCATTTTTTCTTTGTATTTTATAAACAAAATTAATTCATTATGACTTATTGATAAAATAATTGGCTCATTTTTTTTATGATTCATGTGTTGTTATTGATGATGATTGGATGAGTAGAAGTGGTGGAAAAATCAAATTGCAAAAATCTATAAAAGATACATAGTTAATATAAGTAGTGTTAAAAGTAAATATTCTTACTGGAGTATCTAACTGAAGTTGAGTCAGAAAATAAGATGGTGCTGTTTCTATTTCTGTGGGACTTGCATAGACATTTATTTGATAAATGTAACCAGGAGGTAAGCCATAGAGTGAGTATCTAGATTGTGAATTAACAGGTTCAACAGACTTGTCAGCCTCAATAGACTGCATTTGTAGAGTACAGGGTGCTGGAGCTAAAAGATGTAAACAAAAAGAACAAACTTCAAGTGATTCCAGTATTTCCTACAAGATAGATCATAACCCAATTGTGGGCTAAGTATTAATAAATGCTAAGTTACAGAGAAAAAAGCAAAACAATTTTGCATATAATTGTTTTACTAAAGTAAAAGATGCATTTCTTTTTAAAGCTTTCCTCTTTCCAGATTCCATGTGGCTGAATTTACCAAATATGTTTCATTTTGTTTAAACATATGTCCCATTTATCTCTCACAACTTTCTTCCTCTTTTTCATTCTCAGTTTACTTGTCAGAGGATTCAGATCAGTAATCCTATATCAGAGATAAACCGCACAGTGGTTTCCAGATCAGTTTCCAGTTCTCTGTATAGTTTTTGTTCTATAGGAAGGTTTTGGGGCCAGAGTCTTGTTTGGGCCTCTTGATGCATTATGCAGCTTTGAAGGACATGGCCAGCATTCTCTGGTGAAGCTTCACAAGGGCAGGTTTCCGTGTCCTTTTTTGGAAAATGGCTCCTACTTTCCTTAACATTGCTTGTTATAATCCTGTCTTAATAGAGGAACTGTTCTATTTGTTTAAGCTCTGTATTCAAAAAGAAGGCCATCTATGTGTAACATGGATGGTGCACATTATTATAAGACCAAAATTCTGTGGGCACAAGCTAGGGAGGAAACTATGAAAGTTGTCTATGACCAATCATTGCAGAGATAGTTTGCAGACATATGCACCTAATGGTACAGGATGACCTAAATCTAAGTAAATTGAACTTATAATAGTTATAACATGTTTAAAAAAAAAGAAAATTGTAAACACTTTAATACTTTTTTCACAATAAAAGAAAAGGATCAATAAGATTTCCATTTAATATTAGCTGCAATGACAAGATTAACATCATCTTGTATTTGGCATAGTTTCTTATATTGCCTTACACTGCCTTATTGCCTACGTTGAACATTTAGAGAAAATAATAATAAAGGAAGAAACATCTGTTATTCTAACTTATGGAATAAACAAGTTACAAATGCAATACTTGCGAAAAAAATGTACTAGACCAAGACAAATTTATTTTACTGTTAAGAATTGAAAAATATTTATTTAGTTTTAATAGACTTTTACTTGTTGTTCCTGTAGGTCCACTAACAAAAGGAGTTGGACTAGTTGATAAAGGGGTTGTTTCAGAAGATGTAACACTTCCTGTTGAGGCAGTTTCTGTAGGTGTGATAGATGGTGTAATTTCTTCTGTAGTGGATTCTTCTGGTGGCGGTGGTGGGCTTTCAGATTGAGGTGTTGATTCTGAACCATAA
The DNA here is from genome assembly GCA_036873155.1 of Biomphalaria sudanica. NCBI lineage: Eukaryota > Metazoa > Mollusca > Gastropoda > Planorbidae > Biomphalaria > Biomphalaria sudanica. The sequence continues at coordinate 8,790 of JAZGLO010000355.1, forward strand.
TGTATCACTGAAAAATCAGTTGTTTTTTAAAACAGTTATATGAAACATATGTTGTGTTTGTGAATGTATTTTGTTTGCTCCTTTTCAATATTTAAATTAAATATTGATGTTTTTTTACCTTTGCATGATTCATATCGAACTTCATTTGGAGTGCTTGTTGAAATAAATACCATATCTGTTTGTTGAGCATTTTCTACTGCATCAGGTGTTAATTTCTGTTAAAAAGAACATTAAGATGTCAAATTCTGATAAAATCACTTGTTTTATGTTAATCCTTAAATTTATTTAACTAAGACAATATCTTTTACATTTTCTGTAAAATTAAATTATTACAAATATGAATTGTTGTTTATGATTACAGTAATATCAAACATAAAATATTTTTAACCTCTGGAATGTAGATATGTCCACTATATGGAGGGATCTCAGAATTTTCATTTGGATGAATATATAATATAAATGCTTTTTTGTTATTTGGTAGATCTAAGGTATCCACTTTACTAGAAAACAAACCTGAAAAGAAATTGAATTAAAAAAATCTGGAGACTACTAACATGAAACTGCTAATCAATACATCTACACAGTGATGCCCACCTAATTCAACCTGTGGGTCATTTTAATTTTCCAACACTTGTGTCGTGGGCCACATGCCGAAAAGGAACAAAAACTAAATGAAATCGACCTCATACTATTTGATTAGAAACTTACATTAATGAATGACATATTGGAAGTTTATCCTTTTTTTTATGCGTCTGAAAATGGCTTCATTTCTTTACTTAAAATGTAAGCAAAATAGTAGCTAGTTTTACCACCGACTCATTTTTTTTTACTTTAGTAAATATTTAAGTAAATATTCTCATAAATCCTAAATCTCTAAGATTAGTTTAACCATCTTTTATTCACAACTTAAACCAAGAATGAAGTCCAATTTATTTCATAATGCAATTTACATGTTGCTCTTTTTTTAAACAGCTACACTTTCTTTAAAATTAAATATGTTGGCTTATTATTATGTTCCACAAAAAGTAAAGATCTGTTCACTTTCCTGGAGATTCTACATTACCATTTCATAAATTTACAAATATAAAAGGTTAATAGTGAAGGTCCTAACGTAGGAAAAGATACATATTTTAACCTTTTTTTTTTAGGAAAGAGGGGTTTTCTACACTTTGTGCTGACACTTAAGCGGGCCAGATAGAACCATGAGGCAGGTTGGATGTGGCCTACTGTCCATATCTTGGGCATCATTGATCTATAATATGGTTTTCAGGAAAGGCAACAAAAAAATACAGCTTTTTTTTTCTATGATGTATCAAATTATCTTAACATCATTTGCAGGATATACTGATTAATATTTTGCCAATTTCCTTACTTGCTATTGTTGCAGCATCTACAGGAAGGCTTTCAGTAGAAGAAACAACTGTTAAGAAAAATATAATTTGTTTTTAATTAACACACAAAAAAATAAATTAGCATTAAAAAATAGTAAAACACAGCCTTTGGAAGCAGATATGGTATTTTTGTTTTTGAGGCCTGTGGGAAGAGTGTGTGTTCTTCATTTTTTTTTACTATGTGTGAATTTGTATAAGTAAGCTTTTTATCATTTTAGAAACAATTTATACATAAAAAAAATAATCTAGCAATTGGATGAATCCAAAAGTATAAGAAGACAAAAATTGAGAGAACTTGTGAATGATCCTTCTGATGTGTGTACTATTGAATAAAATTTTTTTGTTTGTCAATAACAAAACTTATGTAAAGAAAAAAAAATAATATCACATTACTACTTTCATGCTATATTTACTAAAAAAAATACAACATAAAAATTGTTACTAAATTTATAAAATATGTTTTGATGTTTAAACTTTAACATATAATTGCTGTAGGATTCAGTATAACACATTTTTATTAGCACCTGAAAGCAAACTCTTTAAATTTTAAAATAAATATAATGCCATTAATATACATGTTAAAAAATAAAGGAATGTTGAAAAAATTTCTAATAATTTTACAAATAACTAAAATTTTGCAACTATTTCAATATTGTTCACATGTATGTGTGCAAATGCCTAATTTGTTTTAAAAAGATATATTTAAATTACTGTAAAAGTATAAAAAAAATACTTGCCGTTAATTAAATAAACCACTTCATAATTCTGAATAGAATATACCGGCTGAAAAAAAATTGAATAAATTAATTTCAGGTAACTATGATAAAAAGAAAAATAATATTTAAAATGTAACTAAATCTCCCTCTTTCTGTCTTTCAGTATCACTTGAAGAAATTGGGATTGTACTGAGAGAAATTTGCAAAGAGGAAGTAGTTTATCAAAAAAGGTTTTTTCAATGACATATTCATGAAATCCGCTAATCATTCATTATTCTTTTGTTTAATAGCAATCTTGTTGACAAGTTTCTAATTTCTGTTTCGCCAAATGTTAAGAGAGTACCAATGTTGTCCGGCCATTGCTTTGTATCGAGCACTTAATCACAATATGCCAACTCAGCATCTTCACTACAAAGCAACCTTTGTTCAATTGATTCTTGTACTTTTTGTAAAAAACATTTACATCAATTGGTGGATCACTGGTACAGTTTTTTGTGTGAAGTAAAACTCCTTTGAAAAGGTTATTATCTACAGCAGAGGCTGCAATTTTTTATAAGGACCTGGGATGATTTGCCTTTCTTCCAAAATCTGTACAACAGCCTAGATTTTTAAAATCTGCTCAGTAGATTTATGTCTATGTTTCGCTCTTGCAAATTCAAACTTAACTCTTGGAGCACATCCTACATCAATCCGAGGTCTAGTACAAATTCAGTAGAAGTAATCTTTTGCTACAAGTCTCCATAGATGCATTGATCTGTTTTGTCTCTGGTTGAGTCAAGTTTTGCTTCTTCAAAATGTTGTACAAACTTTATAATCTTCCAAAACTGCTAAAAACAAATGGAATCTCGATATAACCCATCGCGTACTTAGCATAATCTTCCCAAACTGCAATTTTTGGGTGAAGAATGATAAACTACATACAGCTAATCATGAATGCCTTAAATGCCCACATGCGTAGCGTCACAAAAAAAGCATTATATATATATATATATATATATATATATATATATATATATATATATATATATACACACAGAGAGAGAGAGAGAGACAGAGCGAGAGATGGTTATATTTACCTCATTAGTAGGCTTCAAATAAAATGAATCAGAGGGCCCATATATTGCTTGAAGTTTTTTGTCACTATTGTCAATAAAGGTTATATATTTATTATCATCAGCTGTGACCCCAGAACTGAACTTAGAAGATATAGCATCAACGTTTTGCTGTGACATAGTTAGTAAACAACGAGTTATGGTTGTTGGTGTACTTTCTACTGAAGTAGATTTTGATGTTTCTCCAGATACTGTTGTCCCTGATGTTGTTGCTGCAGATACTGTTGTCCCTGATGTTGTTGCTGCAGATACTGTTGTTCCTGATGTTGTTGCCGCAGGTACTGTTGTTCCTGATGTTGTTGCTGCAGGTACTGTTGTTCCTGATGTTGTTGCTCCAGATACTGTTGTTCCTCCAGATACTGTTGTTTCTATTGTTGCTCCAGTTGCTGTTGTGACTGATGTTTCAGTTACTGACACTGCAGGTGAGGAGGATGTACTAGTTCCAATTGGTGTAGACACTAATGTTGATTCAGCTACTGTTGTTTCTAATGTAGTAGTTGCAGATACTGTTGTTGGTTGTTCTGTAAAAGTAATTTTGTATCATTTAGAAAAAAAAACTAACAAATATATTATTATACGTAACTTTTCTTAACAAAAAAAAATCTTATATCATATCACCTTGGCACACTTGATATTCAACTGTATTGTTTATTAGAGATACCACAAGCACAGTTTTCTCAGCATTTAGTGTTGATAATGTTTCAGGTGTAATAGTCTATAAACAAACATTTTAAAAATCATAGTTAAACACTATTAGAGTATTTTAACAAATTAATTTATGTCACTTAGGTTTAAAAATACAGATATACTATTTATACTATTTTTGTTAATAACAGCTTTTGTAAAAAACAAAAATTTTATAAAACTGAAAAATTGTGTAATGTATAATAACCTCAGGAGTATATGGCTTTCCTTCAGTTGGTACTTTTATGATGTCAGTTGGTAGAATTTGCACCTTTACTACATAAAAAGGCACTTCTCCTGAAGGACTAACTTTCCAGATTGTGGTGTCATAATCATCTGTAATTTAATCATTGAAATATTTGTCATATTGCTGGCACAAGATGTCACAGAAATAGGCTAGAAATATAATGGAAATCATGCTCCTACAGTGTTGCAACAATTTATCTACCTAGGATCTATCGTCCCGAGACATGACGTTAAAATGCGCTCTTCTTTGCTTAGCACTTTTGGAGCTCAAAAGTGTCCTACTTCTTTTACTATATTGTGTCTGCCTCCTCTTTTCCTCAGTCTACCTTCATTATCCATCACTCTGTCTCCTTATCTTTAAAATCTCCCAACGTTTTAGACCAGTGGACAGCGATGGGTAAAAGGGTATAAAGAGATCCTGGTATATGAGTAGATGCCTATCCGAGGATGAACAACCACAACACAGTAATTTGGCTCTTGTTCCCCTAGATCTGATGCCCAAATGACCCGCTCTAGGTCAATCGGCTGGTCACGATGAGCTACCAGCATAGGTGATTGACTAGATGGTCAATCATGTCTGATGCAGCAGCTTACTGAGTATAGCACCTGTGTAGCCCTGGCGGGCTCATTCTGGACATCCGAATGTCTCGTCCTCTTGTTGGACTTGATGGCGGGTGAAGAGCACAGATGCCGAACTACTACAAATGTCCATGGACAATAAAAAAACCTACTTTCCCCAGATTTATGTCTGGACAAGAGACGCCGGATAAAGAAAAAAAGGAGGAGGTCACAAGAAGCTGTACTACCTGGCCATCATTCCTGGTGGTCAGGTGCACAGAAGAGAGGAAAAGCCTGACAAAGATGAGCCCTTTTCTCATCTACAAGGGACTAAAGTCAGTAGTGAGAGAGTCCAAGTGTGTATCTAAGCTGTACAATTCATCTGAACTTCTTGTACAAGTTGATGGCAAGATACACTCTATGGGCTTCAATGATGCAGAAGAATCTGTTATCTCCATGTGGATGTCATGCCACACAAGAGTATGAATACCAGCGTAGGTGTAATTAGCTCTATAAACCTGTTCCAAGAAGGAAATAGCGGAGAGAATTGAAAGAGTCACCCATGCCCGGCGCATTACAAGGCGCTGGTATGGTGAGGAGGTTAAAACCGGCACTATTATCCTCACATTCGGAACTAGGACACTGCCAGAGTATGTGACGGCAGGATATCTACGAGTTCCAGTGAGGCCTTACATAGCTAACCCCATGAAAGAGGAACACTGTTTGTGCCAGATGTGCCGGAGAGGGTCATGAGGATAAGGGCTGCACATCCCAGTTCAAATGCCTAAACTGTCACGCTGGCCACTCAGCCTACTCCAAGGACTGTCCTGTAGGAGTACAAGGCAAGAAATGGATGTACCTTCAGCCAGGCGAAATCGGCTGTATTGGCCCTACCCAAGGGCCAATTCGGCTTGACAAAGACATATGCCCAGGCTATGGTTAAGATAAGATAGTCCATAGCAACATAGATGGAAATATCGGCCCCAACACCCCTCCTCCTCCTCCAATTCAGAATAAAACACCACCACGAAGTACACCTCCAAAGCGAAATGAAAGCCGTGTTATGAATGTCATGCTAAAGAACATAATCTCTTTGCTGGCTGATGAGAGCATGGAAACTGAGCAGCATGACATCACTCCGGGAGAAACAGGAGGTATTATGTCTGACTCAGGTTCTTCTTATAGAACCCAGCCAGACACCCCAACCTCTACTGAATTAGAGGTTGACCAATTCCCTAAGGGGAAAAACCAAACTAAAGAAGATACCCAAAGAGAGGGAGGAGGAAATAGCCCTCCTCTCCATTCAAACCTAAGTCTAAAAATACATAGGTCACTGGAATAAAGGGACATCCCCCCGGGGGCCTCCCAAGGCCTAATAGCTCCAAGTAGGTCATTTAGAATAAGCCTAGGAATGTGCAGTGGATTTGTAGAGGCCTCAATGCCAATTATGAGGAAATGCAGTTACTAATGGACTCTCAGACTGTATGCTTACTGGAAACATTTCTGAAAGATAGTATCAGTTTTAGAAGCTACAGCAATTACATCAGGACTGTTGAGGATGCGGAAAGAGCATCATGTATACTTGTGAAGGACAGCATTCCCCATGAGAGGGTAGAACTACAATCCACACTACAGGCCGTAGCAGCTAGGATATCCCTATACAAGGTTATCACTTGCCGCAGCTTGTATCTACCTCCAGGCGCTCCGTTGAATCCAACAGACATGGAGAACTTAATAAAACAACTCCCTCAACCCTATATATAATTCTTGGAGATTTCAATGCCCATAACACTATGCGGGGATCCAACAATACTGACACAAGAGGTCGTATGCTGGAGGATATCTTCCTCCAGCATGATTTATGTGTACTTAATGATGCATTACCGACCTACTTGCATCCGAGAACTGGCTCTCTCAAGTGCATTGACCTCACCGTATGCATCCCTGGACTTCTGGAGGATTTTAAAGGGTCAGTAAGCAATGATCTACGGGGAAGTGATCACTTCCCAATCGTCATTGCTAACAATCTCTCCTCATTGGGTAGAGCCCAGTGGTGGAAGCTGAATAAAGCCGATTGAGAACAATTCCAAAAAAGATGCTCCAAGGATATCACAAAAAATATCCTTAATGAACAGATTCCAACTGATATCTTTGCTAGCAATCTACTTGATATTGCCAGGAAAGTTGTACCCCTGACCTCCACAAATCCAAAACGGCCTAGCAAACCATGGTTTTAAACAACTAGCAAAAGTGCTAATTGCGATAGGAAAAAACGACTAACTGTATTAAAAAAGAATCATTCCCAGGAAAATCTAAAGCTATTCAGGATAGCTAGAGCAAATGCTAGACAAAACATACGTTCAGCCAAAAGAAATTCCTGGAGAAATTTTGTTTGTAGTCTGGATGACAAAACTTCTGCTAGAGCGGGTTGGAAGGCAGTTAGGCGGATCAAAGGGAAAGAATCAAAATGCAATAGAGCATTCGAAAAACCAAGGACAAATTGTTAAGTACCCCAGAGATATAGCTGAAGACTATAACAACCGTTCTCACTTGGAATTTAAGGGACTAGCTGGACTAATCACATGACACAGCGCCAGGAGAAGATGAAATCCATTATCAGTTCCTCAAGCATCTTCCCGAACCCTCATTGGAAACCCTGCTAAAAATATATAACTGTGTATGGCAAACAGGCGCTTTCCCAAACAATTGGAGGAAAGCCACAGTTATACCAATACCTAAACTGGAAAAAGATGGGTCTGACCCAGCTAACTATTGCCGACTAACAGTAACAAGCTGCAACAGCTAAACCATGGAAAGGATGATAAATAATAAGTTGGTCTGGTTCCTTGAAGAAATAAAATAATCTCTAACTATAATACAACTTGGAAATATGGCATTCTACGTGACCTGGAGCTTATGGGGCTTAAGTGACACCTTCCCTATTTTTTGAGGGAATTCCTAAAGGATCAGAAATTTTAGGTTCAAGTAAGCAATTCCGATTCTGACACTTATGATGCATAATAATCAAACAGCCTGTGTGCACTGGTATAAATCTTATCAAAAGCAAAAGAAATGAGGTGGCCTGAAAGAAAGAGGAAGAAAGCTGCCCTATCTGATAGTCCTAAAACAGATGCAACTAAAAAAATTGGCTTCTTTAGTCACAGCAGTTTCTGAAGGAGCTATGTATAACTGAAATTATTTCTTCATGAAATTTTCAAACATAATATATACAGAGTCAAAAAAAACAAAACAAGCACTAACCTGTAATAAGTTTGGAAGAATCTGGCAATAGTCCATTTGATCCTTGAGCTGCAAAAATTAGAGAACAAATTTTTTAATGTTAGTATTAATAATAAAACTTCAACAAAAATTAATCAAATGAGCTAAATTTTGTTTTCTTTTATGTGTGTGTATATATAAATAAACTTACGGAATTTAATATATAACTCTCGAGTTTCATTACCAGTAAATGTTATCTGTAATTAAATAAAATATGACCAATTATGGTATAGCAATATTTCATACTAAGGACTAAGCTACTGTAAATCAGGTTATAATTATATCAATTATATAGCTTTTAAGTGGAATGGTTTTAATTTTCATGAGGGGGGGGGGCATTCATAGTTAAATGTTATTTTAACACTAAAAATGTAAATTTGACCTGTATTCTTTTTAAATGAATGTCATTAGATATTTGTAAATTTTAGGTTTAAAAACACATTAATATAATAGTGTCTAAATCATGAAAACACTTTTATATGCAATAGTTAGGAGTTTGACTTGTTACCCAAATGACTAAATTTCATTATTCATCATTTTATCCATAACATTCTCATCTAAGCAATGAAAACCTGGTTTAGCTATTCAATATTTATTCATGAAATATAATAAAAAATTTGGTACAAAACTTTAATTTATTTTAAAGGGTTGAAACTGGCTTGTCTATAAAAAAATAAATGTGACACTAACCTTATCTTTAGAAATCAAAACTTCTGAACCAGGAGATAAGTTTATAGACTGGATATTAAAATATTGATTATTTATAAAATCTATTTTCTGAGGATTATCATTAAAAGATGAACTGGTTGCTAAACTTGTTGCAGAACCATCAACAGGTTGAGAGATCATTGATGATGTACAGGATTTAACAGTTGTTTCGATAGTTCCAGATGTAGTATATGTAGATGTACTTTCTCCAGTAAATAATGTTCCTGATGTTGTTACTCCTGTTGTTCGCAAAGTAGTTGCTCCTGTTGTTCCTGATGTTGTTGCTCCTGTTGTTCCTGATGTGGTTGCTTCTGTTGTTCCCGATGTGGTTGGTCCTGTTGTTCCCGATGTGGTTGCTCCTGTTGTTCCTGATGTGGTTGCTTCTGTTGTTGTTGCTCCTGTTGTTACTGATGTGGTTGCTTCTGTTGTAAATTGTGTTGAGGGAGTTGCAGTTGTTATTTCTGTTTATTAGTAGGAATACAAAATTGTTATTTAATAATAATTTCATTGTAAATTATGTTTTAAATTTAAGCAAAAATGGTATAATTGTGCCCACCTTCACAGACTTCATAATTTGCAGTAGTGTCTTTGGGGATTACCACCAACACAGTTTGTTCCTCATTCAGTTTTGGTAATGTACTAGATGTATAATCCTAGAAAATATAAATAGGGACAAAAATAAATTTGAATACAAATTGATAATTGTAAATCAAATTGTGTTGTTTTGTTAAAAAGCATATCTTTTAATGGTTATTTAAAAATTATAACTATATTCATAAACTAAACAACCATCAGTGTTTCCATGCACTACAAGACATCATCAAATATACAAAGTTTCAATAACCAATTACAAGACATATACGAACCACAGGGATATAGGGAGTTCCTCCGACTGGAACAGTAAATGACTCTGTAGGTTGTTTTACTACCAGTACAAGAAATTCAGCTGGAGCTCCTGGGGGACTAACTATGTAGACTGTAGTTAGTCCTGTAATAAAGTCAGTGAAACATTTTCAATACAACTCTTAAATAAAATCTTTTCTCTACTGATACACATACACTTTCCAATTTTTTACTAACAAAAATTAGAGCTTCAACATGCACAATGAACATGATTCTTTAAATCACAGGAAAAAAGACAGAATGTATACAAGTGATTTGATATTTACCAAATAGAAAAGTTAAACTTGTACTTACCAGGAATAGTTTTGATATCTTCTGGCACATCATTAGAAGAACCTTTAGCTGAATATATTATAGATTTTATTAAAATTACATACATTTATAATAATTTTTACAAATATAGATACAAAGAGTCTATCTTTAAATACAGCTAGCTGCTCTTTTTCACAAAAAAACAATATTTTTCAAAAAAGACTCAACTTACGATATGTAAAGTATATTGGTTGGGATTCCTCAACAGGGTTAAAAGTTCTCTGTATTAAAAAAAGAAATGTAATAGCATGTTTAAATGAATTATAATTATTTTTTTTTAACTAGAAAGCTTTTTGAGCTTTAAAAAAACATTTTGTTCAAGTATCACTATTATGTACAAATATATAAAAAGCTAAACTAACCTCTTCTACAGGAACCAAGACTTGGCCTCCATTAGGTAAGTCAATATTTTGGAGGTTTTTATGAGAATTATCAATGACACCAATTTGGGGAATTTCTTCATAGCTTGGTAAGTTGGTTGTGACAGGGTTAAATTTGCTATCAACTGGCTGAGGTGTCATGGATACACCACAAGGTCCAGCAGTTGTTAGTGTACTTCCAGATGTTGTTGCTCCTGTTGTTCCCAATGTGGTTGGTCCTGTTGTTCCCGATGTGGTTGCTGCCGTTGTTCCTAAAGAGGTTCCTCCTGTTGTTCCTAATGTGGTTCCTCCTGTTGTTGTTGCTCCTGTTGTTGTTTCTCCTGTTGTTCCTGATGTTGTTGCTCCTGTTGTTCCTACAGTAGTTGCTCCTGTTGTTGATGGTACTGTTGTTTCTGATGTGGTTGGTCCTGTTGTTCCCGATGTGGTTGGTCCTGTTGTTCCCGATGTGGTTGCTCCTGTTGTTCCTGAAGTGGTTCCTCCTGTTGTTCCTGATGTGGTTGCTTCTGTTGTTGTTGTTCCTGTTGTTCCTGATGTTGTTGCTCCTGTTGTTCCTGATGTGGTTGCTTCTGTTGTAAATTGTGTTGAGGGAGTTGCAGTTGTTATTTCTGTTTATTAGTAGGAATACAAAATTGTTATTTAATAAAAATTTCATTGTAAATTATGTTTTAAATTTAAAAAAAAATGTTGTGATTGTGCGCACCTTCACAGACTTCATAATTTGCAGTAGTGTCTTTGGGGATTACCACCAACACAGTTTGTTCCTCATTCAGTTTTGGTAATGTACTAGATGTATAATCCTAGAAAATATAAATAGGGACAAAAATAAATTTGAATACAAATTGATAATTGTAAATCAAATTGTGTTGTTTTGTTAAAAAGCATATCTTTTAATGGTTATTTAAAAATTATAACTATATTCATAAACTAAACAACCATCAGTGTTTCCATGCACTACAAGACATCATCAAATATACAAAGTTTCAATAACCAATTACAAGACATATACGAACCACAGGGATATAGGGAGTTCCTCCGACTGGAACAGTAAATGACTCTGTAGGTTGTTTTACTACCAGTACAAGAAATTCAGCTGGAGCTCCTGGGGGACTAACTATGTAGACTGTAGTTAGTCCTGTAATAAAGTCAGTGAAACATTTTCAATACAACTCTTAAATAAAATCTTTTCTCTACTGATACACATACACTTTCCAATTTTTTACTAACAAAAATTAGAGCTTCAACATGCACAATGAACATGATTCTTTAAATCACAGGAAAAAAGACAGAATGTATACAAGTGATTTGATATTTACCAAATAGAAAAGTTAAACTTGTACTTACCAGGAATAGTTTTAATATCTTCTGGCACATCATTAGAAGAACCTTTAGCTGAATATATTATAGATTTTATTAAAATTACATACATTTAAAAAAATTTTTACAAATATAGATACAAAGAGTCTATCTTTAAATACAGCTAGCTGCTCTTTTTCACAAAAAAAACAATATTTTTCAAAAAAGACTCAACTTACGATATGTAAAGTATATTGGTTGGGATTCCTCAACAGGGTTAAAAGTTCTCTGTATTAAAAAAAGAAATGTAATAGCATGTTTAAATGAATTATAATTATTTTTTTTTAACTAGAAAGCTTTTTTAACCTTTAAAAAAACATTTTGTTCAAGTATCACTATTATGTACAAATATATAAAAAGCTAAACTAACCTCTTCTACAGGAACCAAGACTTGGCCTCCATTAGGTAAGTCAATATTTTGAAGGTTTTTATGAGAATTATCAATGACACCAATTTGGGGAATTTCTTCATAGCTTGGTAAGTTGGTTGTGACAGGGTTAAATTTGCTATCAACTGGCTGAGGTGTCATGGATACACCACAAGGTCCAGCAGTTGTTAGTGTACTTCCAGATGTTGTTGCTCCTGTTGTTCCCAATGTGGTTGGTCCTGTTGTTCCCGATGTGGTTGGTCCTGTTGTTCCCGATGTGGTTGGTCCTGTTGTTCCCGATGTGGTTGCTCCTGTTGTTCCTGAAGTGGTTCCTCCTGTTGTTCCTGATGTGGTTGCTTCTGTTGTTGTTGCTCCTGTTGTTCCTGATGTGGTTGCTTCTGTTGTAAATTGTGTTGAGGGAGTTGCAGTTGTTATTTCTGTTTATTAGTAGGAATACAAAATTGTTATTTAATAATAATTTCATTGTAAATTATGTTTTAAATTTAAAAAAAAATGTTGTGATTGTGCGCACCTTCACAGACTTCATAATTTGCAGTAGTGTCTTTGGGGATTACCACCAACACAGTTTGTTCCTCATTCAGTTTTGGTAATGTACTAGATGTATAATCCTAGAAAATATAAATAGGGACAAAAATAAATTTGAATACAAATTGATAATTGTAAATCAAATTGTGTTGTTTTGTTAAAAAGCATATCTTTTAATGGTTATTTAAAAATTATAACTATATTCATAAACTAAACAACCATCAGTGTTTCCATGCACTACAAGACATCATCAAATATACAAAGTTTCAATAACCAATTACAAGACATATACGAACCACAGGGATATAGGGAGTTCCTCCGACTGGAACAGTAAATGACTCTGTAGGTTGTTTTACTACCAGTACAAGAAATTCAGCTGGAGCTCCTGGGGGACTAACTATGTAGACTGTAGTTAGTCCTGTAATAAAGTCAGTAAAACATTTTCAATACAACTCTTAAATAAAATCTTTTCTCTACTGATACACATACACTTTCCAATTTTTTACTAACAAAAATTAGAGCTTCAACATGCACAATGAACATGATTCTTTAAATCACAGGAAAAAAGACAGAATGTATACAAGTGCTTTGATATTTACCAAATAGAAAAGTTAAACTTGTACTTACCAGGAATAGTTTTAATATCTTCTGGCACATCATTAGAAGAACCTTTAGCTGAATATATTATAGATTTTATTAAAATTACATACATTTATAATAATTTTTACAAATATAGATACAAAGAGTCTATCTTTAAATACAGCTAGCTGCTCTTTTTCACAAAAAAACAATATTTTTAAAAAAAGACTCAACTTACGATATGTAAAGTATATTGGTTGGGATTCCTCAACAGGGTTAAAAGTTCTCTGTATTAAAAAAAGAAATGTAATAGCATGTTTAAATGAATTATAATTATTTTTTTTTAACTAGAAAGCTTTTTGAGCTTAAAAAAAACATTTTGTTTAAGTATCACTATTATGTACAAATATATAAAAAGCTAAACTAACCTCTTCTACAGGAACCAAGACTTGGCCTCCATTAGGTAAGTCAATATTTTGAAGGTTTTTATGAGAATTATCAATGACACCAATTTGGGGAATTTCTTCATAGCTTGGTAAGTTGGTTGTGACAGGGTTAAATTTGCTATCAACTGGCTGAGGTGTCATGGATACACCACAAGGTCCAGCAGTTGTTAGTGTACTTCCAGATGTTGTTGCTCCTGTTGTTCCCAATGTGGTTGGTCCTGTTGTTCCCGATGTGGTTGGTCCTGTTGTTCCCGATGTGGTTGGTCCTGTTGTTCCCGATGTAGTTGCTCCTGTTGTTCCCGATGTGGTTGCTCCTGTTGTTCCTGAAGTGGTTCCTCCTGTTGTTCCTGATGTGGTTGCTTCTGTTGTTGTTGCTCCTGTTGTTCCTGATGTTGTTGCTCCTGTTGTTCCTGATGTGGTTGCTTCTGTTGTAAATTGTGTTGAGGGAGTTGCAGTTGTTATTTCTGTTTATTAGTAGGAATACAAAATTGTTATTTAATAAAAATTTCATTGTAAATTATGTTTTAAATTTAAAAAAAAATGTTGTGATTGTGCGCACCTTCACAGACTTCATAATTTGCAGTAGTGTCTTTGGGGATTACCACAAACACAGTTTGTTCCTCATTCAGTTTTGGTAATGTACTAGATGTATAATCCTAGAAAATATAAATAGGGACAAAATAAATTTGAATACAAATTGATAATTGTAAATCAAATTGTGTTGTTTTGTTAAAAAGCATATCTTTTAATGGTTATTTAAAAATTATAACTATATTCATAAACTAAACAACCATCAGTGTTTCCATGCACTACAAGACATCATCAAATATACAAAGTTTCAATAACCAATTACAAGACATATACGAACCACAGGGATATAGGGAGTTCCTCCGACTGGAACAGTAAATGACTCTGTAGGTTGTTTTACTACCAGTACAAGAAATTCAGCTGGAGCTCCTGGGGGACTAACTATGTAGACTGTAGTTAGTCCTGTAATAAAGTCAGTAAAACATTTTCAATACAACTCTTAAATAAAATCTTTTCTCTACTGATACACATACACTTTCCAATTTTTTACTAACAAAAATTAGAGCTTCAACATGCACAATGAACATGATTCTTTAAATCACAGGAAAAAAGACAGAATGTATACAAGTGCTTTGATATTTACCAAATAGAAAAGTTAAACTTGTACTTACCAGGAATAGTTTTAATATCTTCTGGCACATCATTAGAAGAACCTTTAGCTGAATATATTATAGATTTTATTAAAATTACATACATTTATAATAATTTTTACAAATATAGATACAAAGAGTCTATCTTTAAATACAGCTAGCTGCTCTTTTTCACAAAAAAACAATATTTTTCAAAAAAGACTCAACTTACGATATGTAAAGTATATTGGTTGGGATTCCTCAACAGGGTTAAAAGTTCTCTGTATTAAAAAAAGAAATGTAATAGCATGTTTAAATGAATTATAATTATTTTTTTTAAACTAGAAAGCTTTTTGAGCTTTAAAAAAACATTTTGTTCAAGTATCACTATTATGTACAAATATATAAAAAGCTAAACTAACCTCTTCTACAGGAACCAAGACTTGGCCTCCATTAGGTAAGTCAATATTTTGGAGGTTTTTATGAGAATTATCAATGACACCAATTTGGGGAATTTCTTCATAGCTTGGTAAGTTGGTTGTGACAGGGTTAAATTTGCTATCAACTGGCTGAGGTGTCATGGATACACCACAAAGTCCAGCAGTTGTTAGTGTACTTCCAGATGTTGTTGCTCCTGTTGTTCCCAATGTGGTTGGTCCTGTTGTTCCCGATGTGGTTGGTCCTGTTGTTCCCGATGTGGTTGGTCCTGTTGTTCCCGATGTAGTTGCTCCTGTTGTTCCCGATGTGGTTGCTCCTGTTGTTCCTGAAGTGGTTCCTCCTGTTGTTCCTGATGTGGTTGCTTCTGTTGTTGTTGCTCCTGTTGTTCCTGATGTTGTTGCTCCTGTTGTTCCTGATGTGGTTGCTTCTGTTGTAAATTGTGTTGAGGGAGTTGCAGTTGTTATTTCTGTTTATTAGTAGGAATACAAAATTGTTATTTAATAAAAATTTCATTGTAAATTATGTTTTAAATTTTAAAAAAAATGTTGTGATTGTGCGCACCTTCACAGACTTCATAATTTGCAGTAGTGTCTTTGGGGATTACCACAAACACAGTTTGTTCCTCATTCAGTTTTGGTAATGTACTAGATGTATAATCCTAGAAAATATAAATAGGGACAAAAATAAATTTGAATACAAATTGATAATTGTAAATCAAATTGTGTTGTTTTGTTAAAAAGCATATCTTTTAATGGTTATTTAAAAATTATAACTATATTCATAAACTAAACAACCATCAGTGTTTCCATGCACTACAAGACATCATCAAATATACAAAGTTTCAATAACCAATTACAAGACATATACGAACCACAGGGATATAGGGAGTTCCTCCGACTGGAACAGTAAATGACTCTGTAGGTTGTTTTACTACCAGTACAAGAAATTCAGCTGGAGCTCCTGGGGGACTAACTATGTAGACTGTAGTTAGTCCTGTAATAAAGTCAGTAAAACATTTTCAATACAACTCTTAAATAAAATCTTTTCTCTACTGATACACATACACTTTCCAATTTTTTACTAACAAAAATTAGAGCTTCAACATGCACAATGAACATGATTCTTTAAATCACAGGAAAAAAGACAGAATGTATACAAGTGATTTGATATTTACCAAATAGAAAAGTTAAACTTGTACTTACCAGGAATAGTTTTGATATCTTCTGGCACATCATTAGAAGAACCTTTAGCTGAATATATTATAGATTTTATTAAAATTACATACATTTATAATAATTTTTACAAATATAGATACAAAGAGTCTATCTTTAAATACAGCTAGCTGCTCTTTTTCACAAAAAAACAATATTTTTCAAAAAAGACTCAACTTACGATATGTAAAGTATATTGGTTGGGATTCCTCAACAGGGTTAAAAGTTCTCTGTATTAAAAAAAGAAATGTAATAGCATGTTTAAATGAATTATAATTATTTTTTTTTAACTAGAAAGCTTTTTGAGCTTTAAAAAAACATTTTGTTCAAGTATCACTATTATGTACAAATATATAAAAAGCTAAACTAACCTCTTCTACAGGAACCAAGACTTGGCCTCCATTAGGTAAGTCAATATTTTGGAGGTTTTTATGAGAATTATCAATGACACCAATTTGGGGAATTTCTTCATAGCTTGGTAAGTTGGTTGTGACAGGGTTAAATTTGCTATCAACTGGCTGAGGTGTCATGGATACACCACAAGGTCTAGCAGTTGTTAGTGTACTTCCAGATGTTGTTGCTCCTGTTGTTCCCAATGTGGTTGGTCCTGTTGTTCCCGATGTGGTTGGTCCTGTTGTTCCCGATGTGGTTGGTCCTGTTGTTCCTGATGTGGTTGCTCCTGTTGTTCCTGAAGTGGTTCCTCCTGTTGTTCCTGATGTGGTTGCTTCTGTTGTTGTTGCTCCTGTTGTTCCTGATGTTGTTGCTCCTGTTGTTCCTGATGTGGTTGCTTCTGTTGTAAATTGTGTTGAGGGAGTTGCAGTTGTTATTTCTGTTTATTAGTAGGAATACAAAATTGTTATTTAATAAAAATTTCATTGTAAATTATGTTTTAAATTTAAAAAAAAATGTTGTGATTGTGCGCACCTTCACAGACTTCATAATTTGCAGTAGTGTCTTTGGGGATTACCACCAACACAGTTTCTTCCTCATTCAGTTTTGGTAATGTACTAGATGTATAATCCTAGAAATATAAATAGGGACAAAAATAAATTTGAATACAAATTGATAATTGTAAATCAAATTGTGTTGTTTTGTTAAAAAGCATATCTTTTAATGGTTATTTAAAAATTATAACTATATTCATAAACTAAACAACCATCAGTGTTTCCATGCACTACAAGACATCATCAAATATACAAAGTTTCAATAACCAATTACAAGACATATACGAACCACAGGGATATAGGGAGTTCCTCCGACTGGAACAGTAAACGACTCTGTAGGTTGTTTTACTACCAGTACAAGAAATTCAGCTGGAGCTCCTGGGGGACTAACTATGTAGACTGTAGTTAGTCCTGTAATAAAGTCAGTAAAACATTTTCAATACAACTCTTAAATAAAATCTTTTCTCTACTGATACACATACACTTTCCAATTTTTTACTAACAAAAATTAGAGCTTCAACATGCACAATGAACATGATTCTTTAAATCACAGGGAAAAAGACAGAATGTATACAAGTGCTTTGATATTTACCAAATAGAAAAGTTAAACTTGTACTTACCAGGAATAGTTTTGATATCTTCTGGCACATCATTAGAAGAACCTTTAGCTGAATATATTATAGATTTTATTAAAATTACATACATTTATAATAATTTTTACAAATATAGATACAAAGAGTCTATCTTTAAATACAGCTAGCTGCTCTTTTTCACAAAAAAACAATATTTTTCAAAAAAGACTCAACTTACGATATGTAAAGTATATTGGTTGGGAATCCTCAACAGGGTTAAAAGTTCTCTGTATTAAAAAAAGAAATGTAATAGCATGTTTAAATGAATTATAATTATTTTTTTTTAACTAGAAAGCTTTTTGAGCTTTAAAAAAACATTTTGTTTAAGTATCACTATTATGTACAAATATATAAAAAGCTAAACTAACCTCTTCTACAGGAACCAAGACTTGGCCTCCATTAGGTAAGTCAATATTTTGGAGGTTTTTATGAGAATTATCAATGACACCAATTTGGGGAATTTCTTCATAGCTTGGTAAGTTGGTTGTGACAGGGTTAAATTTGCTATCAACTGGCTGAGGTGTCATGGATACACCACAAGGTCCAGCAGTTGTTAGTGTACTTCCAGATGTTGTTGCTCCTGTTGTTCCCAATGTGGTTGGTCCTGTTGTTCCCGATGTGGTTGGTCCTGTTGTTCCTGATGTGGTTGGTCCTGTTGTTCCCGATGTGGTTGCTCCTGTTGTTCCTGAAGTGGTTCCTCCTGTTGTTCCTGATGTGGTTGCTTCTGTTGTTGTTGCTCCTGTTGTTCCTGATGTTGTTGCTCCTGTTGTTCCTGATGTGGTTGCTTCTGTTGTAAATTGTGTTGAGGGAGTTGCAGTTGTTATTTCTGTTTATTAGTAGGAATACAAAATTGTTATTTAATAAAAATTTCATTGTAAATTATGTTTTAAATTTTAAAAAAAATGTTGTGATTGTGCACACCTTCACAGACTTCATAATTTGCAGTAGTGTCTTTGGGGATTACCACCAACACAGTTTGTTCCTCATTCAGTTTTGGTAATGTACTAGATGTATAATCCTAGAAAATATAAATAGGGACAAAAATAAATTTGAATACAAATTGATAATTGTAAATCAAATTGTGTTGTTTTGTTAAAAAGCATATCTTTTAATGGTTATTTAAAAATTATAACTATATTCATAAACTAAACAACCATCAGTGTTTCCATGCACTACAAGACATCATCAAATATACAAAGTTTCAATAACCAATTACAAGACATATACGAACCACAGGGATATAGGGAGTTCCTCCGACTGGAACAGTAAATGACTCTGTAGGTTGTTTTACTACCAGTACAAGAAATTCAGCTGGAGCTCCTGGGGGACTAACTATGTAGACTGTAGTTAGTCCTGTAATAAAGTCAGTAAAACATTTTCAATACAACTCTTAAATAAAATCTTTTCTCTACTGATACACATACACTTTCCAATTTTTTACTAACAAAAATTAGAGCTTCAACATGCACAATGAACATGATTCTTTAAATCACAGGAAAAAAGACAGAATGTATACAAGTGATTTGATATTTACCAAATAGAAAAGTTAAACTTGTACTTACCAGGAATAGTTTTGATATCTTCTGGCACATCATTAGAAGAACCTTTAGCTGAATATATTATAGATTTTATTAAAATTACATACATTTATAATAATTTTTACAAATATAGATACAAAGAGTCTATCTTTAAATACAGCTAGCTGCTCTTTTTCACAAAAAAACAATATTTTTCAAAAAAGACTCAACTTACGATATGTAAAGTATATTGGTTGGGATTCCTCAACAGGGTTAAAAGTTCTCTGTATTAAAAAAAGAAATGTAATAGCATGTTTAAATGAATTATAATTATTTTTTTTTAACTAGAAAGCTTTTTGAGCTTTAAAAAAACATTTTGTTAGAGTATCACTATTATGTACAAATATAAAAAAAAGTTAAACTAACCTCTTCTACAGGAACCAAGACTTGGCCTCCATTAGGTAAGTCAATATTTTGGAGGTTTTTATGAGAATTATCAATGACACCAATTTGGGGAATTTCTTCATAGCTTGGTAAGTTGGTTGTGACAGGGTTAAATTTGCTATCAACTGGCTGAGGTGTCATGGATACACCACAAGGTCCAGCAGTTGTTAGTGTACTTCCAGATGTTGTTGCTCCTGTTGTTCCCAATGTGGTTGGTCCTGTTGTTCCCGATGTGGTTGGTCCTGTTGTTTCTGATGTGGTTGCTCCTGTTGTTCCTGAAGTGGTTGCTCCTGTTGTTCCTGAAGTGGTTCCTCCTGTTGTTCCTGATGTGGTTCCTTCTGTTGTTGTTGCTCCTGTTGTTCCTGATGTTGTTGCTCCTGTTGTTCCTGATGTGGTTGCTTCTGTTGTAAATTGTGTTGAGGGAGTTGCAGTTGTTATTTCTGTTTATTAGTTGGAATACAAAATTGTTATTTAATAATAATTTCATTGTAAATTATGTTTTAAATTTAAAAAAAAAAAGGTATAATTGTGCCCACCTTCACAGACTTCATAATTTGCAGTAGTGTCTTTGGGGATTACCACCAACACAGTTTGTTCCTCATTCAGTTTTGGTAATGTACTAGATGTATAATCCTAGAAAATATAAATAGGGACAAAAATAAATTTGAATACAAATTGATAATTGTAAATCAAATTGTGTTGTTTTATTGAATAAGCATATCTTTTAATGGTTATTTAAAAATTATAACTATATTCATAAACTAAACAACCATCAGTGTTTCCATGCACTACAAGACATCATCAAATATACAAAGTTTCAATAACCAATTACAAGACATATACGAACCACAGGGATATAGGGAGTTCCTCCGACTGGAACAGTAAACGACTCTGTAGGTTGTTTTACTACCAGTACAAGAAATTCAGCTGGAGCTCCTGGGGGACTAACTATGTAGACTGTAGTTAGTCCTGTAATAAAGTCAGTAAAACATTTTCAATACAACTCTTAAATAAAATCTTTTCTCTACTGATACACATACACTTTCCAATTTTTTACTAACAAAAATTAGAGCTTCAACATGCACAATGAACATGATTCTTTAAATCACAGGGAAAAAGACAGAATGTATACAAGTGCTTTGATATTTACCAAATAGAAAAGTTAAACTTGTACTTACCAGGAATAGTTTTGATATCTTCTGGCACATCATTAGAAGAACCTTTAGCTGAATATATTATAGATTTTATTAAAATTACATACATTTATAATAATTTTTACAAATATAGATACAAAGAGTCTATCTTTAAATACAGCTAGCTGCTCTTTTTCACAAAAAAACAATATTTTTCAAAAAAGACTCAACTTACGATATGTAAAGTATATTGGTTGGGAATCCTCAACAGGGTTAAAAGTTCTCTGTATTAAAAAAAGAAATGTAATAGCATGTTTAAATGAATTATAATTATTTTTTTTTAACTAGAAAGCTTTTTGAGCTTTAAAAAAACATTTTGTTTAAGTATCACTATTATGTACAAATATATAAAAAGCTAAACTAACCTCTTCTACAGGAACCAAGACTTGGCCTCCATTAGGTAAGTCAATATTTTGGAGGTTTTTATGAGAATTATCAATGACACCAATTTGGGGAATTTCTTCATAGCTTGGTAAGTTGGTTGTGACAGGGTTAAATTTGCTATCAACTGGCTGAGGTGTCATGGATACACCACAAGGTCCAGCAGTTGTTAGTGTACTTCCAGATGTTGTTGCTCCTGTTGTTCCCAATGTGGTTGGTCCTGTTGTTCCCGATGTGGTTGGTCCTGTTGTTTCCGATGTGGTTGCTCCTGTTGTTCCTGAAGTGGTTGCTCCTGTTGTTCCTGAAGTGGTTCCTCCTGTTGTTCCTGATGTGGTTGCTTCTGTTGTTGTTGCTCCTGTTGTTCCTGATGTTGTTGCTCCTGTTGTTCCTGATGTGGTTGCTTCTGTTGTAAATTGTGTTGAGGGAGTTGCAGTTGTTATTTCTGTTTATTAGTAGGAATACAAAATTGTTATTTAATAATAATTTCATTGTAAATTATGTTTTAAATTTAAAAAAAAAAAGGTATAATTGTGCCCACCTTCACAGACTTCATAATTTGCAGTAGTGTCTTTGGGGATTACCACCAACACAGTTTGTTCCTCATTCAGTTTTGGTAATGTACTAGATGTATAATCCTAGAAAATATAAATAGGGACAAAAATAAATTTGAATACAAATTGATAATTGTAAATCAAATTGTGTTGTTTTGTTAAAAAGCATATCTTTTAATGGTTATTTAAAAATTATAACTATATTCATAAACTAAACAACTATCAGTGTTTCCATGCACTACAAGACATCATCAAATATACAAAGTTTCAATAACCAATTACAAGACATATACGAACCACAGGGATATAGGGAGTTCCTCCGACTGGAACAGTAAATGACTCTGTAGGTTGTTTTACTACCAGTACAAGAAATTCAGCTGGAGCTCCTGGGGGACTAACTATGTAGACTGTAGTTAGTCCTGTAATAAAGTCAGTAAAACATTTTCAATACAACTCTTAAATAAAATCTTTTCTCTACTGATACACATACACTTTCCAATTTTTTACTAACAAAAATTAGAGCTTCAACATGCACAATGAACATGATTCTTTAAATCACAGGAAAAAAGACAGAATGTATACAAGTGATTTGATATTTACCAAATAGAAAAGTTAAACTTGTACTTACCAGGAATAGTTTTGATATCTTCTGGCACATCATTAGAAGAACCTTTAGCTGAATATATTATAGATTTTATTAAAATTACATACATTTATAATAATTTTTACAAATATAGATACAAAGAGTCTATCTTTAAATACAGCTAGCTGCTCTTTTTCACAAAAAAACAATATTTTTCAAAAAAGACTCAACTTACGATATGTAAAGTATATTGGTTGGGATTCCTCAACAGGGTTAAAAGTTCTCTGTATTAAAAAAAGAAATGTAATAGCATGTTTAAATGAATTATAATTATTTTTTTTTAACTAGAAAGCTTTTTGAGCTTTAAAAAAACATTTTGTTCAAGTATCACTATTATGTACAAATATAAAAAAAAGTTAAACTAACCTCTTCTACAGGAACCAAGACTTGGCCTCCATTAGGTAAGTCAATATTTTGGAGGTTTTTATGAGAATTATCAATGACACCAATTTGGGGAATTTCTTCATAATTTGGTAAGTTGGTTGTGACAGGGTTAAATTTGCTATCAACTGGCTGAGGTGTCATGGATACACCACAAGGTCCAGCAGTTGTTAGTGTACTTCCAGATGTTGTTGCTCCTGTTGTTCCCAATGTGGTTGGTCCTGTTGTTCCCGATGTGGTTGGTCCTGTTGTTCCCGATGTGGTTGGTCCTGTTGTTCCCGATGTGGTTGCTCCTGTTGTTCCTGAAGTGGTTCCTCCTGTTGTTCCTGATGTGGTTGCTTCTGTTGTTGTTGCTCCTGTTGTTCCTGATGTTGTTGCTCCTGTTGTTCCTGATGTGGTTGCTTCTGTTGTAAATTGTGTTGAGGGAGTTGCAGTTGTTATTTCTGTTTATTAGTAGGAATACAAAATTGTTATTTAATAAAAATTTCATTGTAAATTATGTTTTAAATTAAAAAAAAAATGTTGTGATTGTGCGCACCTTCACAGACTTCATAATTTGCAGTAGTGTCTTTGGGGATTACCACCAACACAGTTTCTTCCTCATTCAGTTTTGGTAATGTACTAGATGTATAATCCTAGAAATATAAATAGGGACAAAAATAAATTTGAATACAAATTGATAATTGTAAATCAAATTGTGTTGTTTTGTTAAAAAGCATATCTTTTAATGGTTATTTCAAAATTATAACTATATTCATAAACTAAACAACCATCAGTGTTTCCATGCACTACAAGACATCATCAAATATACAAAGTTTCAATAACCAATTACAAGACATATACGAACCACAGGGATATAGGGAGTTCCTCCGACTGGAACAGTAAACAACTCTGTAGGTTGTTTTACTACCAGTACAAGAAATTCAGCTGGAGCTCCTGGGGGACTAACTATGTAGACTGTAGTTAGTCCTGTAATAAAGTCAGTAAAACATTTTCAATACAACTCTTAAATAAAATCTTTTCTCTACTGATACACATACACTTTCCAATTTTTACTAACAAAAATTAGAGCTTCAACATGCACAATGAACATGATTCTTTAAATCACAGGAAAAAAGACAGAATGTATACAAGTGATTTGATATTTACCAAATAGAAAAGTTAAACTTGTACTTACCAGGAATAGTTTTGATATCTTCTGGCACATCATTAGAAGAACCTTTAGCTGAATATATTATAGATTTTATTAAAATTACATACATTTATAATAATTTTTACAAATATAGATACAAAGAGTCTATCTTTAAATACAGCTAGCTGCTCTTTTTCACAAAAAAACAATATTTTTCAAAAAAGACTCAACTTACGATATGTAAAGTATATTGGTTGGGATGCCTCAACAGGGTTAAAAGTTCTCTGTATTAAAAAAAGAAATGTAATAGCATGTTTAAATGAATTATAATTATTTTTTTTTAACTAGAAAGCTTTTTGAGCTTTAAAAAAACATTTTGTTCAAGTATCACTATTATGTACAAATATATAAAAAGCTAAACTAACCTCTTCTACAGGAACCAAGACTTGGCCTCCATTAGGTAAGTCAATATTTTGGAGGTTTTTATGAGAATTATCAATGACACCAATTTGGGGAATTTCTTCATAGCTTGGTAAGTTGGTTGTGACAGGGTTAAATTTGCTATCAACTGGCTGAGGTGTCATGGATACACCACAAGGTCCAGCAGTTGTTAGTGTACTTCCAGATGTTGTTGCTCCTGTTGTTCCCAATGTGGTTGGTCCTGTTGTTCCTGATGTGGTTGCTGCCGTTGTTCCTAAAGAGGTTCCTCCTGTTGTTCCTAATGTGGTTCCTCCTGTTGTTGTTGCTCCTGTTGTTGTTTCTCCTGTTGTTCCTGATGTTGTTGCTCCTGTTGTTCCTACAGTAGTTGCTCCTGTTGTTGATGGTACTGTTGTTTCTGATACTGTTTCAGTTACAGAAACTGTAGGTGCAGAGGATGTACTAGATTCAACTGGCAAAGTAACTGTTGGCAATGTTGTTTCAGTTTCTGTTGTTGGCGGTGCTGGTGTACTTTGAGAAACACTTGTTGATTCTGATCCAGGTGGTCGTTCTGTTAATACATTTTTATTAATTTAAAAACATATTATATTCTAAAAAATTTTAAGATTTTATATAAAAAATAAAAATGTTGTGATTGTGCGCACCTTCACAGACTTCATAATTTGCAGTAGTGTCTTTGGGGATTACCACCAACACAGTTTGTTCCTCATTCAGTTTTGGTAATGTACTAGATGTATAATCCTAGAAAATATAAATAGGGACAAAAATAAATTTGAATACAAATTGATAATTGTAAATCAAATTGTGTTGTTTTATTGAATAAGCATATCTTTTAATGGTTATTTAA
The DNA here is from genome assembly GCA_036873155.1 of Biomphalaria sudanica. Classification (NCBI taxonomy): domain Eukaryota; kingdom Metazoa; phylum Mollusca; class Gastropoda; family Planorbidae; genus Biomphalaria; species Biomphalaria sudanica. The sequence continues at coordinate 34,279 of JAZGLO010000355.1, forward strand.
AAATTATAACTATATTCATAAACTAAACAACCATCAGTGTTTCCATGCACTACAAGACATCATCAAATATACAAAGTTTCAATAACCAATTACAAGACATATACGAACCACAGGGATATAGGGAGTTCCTCCGACTGGAACAGTAAACGACTCTGTAGGTTGTTTTACTACCAGTACAAGAAATTCAGCTGGAGCTCCTGGGGGACTAACTATGTAGACTGTAGTTAGTCCTGAAATAAAGTCAGTAAAACATTTTCAATACAACTCTTAAATAAAATCTTTTCTCTACTGATACACATACACTTTCCAATTTTTTACTAACAAAAATTAGAGCTTCAACATGCACAATGAACATGATTCTTTAAATCACAGGAAAAAAGACAGAATGTATACAAGTGCTTTGATATTTACCAAATAGAAAAGTTAAACTTGTACTTACCAGGAATAGTTTTGATATCTTCTGGCACATCATTAGAAGAACCTTTAGCTGAATATATTATAGATTTTATTAAATATACATACATTTATAATAATTTTTACAAATATTGATAAAAAGAGTGTATCTTTAAATACAGCTAGCTGCTCTTTTTCACAAAAAAACAATATTTTTCAAAAAAGACTCAACTTACGATATGTAAAGTATATTGGTTGGGATTCCTCAACAGGGTTAAAAGTTCTCTGTAATAAAAAAGAAATGTAATAGCATGTTAAAATAAATTATTATTATTTTTTTTTAACTAGAAAGCTTTTTGAGCTTTAAAAAAACATTTTGTTCAAGTATCACTATTATGTACAAATATATAAAAAGCTAAACTAACCTCTTCTACAGGAACCAAGACTTGGCCTCCATTAGGTAAGTCAATATTTTGGAGGTTTTTATGAGAATTATCAATGACACCAATTTGGGGAATTTCTTCATAGCTTGGTAAGTTGGTTGTGACAGGGTTAAATTTGCTATCAACTGGCTGAGGTGTCATAGATACACCACAAGGTCCAGCAGTTGTTAGTGTACTTCCAGATGTTGTTGCTCCTGTTGTTCCCAATGTGGTTGGTCCTGTTGTTCCGATGTGGTTGGTCCTGTTGTTCCCAATGTGGTTGGTCCTGTTGTTCCCGATGTGGTTGGTCCTGTTGTTCCCGATGTGGTTGCTCCTGTTGTTCCTGAAGTGGTTGCTCCTGTTGTTCCTGAAGTGGTTCCTCCTGTTGTTCCTGATGTGGTTGCTTCTGTTGTTGTTGCTCCTGTTGTTCCTGATGTTGTTGCTCCTGTTGTTCCTGATGTGGTTGCTTCTGTTGTAAATTGTGTTGAGGGAGTTGCAGTTGTTATTTCTGTTTATTAGTAGGAATACAAAATTGTTATTTAATAATAATTTCATTGTAAATTATGTTTTAAATTTAAAAAAAAAAAGGTATAATTGTGCCCACCTTCACAGACTTCATAATTTGCAGTAGTGTCTTTGGGGATTACCACCAACACAGTTTGTTCCTCATTCAGTTTTGGTAATGTACTAGATGTATAATCCTAGAAAATATAAATAGGGACAAAAATAAATTTGAATACAAATTGATAATTGTAAATCAAATTGTGTTGTTTTATTGAATAAGCATATCTTTTAATGGTTATTTAAAAATTATAACTATATTCATAAACTAAACAACCATCAGTGTTTCCATGCACTACAAGACATCATCAAATATACAAAGTTTCAATAACCAATTACAAGACATATACGAACCACAGGGATATAGGGAGTTCCTCCGACTGGAACAGTAAATGACTCTGTAGGTTGTTTTACTACCAGTACAAGAAATTCAGCTGGAGCTCCTGGGGGACTAACTATGTAGACTGTAGTTAGTCCTGTAATAAAGTCAGTAAAACATTTTCAATACAACTCTTAAATAAAATCTTTTCTCTACTGATACACATACACTTTCCAATTTTTTACTAACAAAAATTAGAGCTTCAACATGCACAATGAACATGATTCTTTAAATCACAGGGAAAAAGACAGAATGTATACAAGTGCTTTGATATTTACCAAATAGAAAAGTTAAACTTGTACTTACCAGGAATAGTTTTGATATCTTCTGGCACATCATTAGAAGAACCTTTAGCTGAATATATTATAGATTTTATTAAAATTACATACATTTATAATAATTTTTACAAATATAGATACAAAGAGTCTATCTTTAAATACAGCTAGCTGCTCTTTTTCACAAAAAAACAATATTTTTCAAAAAAGACTCAACTTACGATATGTAAAGTATATTGGTTGGGATTCCTCAACAGGGTTAAAAGTTCTCTGTATTAAAAAAAGAAATGTAATAGCATGTTTAAATGAATTATAATTATTTTTTTTTAACTAGAAAGCTTTTTGAGCTTTAAAAAAACATTTTGTTTAAGTATCACTATTATGTACAAATATATAAAAAGCTAAACTAACCTCTTCTACAGGAACCAAGACTTGGCCTCCATTAGGTAAGTCAATATTTTGGAGGTTTTTATGAGAATTATCAATGACACCAATTTGGGGAATTTCTTCATAGCTTGGTAAGTTGGTTGTGACAGGGTTAAATTTGCTATCAACTGGCTGAGGTGTCATAGATACACCACAAGGTCCAGCAGTTGTTAGTGTACTTCCAGATGTTGTTGCTCCTGTTGTTCCCAATGTGGTTGGTCCTGTTGTTCCCGATGTGGTTGGTCCTGTTGTTCCCAATGTGGTTGGTCCTGTTGTTCCCGATGTGGTTGGTCCTGTTGTTTCCGATGTGGTTGCTCCTGTTGTTCCTGAAATGGTTGCTCCTGTTGTTCCTGAAGTGGTTCCTCCTGTTGTTCCTGATGTGGTTGCTTCTGTTGTTGTTGCTCCTGTTGTTCCTGATGTTGTTGCTCCTGTTGTTCCTGATGTGGTTGCTTCTGTTGTTAATTGTGTTGAGGGAGTTGCAGTTGTTATTTCTGTTTATTAGTAGGAATACAAAATTGTTATTTAATAATAATTTCATTGTAAATTATGTTTTAAATTTTAAAAAAAAAAGGTATAATTGTGCCCACCTTCACAGACTTCATAATTTGCAGTAGTGTCTTTGGGGATTACCACCAACACAGTTTGTTCCTCATTCAGTTTTGGTAATGTACTAGATGTATAATCCTAGAAAATATAAATAGGGACAAAAATAAATTTGAATACAAATTGATAATTGTAAATCAAATTGTGTTGTTTTGTTAAAAAGCATATCTTTTAATGGTTATTTAAAAATTATAACTATATTCATAAACTAAACAACCATCAGTGTTTCCATGCACTACAAGACATCATCAAATATACAAAGTTTCAATAACCAATTACAAGACATATACGAACCACAGGGATATAGGGAGTTCCTCCGACTGGAACAGTAAACGACTCTGTAGGTTGTTTTACTACCAGTACAAGAAATTCAGCTGGAGCTCCTGGGGGACTAACTATGTAGACTGTAGTTAGTCCTGAAATAAAGTCAGTAAAACATTTTCAATACAACTCTTAAATAAAATCTTTTCTCTACTGATACACATACACTTTCCAATTTTTTACTAACAAAAATTAGAGCTTCAACATGCACAATGAACATGATTCTTTAAATCACAGGAAAAAAGACAGAATGTATACAAGTGCTTTGATATTTACCAAATAGAAAAGTTAAACTTGTACTTACCAGGAATAGTTTTGATATCTTCTGGCACATCATTAGAAGAACCTTTAGCTGAATATATTATAGATTTTATTAAATATACATACATTTATAATAATTTTTACAAATATTGATAAAAAGAGTGTATCTTTAAATACAGCTAGCTGCTCTTTTTCACAAAAAAACAATATTTTTCAAAAAAGACTCAACTTACGATATGTAAAGTATATTGGTTGGGATTCCTCAACAGGGTTAAAAGTTCTCTGTAATAAAAAAGAAATGTAATAGCATGTTAAAATAAATTATTATTATTTTTTTTTAACTAGAAAGCTTTTTGAGCTTTAAAAAAACATTTTGTTCAAGTATCACTATTATGTACAAATATATAAAAAGCTAAACTAACCTCTTCTACAGGAACCAAGACTTGGCCTCCATTAGGTAAGTCAATATTTTGGAGGTTTTTATGAGAATTATCAATGACACCAATTTGGGGAATTTCTTCATAGCTTGGTAAGTTGGTTGTGACAGGGTTAAATTTGCTATCAACTGGCTGAGGTGTCATAGATACACCACAAGGTCCAGCAGTTGTTAGTGTACTTCCAGATGTTGTTGCTCCTGTTGTTCCCAATGTGGTTGGTCCTGTTGTTCCCGATGTGGTTGGTCCTGTTGTTCCCAATGTGGTTGGTCCTGTTGTTCCCGATGTGGTTGGTCCTGTTGTTCCCGATGTGGTTGCTCCTGTTGTTCCTGAAGTGGTTGCTCCTGTTGTTCCTGAAGTGGTTCCTCCTGTTGTTCCTGATGTGGTTGCTTCTGTTGTTGTTGCTCCTGTTGTTCCTGATGTTGTTGCTCCTGTTGTTCCTGATGTGGTTGCTTCTGTTGTAAATTGTGTTGAGGGAGTTGCAGTTGTTATTTCTGTTTATTAGTAGGAATACAAAATTGTTATTTAATAATAATTTCATTGTAAATTATGTTTTAAATTTAAAAAAAAAAAGGTATAATTGTGCCCACCTTCACAGACTTCATAATTTGCAGTAGTGTCTTTGGGGATTACCACCAACACAGTTTGTTCCTCATTCAGTTTTGGTAATGTACTAGATGTATAATCCTAGAAAATATAAATAGGGACAAAAATAAATTTGAATACAAATTGATAATTGTAAATCAAATTGTGTTGTTTTATTGAATAAGCATATCTTTTAATGGTTATTTAAAAATTATAACTATATTCATAAACTAAACAACCATCAGTGTTTCCATGCACTACAAGACATCATCAAATATACAAAGTTTCAATAACCAATTACAAGACATATACGAACCACAGGGATATAGGGAGTTCCTCCGACTGGAACAGTAAATGACTCTGTAGGTTGTTTTACTACCAGTACAAGAAATTCAGCTGGAGCTCCTGGGGGACTAACTATGTAGACTGTAGTTAGTCCTGTAATAAAGTCAGTAAAACATTTTCAATACAACTCTTAAATAAAATCTTTTCTCTACTGATACACATACACTTTCCAATTTTTTACTAACAAAAATTAGAGCTTCAACATGCACAATGAACATGATTCTTTAAATCACAGGGAAAAAGACAGAATGTATACAAGTGCTTTGATATTTACCAAATAGAAAAGTTAAACTTGTACTTACCAGGAATAGTTTTGATATCTTCTGGCACATCATTAGAAGAACCTTTAGCTGAATATATTATAGATTTTATTAAAATTACATACATTTATAATAATTTTTACAAATATAGATACAAAGAGTCTATCTTTAAATACAGCTAGCTGCTCTTTTTCACAAAAAAACAATATTTTTCAAAAAAGACTCAACTTACGATATGTAAAGTATATTGGTTGGGATTCCTCAACAGGGTTAAAAGTTCTCTGTATTAAAAAAAGAAATGTAATAGCATGTTTAAATGAATTATAATTATTTTTTTTTAACTAGAAAGCTTTTTGAGCTTTAAAAAAACATTTTGTTTAAGTATCACTATTATGTACAAATATATAAAAAGCTAAACTAACCTCTTCTACAGGAACCAAGACTTGGCCTCCATTAGGTAAGTCAATATTTTGGAGGTTTTTATGAGAATTATCAATGACACCAATTTGGGGAATTTCTTCATAGCTTGGTAAGTTGGTTGTGACAGGGTTAAATTTGCTATCAACTGGCTGAGGTGTCATAGATACACCACAAGGTCCAGCAGTTGTTAGTGTACTTCCAGATGTTGTTGCTCCTGTTGTTCCCAATGTGGTTGGTCCTGTTGTTCCCGATGTGGTTGGTCCTGTTGTTCCCAATGTGGTTGGTCCTGTTGTTCCCAATGTGGTTGGTCCTGTTGTTTCCGATGTGGTTGCTCCTGTTGTTCCTGAAATGGTTGCTCCTGTTGTTCCTGAAGTGGTTCCTCCTGTTGTTCCTGATGTGGTTGCTTCTGTTGTTGTTGCTCCTGTTGTTCCTGATGTTGTTGCTCCTGTTGTTCCTGATGTGGTTGCTTCTGTTGTTAATTGTGTTGAGGGAGTTGCAGTTGTTATTTCTGTTTATTAGTAGGAATACAAAATTGTTATTTAATAATAATTTCATTGTAAATTATGTTTTAAATTTTAAAAAAAAAAGGTATAATTGTGCCCACCTTCACAGACTTCATAATTTGCAGTAGTGTCTTTGGGGATTACCACCAACACAGTTTGTTCCTCATTCAGTTTTGGTAATGTACTAGATGTATAATCCTAGAAAATATAAATAGGGACAAAAATAAATTTGAATACAAATTGATAATTGTAAATCAAATTGTGTTGTTTTGTTAAAAAGCATATCTTTTAATGGTTATTTAAAAATTATAACTATATTCATAAACTAAACAACTATCAGTGTTTCCATGCACTACAAGACATCATCAAATATACAAAGTTTCAATAACCAATTACAAGACATATACGAACCACAGGGATATAGGGAGTTCCTCCGACTGGAACAGTAAACGACTCTGTAGGTTGTTTTACTACCAGTACAAGAAATTCAGCTGGAGCTCCTGGGGGACTAACTATGTAGACTGTAGTTAGTCCTGTAATAAAGTCAGTAAAACATTTTCAATACAACTCTTAAATAAAATCTTTTCTCTACTGATACACATACACTTTCCAATTTTTTACTAACAAAAATTAGAGCTTCAACATGCACAATGAACATGATTCTTTAAATCACAGGAAAAAAAACAGAATGTATACAAGTGCTTTGATATTTACCAAATAGAAAAGTTAAACTTGTACTTACCAGGAATAGTTTTAATATCTTCTGGCACATCATTAGAAGAACCTTTAGCTGAATATATTATAGATTTTATTAAAATTACATACATTTATAATAATTTTTACAAATATAGATAAAAAGAGTCTATCTTTAAATACAGCTAGCTGCTCTTTTTCACAAAAAAACAATATTTAAAAAAAAAGACTCAACTTACGATATGTAAAGTATATTGGTTGGGAATCCTCAACAGGATTAAAAGTTCTCTGTAATAAAAAATAAATGTAATAGCATGTTAAAATAAATTATTTTTTTATTTTTTTTAACTAGAAAGCTTTTTGAGCTTTAAAAAAACATTTTGTTCAAGTATCACTATTATGTACATATATATTAAAAGCTAAACTAACCTCTTCTACAGGAACCAAGACTTGGCCTCCATTAGGTAAGTCAATATTTTGGAGGTTTCTATGAGAATTATCAATGACACCAATTTGGGGAATTTCTTCATAGCTTGGTAAGTTGGTTGTGACAGGGTTAAATTTGCTATCAACTGGCTGAGGTGTCATGGATACACCACAAGGTCCAGCAGTTGTTAGTGTACTTCCAGATGTTGTTGCTCCTGTTGTTCCCAATGTGGTTGGTCCTGTTGTTCCCGATGTGGTTGGTCCTGTTGTTCCCGATGTGGTTGCTCCTGTTGTTCCTGAAGTGGTTCCTCCTGTTGTTCCTGATGTGGTTGCTTCTGTTGTTGTTGCTCCTGTTGTTCCTGATGTTGTTGCTCCTGTTGTTCCTGATGTAGTTGCTTCTGTTGTAAATTGTGTTGAGGGAGTTGCAGTTGTTATTTCTGTTTTTTAGTAGGAATACAAAATTGTTATTTAATAATAATTTCATTGTAAATTATGTTTTAAATTTTAAAAAAAAAAGGTATAATTGTGCCCACCTTCACAGACTTCATAATTTGCAGTAGTGTCTTTGGGGATTACCACCAACACAGTTTGTTCCTCATTCAGTTTTGGTAATGTACTAGATGTATAATCCTAGAAAATATAAATAGGGACAAAAATAAATTTGAATACAAATTGATAATTGTAAATCAAATTGTGTTGTTTTGTTAAAAAGCATATCTTTTAATGGTTATTTAAAAATTATAACTATATTCATAAACTAAACAACTATCAGTGTTTCCATGCACTACAAGACATCATCAAATATACAAAGTTTCAATAACCAATTACAAGACATATACGAACCACAGGGATATAGGGAGTTCCTCCGACTGGAACAGTAAACGACTCTGTAGGTTGTTTTACTACCAGTACAAGAAATTCAGCTGGAGCTCCTGGGGGACTAACTATGTAGACTGTAGTTAGTCCTGTAATAAAGTCAGTAAAACATTTTCAATACAACTCTTAAATAAAATCTTTTCTCTACTGATACACATACACTTTCCAATTTTTTACTAACAAAAATTAGAGCTTCAACATGCACAATGAACATGATTCTTTAAATCACAGGAAAAAAGACAGAATGTATACAAGTGCTTTGATATTTACCAAATAGAAAAGTTAAACTTGTACTTACCAGGAATAGTTTTGATATCTTCTGGCACATCATTAGAAGAACCTTTAGCTGAATATATTATAGATTTTATTAAAATTACATACATTTATAATAATTTTTACAAATATAAATACAAAGAGTCTATCTTTAAATACAGCTAGCTGCTCTTTTTCACAAAAAAAACAATATTTTTCAAAAAAGACTCAACTTACGATATGTAAAGTATATTGGTTGGGATTCCTCAACAGGGTTAAAAGTTCTCTGTTATAAAAAAGAAATGTAATAGCATGTTAAAATAATTTTTTTTTTTTTTTTTTTTAACTAGAAAGCTTTTTGAGCTTTAAAAAAGCATTTTGTTCAAGTATCACTATTATGTACATATATATTAAAAGCTAAACTAACCTCTTCTACAGGAACCAAGACTTGGCCTCCATTAGGTAAGTCAATATTTTGGAGGTTTCTATGAGAATTATCAATGACACCAATTTGGGGAATTTCTTCATAGCTTGGTAAGTTGGTTGTGACAGGGTTAAATTTGCTATCAACTGGCTGAGGTGTCATGGATACACCACAAGGTCCAGCAGTTGTTAGTGTACTTCCAGATGTTGTTTCTTCTGTTGGTGGTGATGGTGTGCTTTCAGACACTCCTGTTGGCTCTGATCCTGGCGGTTGTTCTTATGAAGATATTTGGGATAATTACTGTTAAACTATTTTTTTTTAATTAATAAAAATTCCTGACTTAATAATTTAATGATAAAATTTTTGAACAAAAACTCTTAAATAAATTACATTTTTCTTACCCCTACATGATTCAAATCTTAAATCATTTGGTTTATCAGTTCCAATGAATATAATACTCTGACTCTGAAGATCATCAACTGTTACAGATTTTAGTTGCTGTAAAATAATGTGAGAGGTTGTAGTGGTAAGTTAGAAAACATCTATTGGTAACACTGAATTATACACTATTTTGTTTTGAAAATTTCTATTTATTTACCTAGGATTAGACATTTACACTAATTTACATACCCAATTTTAAAAGTTTAGAGCTCGAAAAAATAATTTTTGTATCTATAAATTTTATTGTAATCCTAACTTTTTCCTTTTTATTGTTTAGTCACAAGTCTTTATTTCTTTTGTAATTTGGTTCACTTGCATTTTAAAAACTATGACAGACAGTGATGACTGAATTAGGTTGTGGGGAAAAATGGGGGAGAAAATAGATGTTAGGATATAATACAATAGACTAGTCTGCAGAAGTTAGCATTAATCTGTTATTTCTTTGGTGGCGTGATGGTAGATTTAAAAAAAACATTTGAAACTCGAGTATAAAACAAGACATCTTCATCCTCAACATCACCAGTACCAATAAAGAACAGTATAGTTGTGTAATGGTTTTGTCATTGTCTTTTGGGTAAAAAGAAATGTCACAGAACAAAATTCAGATATTTTAGATATAACTTTAATTTATATAAGTAAACTTGCTTAGTTATTTTATAAAGATTTTTACATTCTTTAGAAGGATTTTAAACTAGAGAGGTATGGTATGATAAGAATGTCTACATCTTTTATATCTAAAAATAATAAATCAATAGAGTTTGACAATTATCTACATAAATGTGTTTTTCTAATTATTATCTTTTCAATTTATTTTAATATTATTTAGCAATTGTTTTAGAGTATCGTCTTATCTCTACCTGTTATTGAGATATCTTCATGAAGCTTAAGTAACAAAGCTAAAAAAAGTTAAAGTTGTATTTATTTAGAAGAGATGTGAGATGGATGTTCTAAAATATTCTATACTCTTAAATGGGCAATGTAGCTGTATAAATATACAGCAATCCTTAGGATTAGCTGTCACTTCCCGACTGCTCAATTTCATTATTACAAAATTGTTTTCAAACTGAGTTTGGATAAAAGATTAACTTTCTTTGACAAATCATTTAACAAAGCAAGGCTTTTTTGCCAGATACTAAAGCTATTACTGATGTTTAAAAACCTAAATAGATACTAATGGTGTTTTTCATAATAGTTTATAGGTTTGGGACAATTAGTAGGGTATGCAAGGGTGTGCACGTGAGAAAATAGTAGTAATAATGAATCAAGCCATTGAATCATTGATGTGTCCATAGCAGCTTATGATGCATAAGTTCAATTCAAGAAAAGTATATGAATTCCAGTGAAGCATAATTTAGAGTGTAAAGGACAAACTGCTTTGCTTAGTTTACAGCAACTTGTTAAGGCTTAATGATAGCATTTGAGGGGTATTAGCTAATGAGCTGAAACTGTAAAATTAGATGTTGAAACAATGATAACATGTACACAATTTAAAATCCTACTTAAAAATTAATATTTATCTTTGTTCCTATTCTGATGGGCATTTGAGTTGTGTGTCTTGTAAAAAGGTATTTGACTTAAAGTGTTTTCTTCTTAATATGGTGATTATCCTATCCCAAACCTCCCGCAGGAGGACGGGGGATGAGAGCGGGCAGGGATTGAACCCGGGACCATAGATTAATCCAAACAACAGTCTAGCATGCAAACCGCACTACCAGGCAGCCATCCAATTTCAAAAAAAAAAAAAAGATAGATATAGATAGATAGATTAGATATAAAGATATATAGATAGATAGATAGATTATTAGAAATTATGAAGTAAAATATACAAAATACTTTTAAAACAAAACTTATTTTAAGTGAAATTGCATGACTTATTTTAATTTTTAATTAATCATGTACGCCTAATTAATTTTAAATAAATCTTGAATAAAAATAATAAATTAGTGTGATTAGATATATTTTTATAAATAGTTATTTTTTAAGTCTTCCTTTCAAGCTTATAGCATGCTAAGTGTGTTATGGTCCAGTCACTTTTGCAAACCACTTTGGGGAGGGGAGGCGGGGTAACAGGGAGAAGGTTTATATGCTGCCTTTTCAAAAGAAATTTTAAAACTTAATAGAGAGCTACTTAACTCAATTTGAACTTTAGCTTATATGATGGAAGGCCAAGGTTTTTGCAACTGACCTATTCAAGTACTAAACAGAAAGCAACTAAGATTTCTTGAATGTTTTCACCAAAGACATCATCATAGACATAAAGTGGCAAGGCTGCACTACAAACAGCAATAATCTTGTGAATGCGAGTATGGACAGTATAGAGAAACTTATCTTCTTATCTATAATACAGATGTTACTTAAAAAAACAAAGTTTACATCCTGTTAGGCATCTAGTCATGCATGTTGGTCATTGACTTAAATTCTGCCAAGTCAGTGGTTTTCCTGTCTAGTTCAGGCAACCCATTCCATGTTCCGATAGCACTAGAAGAAGGAGTATGTACAAATTTGTCTTAGTATATGAAACGAGGCATGTGCCTGCTTATAGTCTGAAAGATAGCCAGGGCAGGGTATTTATTCCATATGAGGAATGAGTGTATACCAAATGAAGTCTTTTTTGGTGAGCTGAGCGGCGTCCAACAAAAATGCTCGAAAGACCAGCTTAGGTACCAACTTGCTTTTACTGACAAAGAAGAGAGCACCTGTTTGCAAGCAGTTTCAGAAAAAGACAGCTGGAGATCACTTACAAAGGCCAGATCAAAAGAAAATCAATTACAGTGAACAGATGTAAAGGTGAAAAGAGAATCTAAATTGACCACAGGTGGACAATGGTTATGTTAGTGCAGGATGTGGGACAAAAAACTAAAACAAATAAATTCCACTTATCTCATTCTGTTAAACCAGTAACACTGACTAAAAATGCAAAATACCTATGTGTTTTAATAAATGAAAAACTGTCATGGAAACCCCATATCGATGAAGCTATCAAAAAATCAAATGTTTTTAAAAGAAATTTCTATAAATCAAATAAGAACATTAAACTAAAATGTTAAAGATTTGTTTTCTTTTAGGACTACTTTTATCGGACAAAATCTTATCTTATCTTATATAATACAGATGTTACTTCAAAAATAGAAGATGATTTCGTCCTATGCGCCATGCAATTAGTCATGCATGTTAACCAATAACTTAAATTCTGCCAAGTCACTGGATGTAATCATCTTCTTTTTTGAAGTAACATCTGTATTATATAAGATAAGATAAGAGACAAAGTTGATATAGGAACTTTGTAAAAAAACTAAATTGTAATGAAAATGTAGCTGTACATGCCAAAGCCTTTCTATTTGTTGAAATCTTAAAAGTTTTTGTAAGGAGTAAAAAAAAAATGTTCAGTAACCTTTGGAACGTATACAAAATCAGAGGGTCCAAAGGCAGCAGCATCAAATGTTAATGTTCCTGATACTTTTATATATACTATGAATGCTTTTTGATTCTTTGATAGGTATAAAACATCCACTTTAGCATCATATATGTCTGAAAAAAAAAATAATTTTCAAACTTTAAAAGTATATGTGACCATATAATTCTTGCCCAACTGAACTGAGCCAAAAAAGTAAACATTGCTTTAGTTTTAACAATTTTTTTACTATTACAAAGATAGTTTTACCTTTGATGTCATAACCAAATTTTGGAAAACTGTTGTCAATAGGCACAACTGTAATCAAAATTCAAATAAAGTTACAGTACATTACTTATATTTTGTAATCAATATGCAGATTATGTCTCCAATTTTTTTTTTACTAATAAATAAAAAGTTATATGTTATTGTAAGAAATCCTTTAAAACTTACTGTAAATAACATAAACCAATGAATTATCTTTAGAATCAAAGGTGAGCTGAAGAACAAAATGTAGAAATTGAATTGAATTGAATATGTTCAAAATAAAAATTCCTGTTCATTAGCATAATGTAAATGAAATTTAAAAGTGTACCTTATTACTGGGTATCAGAAAAGTTGAGTCAGGAGATGCACTAATAGTTTGAAGTGTTTTGTCACTGTTATCAATATAGGCTATATGAAGGTTGTCGTTTGCAGAGTTACTGCCTAAAAATGGGGATGATATACTATTGGCCTCTTCTGATGTCATAGAGCTGGAACAAAGTGTAACAGTTGTTGGTGCAGTCCCAGAAGTTGTGGCAGTTCCAGTCGATGTAGATACTGTTGGCATGGATGTTGATTCAGTGGCTGTAGTTTCTGTTATTTCTGTCACTGTTGTTTCAGTTACTGGTGTTGTCTTTATAGTTGATATGGTTGTACTTGGAGTTGTAGCTATAAATATAATGACACATTTTAAATTTTGTTTATCATTTTATTTGCTTAAAAGTCAAATATTGCACACACAAAAATATAATATATTTACTTGCGATTTCTTTTCACTTAAATTTTTTATTAAATGTCAAGATTAATATTAAAATATGCAAAAAAAATATCCAAAACAATTCCAAATCAGGATTTATGTGATATAATTACGATGTATTTATATTTTTTTTAGTTAAAATTAATTATTTCAAAATTAAAAAAAAAAGTTTATAAAAATATGCCAATTGAAAGAAACTTAAAACAACACCATTAAATAGCATTTTCTCAATATTTCCAATTTTGTTAGTGAAATAAATACTTCCAGAATTAGTTTAGATGGGTACAAAGGCAAGGTGTGTGGATCAACATCATGCTACATACAGGCTAATATGTTTTTACTTGCTCTCATTGGTACAACCAAGAGGAAAAAAAGTTATGAAATTTGAGGAAAAAAAAAGTTTTCTCTTTCCAAGAGCTATCCATCTAAAACCCCTTACCAGTGTCCCTAAGCTAATGCCATAAAAGATTAATGAAAAACATAAAACACATTCATTTTTTAACAATGCTTAGTGATGTTTATCAATGTTTTGCACCTTATATTGTTTTTTTTTAAAATAAAAATGTGCTTGTATTTGTCCACAGACTAATTGATACTTACCACATGCCATGGGTGGACAAGGTGAAGAGCATAAATTATCATACTGGTCCAAACATTCATCATTGCAGTATCCAGATGTACAGTTCTTAGCTGTTATCACAGAAAACAAGCATCATTGATGAAATGTGGCATTAAGAATTATCATTTCTTTCAACATTATTACATCAGACATCTAAACAGTCTCCAAGACCTGTTGCAATACTAAATATGTGTTGATGTTTGAAAGATTGAAATATTAATTGTAATAAGTAATTAAGAGAAGCTGAATGTGATAACAAACATTGGATTGAATTCTAATTTTAATGAGGACTTTATTAATTTTAGACTATTTAATCTTCCCAAATTTAAATGAAAATTATTTCAATGTTTTGCTTTATGGGGATACTTAAGAAAACAAAAATCCAAAACATTTTAGAGCAGTTTTTCTCATTAATTACTTCCAAGCCAGATCTGATATTAATTTGGCACATTTGGACTTAATTACTTTATTTAAGATATATTCTACATAAACTTTAAAGTAAATGAAGTTGGTTTTATACAAGAATGACTACAACTACAATGAAATGGGTGCAAGGAATTTATGTTACAGTTGCAAAAAGATATGAAATGTGTACATTTTAGCAAGATGTTTTTAATAATGACATATTTAAACCCCCTCTTCTAAAATGATACAAGTGGTATCAGAAAGACATTAAAATGTATACAGTGCTTACTTATTTCATTTTTTATTTTTTTAATTTTTTTTATTGTAAACAGGAATTTGTTATTTATTTTTTACTGCTAATGCAAGGCAAACACTTACGTGTGGCACATCCTTCTGCTCCTACATATATTGCAGTTGCTGTGTCTGGATTTGATCTATCAACATCTAATTTTATTTCAACAGACTTAATGTTGATTCCATTTTCAATTGGGTAATACAGAGAAGATTTACCAGCTGTATTGATCTAAAAATAAATATATTAAAGAACAAGAGTCATTTTATGTTATGTTTTTTGTTTGGTGTAATGCACAAATTGTAAGACAAATTTCCATACGGACAATAAAGATTATTATTATTATATTATTATTGTATTTAAAAAAAAATAAACAATCTAAATGTGAATTCTAAAGACTATTCATTTAGAAGAATTTCTTTAGACCTGTGGACTAGTGATGTAGGTAAGAGAAAATGCAAAAATAACATGTTATCTAAAATTATCTACAATAAATCAATAATCCATAATTAATTAAATAATTAATCCATTGAACTTCATTATATTAAATATTGTATATTACCGTTTCTAAAAATCTAGTTCCGTCTCTTTTATATATGGCAATTTCTGCAAAATTTGTTCTGGATATATCCAACGTTATTCCAAATAGCACATCTAGTTCAACATTAGATAAGGGGCTCAATAACAACCTAATGTTTCCATTTTCATCTGTTCTGAAAACACCATCAGTGGGTATTGGAGATGGTCCAAAGTATTCATCTGTCAGAGGCTGAGATCCTTCATCACACTCCAATGCTAATAAACGTTGAAATAAATAACAATAAAAATCTGCTCAAATGGTTTTTTTTTCAAACTTACTCTGTTTCTCTGTCTGGTAAAAGGTTTGTACACATTATTTATCAAGCTGAAATTTTGCCTAACAAAACAAAAATCAATTTTTAACTCTTTCTCTCCTAATTGATATTATCAATGTTGATTTGACCTCATTAAATTAATCTTTGATGTTATAAACTTAAGTTTGTGTTATATATAAAGAGCATCCATTCCATTTAATTCTATACCAAATTAAAACCTTTTCTGATTAAAACTAAAAAGTTAGTCAAGCTTAATCATAGTAGTGTAGAAAAATGCTAATAAGCAAAATGAATTCCATTGGAACATGGAGAATAATTATGGAGAGAACAAGTTAAAATTCATCAATTATTTAATCAACTATTGGTAATTAATTGTTTTGTTTGGTATCTCAAATAAGGGAAAGTTGTATATAAGTTGAATTAGTCCCCTCTATACATTGCTTTAAGTTTGAAACTAACAACTGATAACTATAAAACCTTTTTTCATAAGCTATTCTCTAGTACAGTGGTAACTACATTGGCTTGAGGGGGCGAGAGCCCTCAAGTTTGAATCCAGTTTGTTCAACTTTTTTTTTTATAAATGCAATTAAAAATAAAAAATGATCCCTGTAATATTCAACAAATTTTTCCTCTTCCCCTTTCCCAACTGGTCCAGACAAGGGAAAAGATCATAGGGTATTGAGAAAGCTAAAGGCATGAAATTGTGCTAAATAAAAACCAATTTTTGGTAAATATAGTGCTAATCGCACATATTTAAAATGACAGCCCTACATATCATGTCACTTATAACCCAAGATTAACCTGGAGAAACCAAATAGAAAAAACACAGAGTAAAGGCACTATCCCTTATTAAAAAAATTATCTGGCACAGACTGGGGAGCTAATCACAACATTCTGAAAAAGACCTAAACCAGTTACATAAGACCTGTTGTAGAATATGGTGCCACAACATAGGGCTAACTATCCAAATCAACCTAAGAAAAATAGACAAGGTTCAAAACATTGGTCTAAGGATAATGACACGAGCAATCAAAACAACACCCATAAGAGCTATGGAGGAAACTGCTGCTCTGGTCTATCTGGATGAAAGAAGAGAAATAAAAATCCTTTCAAATTAACTAAAATGGAAACCTTGGAGAGGCACCCACTCAAAACTAAAATCCACAAAACTGGTACTTAAAACCATGTTAAATGACTAATTTCAAACAGGTATCTAAACCTAAAAAAGAAACACCAACTTAAAAAAAATATTCTGGCATCCATAGACTGTATTGAAAATATAAACAAAAAATCTGACAACATTCCAACAAAGCTCAAGAAAGTAGTGAACTCTTTTCTACAAACTCCTTACTCTAAAAATCAGTACATCAGAGTTTAGGCAGAAAGTTCATCTCATAAAGCCACCACAAAATAGAGGAGCTGGAATATTCATCGAATGGCCAGATGGAGAAAAATTAGAAAAATATGTTGCAACCGGAGAGCTCTATGACAGCCACAGAGCAGTAAGGGAATTAATATAAGCTTTTTTTTTAAAAAAAGTATTATTTATATTTTCTTGTTACTATTACGTTAAACTTCTAATGCCATTTTGGGTCTGATGTTGATAAATATTTAGAAATACAAACAAATTTTATTAAAATATGTAAAGAACATTACTTTAAAAACTCTTATTAATAATAAGTCTACCTGGTGTTGTTGTAGTCTCTGGAGTGGTCTCACTAGAAGTGACTACAATGGGAAATAAAAGATAAAATTAATAAATGATGACTTTGTAATGTATAGGCCTAACTTGTAAGAAATTTCAGTATGGATAATAAAGATGATTATTATTATCATTACTATTACAAATTATCATTAATATCTTTATAAACTACTTGAACAATATATGTGCTCATTACCGAAAGGTTCATAACAGATATCCAGAGATAGGTCTGCAATAGTGCCACTGGCTGTTATAGCTATTTTCTCAAATAACCCTTTATTCCCTTCAATTTCAGGAATAATGGTAACTTGATCACCAATAACTGGAGACTCCTGCAAAGAAACCAACCAATGGTCAAAGTCATGATGTATTTAAATCTGAACCTGGACAGACCTTTTTTTTTTGCTGATCATTCTACCATTAAAAACTATTCATTGCAACTAGATGCAAGCATACCTGAATTAGAAGAGTACCCTCTGGTGTGGTGATAATCACTCTATAGATTGTCCCATTAGCATTGAGCACACTGAAGACCATGCTATTCAATGCTGCATGCGTATCTTTGTCAGCATAAATGGTAATGGTGATTTGTTCACCTTTTGCAGGAGACACTCCCTCTTTAGTAAATGCATTTTCTCCGAAACCAGTAGTTGATTCTATACTGATTCCATTTCCAGGTTTATTGATGTCTTCACTTTTATATAAGCATTCTATCATTTGAATAACAAAATAATGTACATTTTTAGAGAGTTAAAGAAAAATATCACAATAAAGATGTAAGCTAATAAATATATTTGATAAACCAATTTTAAAAACTTTTTAAAAGTTATACTTTTTGGTGTTGTAGTCAATGGGTAGGCTGAAAGTAAAAAAAAAACATGAAAGTAAATTTTTTTTTTTATTATTCATATTATTATTTGTAATGTTCACTTTTAATTAGAACAAAAGTAAGGTATGTAAATTTTAAAGTCTTATAAATTGCAAATAGAATGACTGACACATAAAATAATTATTAAATCTCTTTGACACTTACTGCAACCAATCTCATCTGATCCATCTCCACAGTCATCATGACCATCGCAATGATAGTTTTTAGGTATACAGTATGTCTGGTTACAGTGGGTCTCATTGTGTGGACAAGCTGAAAGAAAAAAAAAGTGTTGTCCTAAAAGAAAACAACTCTTTATGTCCAATAAAAGTAGTCCTAAAAGTCCTAAAAAAAACAAACTCTTTATGTCCAATAAAAGTAGTCCTAAAAAAACAACTCTTTATGTCCAATAAAAGTAGTCCTAAAAAAAACAAACTCTTTATGTCCAATAAAAGTAGTCCTTAAAAAAAACAACTGGTATGTTCAATAAAAAAAAGAAGTGTACAACACGGTTAATGCTCAGCAACAAAAAATAATTTACCAGTACAGTTGAACTCTTCTTCACCATACCAACAATCCATGTTGCCATCGCAGACATAGTCTTGAGGAATACAGAAAGTACTGTGGGAGCACTTGAATTCACCTACATCACATTCCTTGTCTGCAAAGAAATGCATCGAATCTTCAAATGAGAATGAGTTAAGTAAACTCTTTCTGTGATGTCTCAACTTTGACTGACTGAATTTATGGCAAGGTAGATTTGGAAAGTGTAATGAAATTCAGTCCTAAGCCTGCGCAAATATTCTTTGAAAGAAATTATTTTATTTGTTTAATGTCATTTTCCTCAAAAAGAAGAAAAATAGTGTCAGATTTTTTAAGCATGTTGCATTTAATCCTTAAAGCATTGTTTTCCATTACTTCTTGTAATGATTGGTGCGGTGTCTTCGTAAAATTTTTTTATAGTTTCTTTTATTTGTTGGAGATAACATTAAGATTATGAAAATATTACCTTCCATAACAATGGATTATTACTAGTTATAAACGAAATCGCTTTACAATTATGACACGATGTCACCATTGAAAATATATTTCTGCCATGACATAATAAATTTAGATTCATGTTTTAAACTGTTAAAACTATTGATTAAAATGTTTCAAATCATTTTGCATATAGCACAATAATAAAAAATATTTTAAAAATTTAATGAAATACACAAAACTATCAATATTTTGAATGGTCTTAGGTGACTCTGGCAAATCAACATTGAACCCCTATGAGGTCACTACCCACAGGTTGAGAATCCCTCCCATTAGAACCACTAATAAATAAAAAGAGGCTAAAAATCAACAACATCCCTCAACTAGAAAAACCTAATAATCATAACACAACAAATGAGTAGATATTTTAAGTGTAAGTCAATTAGCATATAAATAAAAGCAATATGCTGTTACATAAATGTGTAATAGCAACTAAAATAAAATAACTAGTGGACTTGAATTGAAAATTAAATTTTAGTAGCAATCAACATAAGATGATTACTTTGATGTTTTTATTTTTTTCTGTAATCTTTGTCTCATCGCAAACATTCACTCTCAATGACAAGTTCAACATTATAAGCTACTCTATCTAACTGTTTAGCCTATGCCTGGGAGGATGTAGAATTAGGCATCAGCACAAAACTAATATATATAGATCATTATTATTTTATGGACAAGCTGAATTCTCTCTCTCTCTCTTTTTCAGGATGATATAAACTCTTACCACACAAAGCTTCATCACTGTTGTCCATACAGTCCATTTTTTTGTCACAGACTGATGTATTGGAAACACATTGTCCATTTCCACAAAGATAGCCAATGCAGATTTCACCTAGCAAAAAAAACAACAACCTTTCTATGGAATATATTTCTTATGTTTTTTTAAACTAAATTTAAAAGAATTGGCTAAAACAAATATATGTAAGTTAATATAATGTTATATATAAAAAGCATTCACTAACCTATGCAATCAAATTCGTCAAGACCATCTCTGCAGTCAGCAACACTATTGCATTTTAACTTCTCGTTAATGCAGTGTCCATCGTTGCATCTAAACTCATCATCATTGCAAGTATTGGAGCACACATCACCAGTGCATACTAAGTCACCATCTTTGCATTCACTAAAAACATTTCAATCATTATGTCTATATAGTAGGTGAAGTATCAAGTGACAAAAATACTTTTGGATGATCTAAATCTATATTTTTTTCTCTTACTTCATAAATGTGAGATTTATAATGAAGAACTAGTTCTAAAAGAATATTGTCTCAAAGATCTGTTCCATCAATGCAATTTTTCATTTTATATGACCAGATAATATTGTAGCGGGTAAGGACTCTGCTCCTGCACTGATGCTTATGGTGTACACCAGCACACTGTTAAAGAAACCCCATTTGGGTAACTGTTTGAGACAAACATCTATAAAAAGGTAAAAAGATTCTAGAAATAAAAAATCACCCTTTAGGTCAGGATTTTGTGATTTTACCATCACAAAAGAGATACAAGACACCAATAGCAAAGACAAACAGACACAAACTCTCTTTTGTTTCCCTGGCAATCAAATCATTAATTAGAAAAAATTTCATATAAATTTTTTTCACAAGTAAATTATGAGTGAGTCAGGAATGAATGTACATTTTTTTTTTTTTTTTTATAGTTAGGCTACAATGTTTTGTTTGGTGTACAAATTGTAAGACATATTTCCTCACGGACAATATATTTTCATCGTATTTCTATCTCAGTTTTTCTTAAATTATGAGACAGTGATACGACGATATCAATAATGGTAGCGGCTTTTTCTTTTTTATCGATGATAAGCAGATCAGGGCGCTTAAAATCTACCATTTTGTCAGTCAAGATAGGCCTATCCCGGTACAGCAAATGATCAGTAGACTCAAGAACCTCTTGTGGTGAGTATTTGTAATAAGGAGGAGTATCCTTACTGATCAAATTATGTGTCAAAGCCACGTGCTGGTGTATTAGCTTTGCAACTTGGTTATGGCAACCTAGGTAGGCAGATTCCAATAGGGCTGAACATCCTGCCATTATGTGTTTAATAGACTCACCCACATTTCCACATTTTCGGCATTTGTCAACAATATTGAGTTGTAGGATATGTGTCTCGTAGTTTTTTGTCCTGATTACTCTGTCCTGTATTGCTGTAACAAAGTCTTCAGTTTCAGGGTAGAGATGACCTGCTTTGAGCCATGCTAAGGAAGCAGCCTTGTCAATGTTGTCCCCATCTAATAAAGCTGGGAATTTCCAGTGGAACGTTTTTTCTTCCCATTGGCTACTCTCATGCCCTACGTTGTCCACATCGACATTAACATCAACAATGTGTAGGTTCAGAGGGGTCGCATCAGAGTCATATTTCCGTAGGAAGGAAACTAGTTCATTGCTGGAGGCATCTACAGTTAGCTGTAATTTACAGCCCATTGACTCTTCAATGCAACCTTGTTGTTCCTCTACAAGTAACTTATGAGTAGAGAAAAATTTATACATTTTACTTTTAATAGTGAAGTTACTAGTTTATACACAACTGATAGACAAGTAATAGAGCAGTAGTTTGATGGTTGATTTGGATCACCTTTTTTTGAGAGGGGAGATGTTATCCCTTCAGTTAGAGTTCTATCAGCATTGAAGAAGGCTCTGATATTAACTCGTTAAAACTTGATGTTAAGGGTACAACCAAAAGTTGTGTATATTGTCCAGTCCAATTGTGAGTTTTTGATATAGCTGCTGAGACTTCCTCGGCTGTGAAATCCTCATCAGGCATTTCTGGTATTAGGTTGTTTGTAGTTTGGATTTCATCAATCCAGTCAGCCTGTACGTTGTAATGTAGAGGGTCGGACCCAAGCGCTGCCCAATAGTCGATGAACGTGCCATATGGTGCTATGAATGTTTTGAATTTTGTCAGCTTCATTATCAGCTAGTTTACGGAAGAACTGTTTTCTTTTGTGCTGAAATAGAGCATTATGCTCTTTCCTTTTAGTGGTTTTGTTGTAGCGCTTTAACCTAGCTCCCTTTAGGTTAACTTTGTCTCAGCGTATCTTTCAAACATAAGAGTTGTGTGTGGCTATCACAGTTTGTTTGATTCCAATTTTCTCGGAATGGTTGTTTCCAAGATATTGTCCACTTGTATCCATTCGGCTCCTCAGCTGATTAATATTGTCTTCAAGGCCCTTTTTCCATGCTGGCACATGTTTTTTTTATCCCTGATTAATTGGACCTAGCTCGAAGGTCTTTTGTCCAGAGAGCTCTGTGACAGCCACAGCGGCGCAGTCTGTAGCGAGGTGTATCTCAAACAAATTTTTTGGTGTTTCAATATAGTTGGCTAAAACTTTATTTATTTCATTAATGCAAGTGTTTGTCTCTTTCTTGACATTTAGCTTAGGGATACGAGGCCTAGAGTTAAGATTGGTGTATTTATAACGGTCCATGAGAGTAGAAAATTTTGACTGTAGCTCATTGCTTATTGCCTATGTTGAATCATTATCTTGTTGGTTGGGTGGTCTACAAACATTTTTGTTGGTCGAGTGAGTGGGTGTGTCATTTATATCAGAGATGAGCTCTTGTATCTGAAGTTCATGACTCTACTTATCACGTCAATTTCTGTAGGGGTCAAATAGCATTTCTTAATTAATACGACTGTCTGTCTACAACATTCTGCTCTGTAAGGCTTAGATTAGGATATATTTTGTTGAATTCCTAGAAGAGTTATTGCCTGTAACCTGGGAGAGGTTTATCATTACAGTTATTTATACGGAGGAACGATTTGATAATGACAATATTCATTTCTCTAGTCCATTTGATCCTTTTGGCTCCTCTCCAACAGCACCTCTCAATTGTGTGGGGTGCGAGTCAGGGAGTAGATTATTATTATTATTATTATAAACCATGTTTAGACAAGCAAGCAGAGACAGTTGAAACCCAGCCATAGTATGTGTTGAAATCCAGCCATAGTATGTGTTGAAGTCAGAAATGAGAGACAGGTCTATGTGTCCTATTTGATTTTGTTGGTACTAATTAAACTTGGTTGAGTGGAGGCCTAATGTTTACAACAACACTGATTAAATTTATGTAAAGGCAAATAAAAAAAGTAGTTACCATTCTTGACAGTTAATTGTAGCAGTTTGACCCTGCAATATCTCTCTGCCATTTTCAGTGATGCATGGGCACTCAGATTTAGGAATACAGACAACTTCTTTCATACTGTCCAGATCTGATAATTGTATTTTTCAATTACAATATTTCAGTATTATTGTACATTAATATATACAATATAAATATATATTCATATTTATATATTTATTTGTTTATTTATTTTAAAATATATATATTTTTTAATATAAATAAATAAATAATGCTACCAGAATATAGTTCAGCTGCTAGATCAATGTTTTGTATTTTTTTAATGCCCTACCTGTTCTCACGTATCCTGGAGGGCAGAAACAACCTTCTGCACATGAACAGTTATTGTTTGCAGGGACTCCACAGGCTTCAGGACACACATTTCCACAAGCTTGATATTCACTGCCATATTCACACTGGATTGCTGTTTACAAAAATAAGTATGTCTATTAAAAATGATGAGGAGGAAACATTAGCAAAATATTTATGATGGAACTCTGTACTTTATTTCAAAGAGCAGAGAGCTTCAACTAAACATCTTCAAATATGTTTGACAGTACTCACGGCACAATCTTTGATGTCTCCATTTAGAATAAGCCCCAAGTTCATTACAACGGGCAGCAAAGAGTGCAATGGCATCACAGAGACACTCGCAATCTCCACCAGTGTCACAGCTAAACAAAATAAAAAATATTTATTATCAACTCTTCAATGTGAGTGAAAGTGTAGAGTGAACTAACAGCAAAATATTTTTTTTAAGTGGCTTCATCTTCATTAATGGAATGAACTACAAATTTGTAGGGTCAATAAATTGATACATTATTTTTGATTTACTTAAAACAAATAGCTGTCTTTCAGAACTGTTCAAAATCGCTTAATTAACCTAATTTAATAATTCTGAGAATCAACTTACGCGCAAGCTTGTTTCACACAGTTGTCATAATAACTTTTAGCTTCTGCATTTTGTTTGCGACATTGACTGAAAGCTTCACCTTCCAATATAACACTACAAGATTTTTCAGCCCATGTTTGACGGCTTGTGTGCTTTGAAAAATAACAAGATTCAAACATTGACAAGTCATACAGTGTTTTTGTCCAGAATGTCCGTCCAAAATAAGTCAGAATAAACTTTATAGAAAGTGTATTTTAAAAAATAAACTGTTGAAAAATATTAGTCCCTACTTCACAAGTATCTCCAATAGTCTGTTCCTCTGAGGAGGTACATTCATCTTGGTTGACTATCCAGCTCTTGGCCAATTTGCTCATAGTTTCTTTGGGAAGATTATCACTCCCCATCTTATCGTCTGATGCATCCATGTTGAAGTTACCACAAATACCAGACGTTTTGTTAAACATTTCCTTGTGTACCACAATCCACATAGATAGTGCTTTAGAGAATAAAAAAAATAGTATCATATAAAAAATAATGTTCTGTGTGTACATTTTAGATGGAAGATATATGTACAAATAGACTTTGTATACAGAAAATATGTAGTTCTAGACGTTGTTATTTATAATGTAAGTAAATCATTTATTGGTTGATTTGTGTTAATGCAGGTCTAGAATCTACATCATTTTTTTTCAACTAAAATTTATTTTCAAATCAAGAAACAAAAATTTAATGTATTAAATAAAACTAATCTATTAACTTCAAAATAATTATTTCTATTTCTACTTCAGAAATAAAAAAACAACTAAACAATGTTCAATAATTCAGGTGCAAAATAAAAGTCTACTTATGCGTTAAAAGACATTATCAAATTGAATTAAGTTTTAATATCTTTTACATTTCTCTTTCTTTTCATAGAATGCGTAAAAGAGATCATTATGAGAAGAGACCAATCAACATGTTTTGAACTGTAGTTATAATACATAAAACGCTGAGCCCTAACTTACAAATACAAAATTAAAAAACATAAAAAAACAACAACCTAATAAAATACTCAAACCAAATTCATAAAAGTACTTTTCTCCTTACAGTATGGAGTCTCAAAAGTTATAGATTAAAATGTAAGATTATGAAAATTAGAAACAGAATCATTATTAGATTTTAAAGACATTATGAAACAGTTTTACATTATAACAGAGTTTCTCAGACTTTTACTAGTGAATCCATTTAGATGAAAGAATTAGCATTCACCACCCCCCTAAGTCAGGGGTTTGAAGGGAGTGCAGCAAACTCCCTCAGCCCATAGTGGAGCCCCAAGCTTGCCTTTCAACTATTTCTGTTAGGACTAGACTGCAGTTAATTTAAAATTAAATTAAGAATTGGCGGGGTGGGGTAAAGTGTGAGACAAATTTGAGGCAGTAGAGTGTGTGAGTTTGTAATGAGCTTAATATTATACCGTGTATCACACAAAAAGTGTCAATGGAACAATGGTATTTTGGAGAAATTCGTCCACTTTGACATAAGAAGGCAGTAGACTCTCAAATGCCCTTTTTATTAGATAAGATAAGATAAGATAATTTTATTGATCCAATCAAATGGAAATTGTGCTTGACTACAATTGACAACCTCAGCGTATCTACTGTACAATAACAATATAGATGACAAATTTCAAACAACATTCACATTCAAAACACATACACATTCACAGCCAGCGCTTAATGAATTTGACTTCTATGTACTTTTTGATGATGACAGCTAATCTTGTAACACTCTGACCGAAAGTGGGATAAAGGAGTTTTTAAATCTTTCAGTTTTAGTTCTAATGGAAAGGAGACGACCACTTTGTTCAGATCTTAAGTAACAGTGGTTTAATGGGTGCAGGTTGTCCTTAAGAATCGAGAGTGTTTTGGAAAGGCATCTTTCATGAAAAAGCTCTTCCACAGATGGTAGCTATTCGAGTGATATGCAATGCTTTTTTAATTCGTCTATTTAATCTAAGTCTTTGTGCCAGTGAAGTATTACCATACCAGCAGGTGATGGCAAAGTTAATTAGACTGCTGATATTTGCTGTATAGAAAAGTTTAATAATTGTTTAGTCAATGTTAAATTTTCTTAGCTTTCTGAGATAGAAGAGACGCTGGTGAACAATGACTATGTTCACTCCATTTCAGTTTATGCAAGAAATACAATTTTTTAGCACTTATCAAGTTTATTATAATAGAAAGATTTCAAAAAAATGCTTTTAATCAGAATCGTTTTTTTATTATCTAAAGGAAGAACATATTTACCTCCAGTCCAATGTATTTCTACAAATTTGCCAACGAACAAACTGACATAAGTTTTAGAGTTGACAATTTTAATGTTTGGGCCCACATTGCTGCTATACTCTTTGCTTCCAACTAGAACAGTTCCAGGACGGGAAGATGTCATAGTTATAGTGTCACTTAGAGATGATGATTTGACACTAACCATGTTCATGCAATTTTTTTCTAGAAATCAAAATTGAATAAAAAAGATATATGTAGAGAATCTTTTTTTACAAAGCTTATACTCTGTGTGGTAATAAGTTTGTGCACATAATATACCCCACATCCAATCTTGGATCCAACTGAAACTTTGCATAATAATTTTCTACATGCCAACAATAGAATCATCACAAAAATTTAACTAATTAGTTAATTAACTATTGGTAATTAATTATTTTGTTTGGTATCTTGAACAAGGGAAAGATATTTTACTTGATAAGGTGGTACAAGTTGAATTAGCCCCCTTTATTGTTTGTAGAAAAAAAAGTTTGTAAATAACTAAAAATAGCTATAAACTTTTTTTCATAAGCAGCTCCCTGGCACAGTGGTTACTGCATTAGCTTGAGGAGGCTATGGAGGCCTTTGCCCTCAAGTTTGAATTCAGGTTGCTCACTTTTTTGTTATAACTACATTTAGAAAGCCCTTCTATTGTCTGTACCCCTTTCCAACAGGTACAGACAATAGGACCATAGCACATTGAGAAAGCTAAGAGCATGAAATTACGGTAACAAAGAAAAATTGTTAAAATATTTCTAATTGACAGTGAAGCCCAATCACACTTATCAATGTACTTGAAAGTGAGTACAAGCTCTATTTTAGGAACAAGAAGATGAGCATAATTTCCCTTGACAAACACAAAGTCACTTTCTAAGTCTCATCTTGGCTTTAAAAGGCCAATCAAAATTAGAGACATACATAAAAATGGGCTTTATTCTGTTTCATTGGCATTAACTCTTAGTCGATATACTCCCCCTTCCAATCCCCTTCAGTTTCAAAGCTAAACTATTCCCAGCTCACTTTAGGGAATTCAATTCCAGGTGATGATGTTCAAAAACATGACATCTTTGTCCCACACTTCATTCTACCCACTGAAAGAAACCTTTGCATTACAGAGTTTTCTTACAGAAATTGTTTGTTGAAAATTGACTAGAGTTTAATCAACCATGTTTGTTTTTTCAACTTGAGATTTTTTATTTTAAAAATTAAAAAATTTACTTGTTGATAAAAAATAAAATGTATATAACAATTGTATTACCAGCTGATCCACAAAGTAGAGGAGTAACTATAACTTCTAGGTCATTTCCTGATTTAAATACATAGTAACTACACTGTCCTGTGATTGAGAAATCACTAGGTGTTGTTGAATCAAACTGTTTTATCTTCATTGAAGCACCAGTCACAAAACAAACACCTGGTTAACAGAAATAAACACAAATATTAACTCAGTGGGTTTTTTTTTTCTTCATTTTTTAATGTTAATTTGTGCTGATTTAGGCCTTGTGTAATAAATGACTATGAATTATTACATATGTAATTTATCACAATTTATTTTTTTTTAAAGTCTAAGTGTTAGATCAAGAAAATTAACAATTATGATGACTAGGAAAAAATATCTTTCATACACAAGTATTTGGATTTTAAAATTATTTAAAATTATTTTAAATATGGTCAATATTTGTACATGCTAAAAACATTTTTAATAGCATAAACATTATTAAGTTGCAAAGATTAAAGATCAGTGCAATATTTTATGTGACAACAAACACAGTTGAGATCTGTAAAAAAATAGTTTTATGTTTCAGTATAAATAAATCTCAGAACATACCTTTACAGTCTTCAGGGCGTGAGGATTCAAATTCAAAAACACCATCACGACAGATTCTGAAAAATTTATCCCATTAGAATATTGTTTTTTAATATGAAAGTTTGATCACAAATGCAAAACACTATTCCATAAACTTACTTTCTCTGGCAGTTTTGTTCTAGCACTTCATTGTCATCATACCATCTACCACCTTCATAACAAGGGCATTTAGCTACACAGGATCCAGTCTACAACAATAGGAAAAAAAAGAAACATGGAATTTGTAGTTTAAGAATGATGATAAATGAAATAAATATGATGTTACCATTGTTGATACAGTTTTTTTTATTTTTAAAGCATATCAGTCAAATGTGGTGATGATCAGTAGCTAATTGAGTCTTGAAGTCTTTAAGAAAAATATTAATTTCTTGTTCTATGTTGTTGTTTTACATGACCATAATACTATCTTAGAATTGAAATTAAAATACTTGAAGTTGCCTAGAAAGTTAGAAAATACGAAAAACATGCATATATGTAACCCTGCCGGACCAAGTAAAACAAAGGACATTTGGGCCACGATGCCTTCATCAGCTACAAAACAAACAAAAAATAAAAAACAATTAACACAAAATAGTCTTAAGTTAACTTATCTGTCCGATGTTGTTCTCTATCGAGGCAGAAAAGAAATGAGCTGCGCTGGTGTAAAAGCGCGGGAAAACGGAAGGGGGCGGAGATGTCAGGCAAAGATGAATGGGAAAAGGGGGTACCGTAGTGTTAGTGCCCATCGCTTATTAAATAAAAGTGTGCTGGTTGTTGATCCCATTAGGTTGGAGGGTGCCTGACATGTAAATAAGTTTGTTTTCGATCTGCAGACGGGTGTTTTTGTCGTTGCATTGTTGTATGGCAGTGACGAGGAGGTCGGTGGTACCCCTATGATGTGTGTTATTGAAATGGATAGAGACGGGCTTAGTAGCAAAGTTACGAATGTCTCTAAGGTGTTCTTGGAGTCGTGTTTTTAAGGTCCTGCCTGTGTTTCCAATATAAACCATCTGACACCTTGAGCATATTATAGCATATATGACTCCTCTACTATTACAGTTGAATTTGCCACTGATCTTGATGGTCATTTTAGGACAGGTGATGGTGGGGGTGGCGAGTGTGTGTTTGCAGGTCTGACAATTACGTCGCTTACATGGCCAAGTGCCAGGTTCACTTGAAATGTTGTGGAGTTTAGTGTGTACTAATATATCTTGTAGGTTTTGGTCTCGCCTGAATACTACAAGAGGTGGGGATGAAAAGACGTCGCGAGTATGTTCATCGGCTAGGAGAATGTTCAGGTTTTTGAGAAAGATGTTTTTTGCTTTCACATTGTGAGGGTGATAGGTTAATATCAATTTGGGCCTTCCATCATTGCTAGATATCGTTTTTTTCTTGAAAGCTTGTTCTCTTTTGAGATTCTCCACTCGCGATAAGGCTTTCTCTAAAATAGCTTGAGGGTAGCCACGACGCAAGAAAAACTCTATCATTTCAGTTGCTTTTTCAGTGAAGTCATTGTCATCTTGGCAAAGGCGGCGGATACGTAGAAGTTGGGAGTAGGGGATAGAATCTTTACAGGATGGTGGATGGGATGACGAGTATAGCTCATTTCTTTTCTGCCTCGATAGAGAACAACATCGGACAGATAAGTTAACTTAAGACTATTTTGTGTTAATTGTTTTTTATTTTTTGTTTGTTTTGTAGCTGATGAAGGCCTTGTGGCCCAAACGTCCTTTGTTTTACTTGGTCCGGCAGGGTTACATATATGCATGTTTTTCGTATTTTCTATACAGTCGTTTACCCCTGCAGCAGTAAATCTTTGTTTTTTTGTGCCTAGAAAGTTGTATCAGCAATCATACAGAAACTACAAACAAAACATTTTAAAACTCTGTGTAAAAATTGGGACAGTTACTAGCACATGATACAAGCTGGATCAGTTGGTTAGAAAAATACAAAAGCATATAACTAAATAAGACTAAGAAAGAAATAACATAAAAAATGAATGGGTTGTGAAATGTTTATTCTCTCTGAATTAGAATACAAATTTTACCTGGGTCTGTTTGTATCCTTCTCTACAGAAGCACAACTGTGGGCTGGCTGGAACATTAATACACTGCTTCTCAACTAAATACTTATTGGGGCACATCTGTCTGAGACATGAAGTGTCTGTGGCATTTTCCAGCAAGTCACTTCTGGAAACTTGAGTATTGGCACAGATTACTTCATCACAGCTTTCAGTACACTGCAGATCTCTGCCTTTACAGACACTAAAGTCAGGAGATAAATGAATATTATAAAGCACTGACTATTTTAGCAGCTTTCCATGTATTAAGAGAAAAATATATATCTATTTTTTTTTTAAAGTTTTTCATATGTTGAAAATAAAATAAATGTATTTGCACATTTTAAATCATCCATGTCTTAATGAAGTAAAAACAATAGTTTTTAATATTTATATGACCTCACAATAATTTACTTGGCAGAACTTTACAATGATTTGCTATAGTTACCTTTATCTTCAGAATTTACTTTAAACATAAACCTTTACAATAATGATGAAATACAATAATTTATTACCATTCATTGCATCCTTGTACAATTTCAGCATCAGGCTCAATAACTTCATTGGGTCTTGTGAAATCACTGCAACCACACTGATCCTCAGGCACACAGACTCCATCTTTGTTGACGTATTCACCTTCTTGGCAGCCACAGGAGTAGATTTTCTCACTCTCACAATTTGGGTACATATTATCCCTACAGTTCGAGTCACAGACATCTATTTCTTTAGAAGCACAAGCTGAACCAGCTGATTTCGACAAAAATAAAAGATTTGACTTTTTTTTTACTGAATGAAAAAATAAAATGATATTATTTTATGAATATAACTCATATTATAAAATAATATTTGTTTTAAATTGCAATGGCATGGAGGCCAATTTGAGGGAAACAGCAAACAGGGATGTCCTTGTATAACTTAACACCACACATTCATGTAGGACCTGAGAGCAGTGGATACCAGGTGAGAAGGGGCTTCAGACATTGCCACAGAAAGATCTTTGTGAGACAGCTTACTACCCACTGGGTGAGAATCTCAGTTTAAGTAAGCAAGTCTTAAATTGGACAAGTAGAGGGCAGTGTGTATAGAGATACAATACATTTGTTAAAGATGAATATTTGCATAAAAATGTTTTTTTGCAACTATAAATATTTGTTGAAAAGAGATATTCATTAATCAATATCAATATATCATACAATATTTTTTTTTACATTAAATTTTTCAAGTCAATTTTTTAAGGATTTTTAATAAACTAAGTGGCCATTATCAAAGTTTAAAATTTAAAGCAAACGCTAAAGCAAGCTTTGTTTTAGGATGTGTTCACTTTAAGCATATGTTAATGCCAAACTTTTATTTTTAGGTTGTGTTTACTTTAAATAAGCATTACTTACTGCACTCAGTAATGTTGCTGAAAGATGTGGCAAAATTTATTTTGGCTGACATGGCAAAATTTTTAAGAACAGTGCATCGGCCTGCTACATTTTCAGCATTGTTACACAAGAGAACATATTTATCAACATCAACTCTTGAATTTGGTGGCAATGCTACATCATTCATTTGACTACAAACTTTATCCTGAAGAAGATAAGAAAGTATTGGTGAAAAACACAGTTCATTCTATTCATTAAAAGCGAATACTAAAGAACATTTAAAAATTTAATGAAAGTTTTTTCTTTTAAAGTTAATTTTAACATTGAAAAAACAAAGTTTAAATGTAGTACTTACTGATGCTACAGGAGATATATCTTTAAATGATCCTTCACTACATTTAGAATACATTTGGAGGAACTGTTCACCATCCATTTGTGAATTAGATGGAGACATGAAGTCATTATCTTTATTACGATCCATATTACCACAAACACCACGAAGCTAGAATGGATAAAATTATATTATATATATAATAAATATGAGCTTTCATTTAAGTCCATCTACAGTTAAAATAATAACTTTGATATACTTTTTGCTTTCTTTGTAGAACATATAGTGGTCATCAGTAAAAAAAAACATGTAACAAAATATTTTAAGTAAAAGAAATCTAACCTTTCCAGCAAAAACTGATGTTTTCATTCTTAATTGAAGAGCGCCATCTCTGGACATTATGACTCTAATGAGTCCCTTAAAGTCAAATACAAACACATTCTTAGCTATTTGCCTGTTAAAATAATCAAAGAAAAAAGTATATAAGTTATTTTTATTGTTACATTAAAAAGCAAAAAAAAAAAAAAAAATGGATAAACATACAGAAAATAGCTAACAAATGCATCAATATATGTATGTATTTTACAGCTCAACCACTTAACCTTATATATATATTAGTTGTAAAGCCATTTTCAAAGATAGCACCAGTCTTTTGTATACGAATGGTGGATGACTGTCCTTGATAATTGAATGTAAGGGCTGATGGATTTATTAGATCTCCGCTGTCATCTATAATAGTGGCTGCTGGTTGGTATTTGATCTGAACATTATATTTTGTGTCAGAGCTCTGTAAATGAATAAAAAGTTATATTGTTTACACACTTTTTCTAATCTTTAAGGTAAAAAAAAAGGATAAGAAAAAACATGTACAAAATTTTAGATCCAATAAATTACATCTTTAAATTAATGAATATCTTTTTCTCTTTCATATTATATTTCATTTGTAAATAAACTCTTAAAATACTTTTTAGAAAGGTTTAAGGTTCATTAATTTGATAATGTCCTGCACTGACTGTGAGAAAAGGTGTATACATATATATTCTTCCTTGGCTCGAGGATGATCAATCTTCACCAACAATTTATCTAAGCACATTCATTGTCTCTTGAGATATAAGGAGCCATATAGTGATAGAAACAGACAAGGAAAAGAAATTGTTTAAATAATTTTAAATGCCCTTTGTGGTATTGAATGATCCATTTTTAAAATTAATTTACTGCTATAACAAACCTCAACAAGTGTAAGTTCTTGACAGCCACTTTTAATTCCAAACAATTTGCCATCAAAGGTCTTGACAGATTCACCTCCAGGTACATCGCAAGTAGCCATACACTTTTCTGAACTTTCTACACAGCTCCAAAGACCATATTTTCCACAAGTGCTAAGTAAAAAATGAAATAATTTATAATTGAATCACTAGTTTTAAATTTATTATTAAACAGTTAATGTAAAAAATTTGAACATTCAAACTAAAATAAAACACTTTATAACTTACCATTCTCTGCATTTATCTCCAGAAACAACCTTTTCTCCATTGTTATAGAATCGACCATCATCACCTTGACATTGGCAAGCACTTGGTGCCACGCAGGTGTTGTTGATTCTTGCCAGACCAGACGGACATTCACAGCCACCATAAGGCTGAGTAATACAGCTGCTTCGTGCATATGACTGCATAGCAGCACCACAAGTCAATGGACATTTGTTGGTGATCAAACCATTATACTGTAGTGGTTGATTACATGTTTTTGCTGCAAGTAGATATAACTTATTTAAAATTTAGCATTTGTAAGATGCATGCAAAAGTAAACTTTATTTACTCAAAAGCAAAAAACAAAAAAAAAAGAAACTGGTTGCTAACTTAAAATTATAAATTATCTAAATACTATATACAACTGAGAGCTTTAGCCTTTTAGAACCTGTACAAGGTTAAGCCATCAAAAACAATGAACAAGAATTCCACAAAGTAACAAAAAGAAAAACATAACAATAACTTTTAATTATGTAATTAATGTATATTTACGATAGTACAAAACTTACGGCAAAGAGTTTTTGATCTCCAATTGATAGCTTCTCCAGTTTGTAGAGTGCACATCTTCTGATATTTAGACATGACATTGCAAGCAGCTTTCTGAGCAGCCTCAACTCCAGCAGCATTTAGGGATGTGCAATAATATGCTTTACATTTCTCTGTGAAGCTACTAGGCTCCAACTATTTCACATAAAAAAAAAGTAAATGTAAAAACTGTTATTTGTTATTAACTGTCAGTTAAGATTAACGTTCATACTAGGCATGTTAAGACACACTTGAAATATGAAACTTTTTTATCATAAAATAGGACAACTATTAGGAAAAAAAATACATTAAACTCATTAAAAACAAGAAGAAAATGGAGTAAAATTTTAGATTTTTCTTTATCTGAAAAGAAAAAAGAAATATCACCTTCTCATTACATCTGTAGAGAACTGTTGTAATTGGCTGGCAGGCTTTAGTAGCTTTAGCATCATCTTCAGGAGTTGCACATTTCTGAACACCCTTGCCACACTATTTGTCAAATAAAAAGCACTTAGATGTCAGTGCTTGCTAAATGTTTTAACTATTCATCTGCCTAATGTTAAACTATTTAGCACCAATGGTCTGCTGATATACAGTACATTTCTTTACAAGATCATTTCTTTTTTTTGTCATTAAGAAAGAGATGGGGGACTGGAAGATATACATTCTTGCATTTCTCAAAGAACTCTGAGCACCATATTCTAGTTTTTTAATAAACTATAGCCCTACATCACAGATCTTTGCATTTAGACAATTTTTATGATTCCAATAATTTCCTTGTTTAAAATATTCTACTTACTGCGAGGTTGGTATTCTTGTATTTTTCAAAAACTCTTTCAGCACCATTCTGTGTTTGGAGTCCAATTTCATCTAAGTCATTTAAAAAAAAATAATCTTTAATCTATGACATGTCAAAATGTTCTTTTTATCAATAATTACCTCCTATAAAAAAACAAATTGAATATTCAATATGAAGCCATTAGCACTACATGATATGCAAAATCAAGTAACATAAAATCTTTTATAGGGATATAAGGGAAATGTTTAGCTTTGTCAGGAATATAAGCATTTTTTTTTCAATATTATTTTTTACAAAGGTTACATCAAGTCACTCTGTACATTGTGTATAAATCTTGTACACATTATTTCTCCCACTTACCATTTTCGAATTAAGTTGAAACTTTGCACAATTAATCATTGTTGATGACAACATATGAATCAATGAAAAAATTAACTAATTTTTTAATTAATTAATCAGACAGGCATACAGAGTGAGTTGACATATCCTTTGTAAAAATCGATACAAAAAAACAGACCATCAGCAGATCCATCCATATCACCACAAGCACCAGCCAAGCTACCCTTCAAAACTGAGTTTTTCTTAACAGTCACCATGCATGTTCCATCAGGCTCTGCCCTTATGCTAAGACCTAATGCAGGCACCATTGTATAAACAGTCTTTTGATCATTGTTGTATATCACATTCAGGAAACCTAGAGAAAAAATGTAATCAACAAAAAAAAATGTATTTTCATTGTAGTTATAGGTTCATGTTAGAAAATTAAACATGTGAAATGACAATGTTTAAAAAATTAAATATTTTTTAAAAGTTTTTTGAAGACATTTCAAAATGCGATTCTTCCTGATATTCTTATGTCAGAAAGGTAGAACTTCTCCAAACCATCATACACCTTTATGTTAATGACTTTTGCAAAAACAAAAAGTCTGTGACATCTTACTCAAAACTTACTTAACTTAAATGATTTTATGACAATCAAACCAATTACAGTTGTATGTGCACTATATTTACATCACAATGTCCCTCTCATAATAGCATTGGCTAGTGCTGCCTCCTCCATTAGCATACTTAATTTGACATGCATTTCGGCCCATTTCATTCATTTTTAATGCAACCTTTTTGACAGGAACTCTTCTTACTATGAGTAAATATTATGAGAAAAAGTGAATTGTAGATGCCAGGATAATAAATATCTGCGGCCCAGAATGCAGCAAAATGCTTAGGCGGTGGAAACTGGCTGCTTCTTCAATATTATCTCCAGAAAATTGTGATATAATAATATGCCTTTAAGTTTTTCTTTTTTATAATATCCATAAAACCTTCCTTGACACCAGTGTGGGAGCTTACAGAGCTTCCCCAGACCCCAGCTGACTAATTGTTGATGGTGTTGAAGGGGCACCACTAGTAAAAGGTGATAAAAGTTGGACAAACAATGATGTAAAGACTTGTGTTATTGTTATTGTAACCATACCTGGCTTGTCAACAACGGAAGGTACATTATCAGGTCGTTTTGAGATATCAACTGTATCTGTGGTTGCTCCATCTGAAACTGTAAGAATTGAGCCTTCCAATGTATATGTACGTTGCACATCCAGATTTAGAATAACTGTGAGGATCTAAAAAAAAAAAAAGATGACTTAAATGCAACAATAATGTTTTCTGAAAAATATCATTAAAAAAAATTAAAAGACAAAATGGCATTCATGATGTTGATTGCTCCTGGGGGCAAAGAATTTTCTAGCATTGTCATTGCCCAAGTCTCAGGTAAGACAACAGTGAATGATAATGCTTATTGCTATTCCACACCTCTACCATCATGTGGACTATCTGAAAAGTTGTGTTTTAATATGTCCAGCCAGACATTTAAATTTAATCATCTTATGATAACTTCAGGGCTGGATTTAAGAGTGGGCAGGCAGGGCTACTGACCTGGGGCAGAGCAAGCGTTAGGCATAGGCAAACTAGGCAGCCACCTATATAGGGCCTCCAATGGGGGGGGGGGGGGGAATCGTAGTGTATGTATTATGGTCCTAAATAAAATTAAGACCCTCAAAAAAAAAAATAAAGTTGACCGACTAAATTATTATTAAGTTAAAGCTATAGTATTATATGGATCTGGGCTTTGTTTACAATGTTGACATGAGAAAAGATCGAAAGGATTTAGATCTAGATCTAATTTTAAGAACTACACTTTGCACATATATTTTTTAATTTGACACATGAAAATACAAAATATAATCTATTGATTTTATTATTTAATAAAATTATCCTTCAAATGTCTGTTTCAAAAGCATTTTTACATAAATTCGTTCCATATATATCTGCGAATTCAGAACGTCCTGGTTTAC
This sequence comes from Biomphalaria sudanica, assembly GCA_036873155.1. Taxonomy (NCBI): domain Eukaryota; kingdom Metazoa; phylum Mollusca; class Gastropoda; family Planorbidae; genus Biomphalaria; species Biomphalaria sudanica. The sequence goes on from JAZGLO010000355.1 coordinate 71,898, forward strand.
TTATAATACCATTCATTTAAAAAATCGGGTAAATCCGTTTTAATTGTACTTTATATCCTATTCATCTATCACTCCTTTCGATTTTAATAGATATGAATGTGTCGGCTTCGGGTATAAATCCATTTTCGGAAAACTAATTTTATTTTCGTAGCGAAAGAGAAAAACTTGAAAGGATCATTAGCTAAGTTTAACAATAATCTAAATCCAATCCACCAGATTAGTAAAGACAAACTAAGACCCGCAGGCCGCGGGTAATGTCAGCCTAGTGTGTGTATGTATGTATGTGCCGAATAGAAATCAAAACCGTTTGACCAATCTTGATAAAACTTGGTAGAAATGTTCCTTGGGTACTAACTTAGACCATAGTGTATGTATTGTAGCCTTAAAACAAAATTAAGACCCTCAACAAAAAAGTTGCCCAACTCTATTAAACTATTATTATTTAATAAATCTAGGCCATATGTTTATCATGGTTACTTGATAGAAGATCGAAAGGATCTAGATCTAATTTCTAAAACTACACTTTGTACAAATAGTTTTTACTTTGACAGAGAAAAATTACAAAATATAGTCTATTGATTTCATTATTTAATAAAATTAAGCTTCAAATTTGTCTTTCAAAAGCATTGTTACATAAATTCGTTCCTTATATCCGCTAAGTTAGAAGTCCTGATGTACATTCTTTCATTATACAAGACCGAACTGTTACACATCTCTCTATTCCTAGGCTTAAAACTTTAATTACATTCTATGATGATAGAACTTCTCATCGCAAAGATACATTTAAACTTTAACACATGAACATACTAATTATAGTCTATTCATTTCATATTTTAATCAAATTAACATTAAATTTGTTTTTCTAAAGCATTTTTCATACATTCGTTCGAAATAGCTGCGATGCTGTGTTGACATAAAAGTCCCACTCATGTATCGCGCAAACCTTACATGCGTAGTGAAAACACGCTGAGATTGGACATGCAAATGAGGCTCTAAATGATTAATATTTAATATACTAACATAAAATAATTAATAAGCTTATTGAACTGATATATTAAGATTGTTTAGTGAAAGTAGCTGTATTTTACTTAATTTAAACAAATGAAGCTAAGTTTAATCTAGGTCAAAAACTATATTAGACTCTAGATCTAGATCTCAATATATATAGTTCGTCCATCGTGGTTCGATGATGACCATTTTGTCATCCAGGGGGCTGAGGGCTTTGCACTGGGGTTTTATGCCTCCTCATGTGGCTGGTGAGACCTATGTGAGCCCGGAATGTTCGGCCGCACACTGGGCAGGTTATTCAAGCTGGATCTAGTGTCGTTTGCCTTGCTTTTCTTTTTTGGCGTTTTTCTTCTGCCAGCGTCGTTCTTTTTTCCTCAGCAACCTGTGCGCCAGTTTTCACAGCGTGACGGCATGATGCTCTGTCATGTGCCTCTGTCTCCCAGGTGCTTGGGACTATGTTGAACGCCTTCAGAGAAGCTTTGAGGGTGTCCCTGAAGCGCTTTCTTTGATCACCTTGCGAGCGCTTTCCTTCGCTTAGTTGGCCATACAAGAGTCATTTAGGGATGCGGTGGTCTTCCATTCTGTAGACGTGACCTGCCCATCGCAGCTGGGGCTGCATCAGGATTGTGTGGATGCTTTGCAGACACGCTCTTCGAAGAACTTCTGTATCTGGTATTTTGTCTTGCCATTTGACATTTAGTATTTTTCTCAGACATGTCATGTGGAAGTGGTTCAGTTTCTTTGCATGTTTACAGTACACTGTCCATGATTCTGAGGCATAGAGCAATGTCGGGAGGATGACGACTCTATAGACCCTTAGCTTTGTGTTTGTGGTGATACCACGTCTGTTCCAGACAGTTTTAGACAGGTAGATATAAGACTTCAGTCTTGTTCGTATTGATGGTAAGGCCAAAGTCTGAGCATGCTCTTGAGAAGTCACTGACGATGCTCTGCAGATCGTTTTCAGAGCAGGCATTTATTGCACAGTCGTCAGCAAATAGAAAGTCTCTGATTACTGCTGCATTTGTTTTTTATTTTGCTTTAAGCCGCATAGGGTTGAATAGGCCACCATTAAATCTGTATGATATATCTAGATCTCAACATATATGCAAGCAAAACTTTTTGTAACAAAAATGGAATAAGTTTAATTAGCTATTTTAATAGCTCTATTCATACTATTTTTACATTCACGCATTCGATTTACTTATAACATTATTATTTTGTTTAATTGTTTCTAATTATTATTATAACTTTTATATAGCACTACTTTCATGCGTATAGAATGCTCAGAGCGCTATGGTCCATTCACATTTGTTTCCGTGCTGCCTTTAGGTGCTCAGTAAACACAGAGCTCAACTCGAGTCGGGTGTCGAGCCTCGAGCCCCCTTCTTAGGTAGCCAAGCCAAGCATAGTTCAAGCGTACTCAGCCTCTCGACCACGCTTCCCACAAACTATTCTAATGTACTATACCAGTGACACGCATATTGAGACACGTGGGCCGCGTGTAACATATGGTTAGTTATCTATATAACTAGAGTCTAGAACTATTTAGGGCATGATAAGGAATATATATAATATAGGCTTTTAGTAGGCCCACATATTGACAGTATCATGACGCAGTAGAGTAGAAGCTAGAATTAGATCTAGATCAGATAAATTAATCTAGAACTAGATCTATTATAGGACCTACTAGGTCTATATAAGTCTAGATCTAGACTCTAGATTAGAAGTCTATTATATTATTAGTCTAGGGTTATGAAAGTATTAAATTCTTTTAAATCTGGTGCAAGGTCAAGTGTCAAGGATATTGAGCTTCTTTGTCGCACAGACCTAGATATCTATTTAATCAGCGTTTCTCAAACTGTGGAACACCCCCCCTCCCCCACCCCTGTGGGAACAAAGTGGAGGTGCACTTTAATGTGCTGACAAGGAGGAGTAGTGAGGCCTTTTTCCTTTTTCTTTTTTTTAAGGGCAAAACTCTATTGTCTTTGCTTAGTAGGCCTATATTTTAATAGGGATAAAATAAAAATGAGATTAGGCTATAGGCTATAATATACTTTATGTTAAATTCAGTTTTTTAAGTGACGTCGTTAATTTAGTCTATCTTATAAGTTAGGTATTTAAAAAAACGATATTTCATACTGTTTTCGTGAGAGCTAGGCGTATGCACTGCAAGATCGAAAGTTCTAGGGTTGACTGTGTACGATCAGCTGACACATGTGACACAGGCCAGTTTATATCAATGGACAAAGAACATTCCTGGTATGAACTTTTTGGGTATGCTATTCTGCTTTAACGTGGCACCCGGGTGGAAACGATTACTTGGGGAAGTGATTAGGCTAAATAAATAGCAAAACAAAACTCCTGTGGGAGTGTCCAAGGGAATACGAGAGCTTTCCCATTGCACGGTGCGGAGTTGAAAGAGAGCTTCCACGTCCCTGTCGATAATCCATGCGCCGTTCCTCAAGGTACCGTTACACTAATGGCGAGTCCTGCACAGTTAGCTTGATACAACATAGGAAAATGGCAGGCGTTCCCGGTGTGATCGGCCTTCGTCCATGTCTTCTAGTCCATGCACCCGGAGTGCCGGATACGTCGGAAATAGCAATGTCTTACATAGGCATTGACTTGGAACTCTTCCAGACAAAACGATTGGTTCAAGCAGGCTTACACGCCTAGAGTTCGAAGAGCCTTCGGCTCAACTCTTAAAGGCAATCCAACGGTATGAGCTTTGAAAGTAAATATGACCCTTCGTGAACCAGAGACAAAGTGTGTAAGCTGTTTAGTACAGGACAGCGGAGTGAGACCGGGACTGTTAGTCGATAATGAAGTCGGTCCTGGTAGAGTCCTCGAGTGAAACGTAAGTCCAGGATAAGATAGAGAGACAATATAGTTTAGTGCGGCAGTACAGTGTAACATTAGTAGTAAGTTTATTGTTGTGCCACATGTGTCGTATTGGCTATTTTTATTTAGTAAATTTACTCATTAAAGTACCAGATTGTTTGGACCTTGTTGTCAAGTTCTTGTGTTAGATGTGTTGTGTGAGCAGAAGGGGATACAGAAGACCTGATTATGAGAGAGAGAATCGTAACAATATATTGTCTTCGCTAATGCAATTCCAGCATCTACCCGGGCCATCTTTCTTGCGGTATATATCTCCCTATTAATGTAGCCTACCGTAAGGATTACAGAGTTATATCGAGGTCTTTGGAGTCCACAAAACAAGCCTGCTACAAAATGTCTTACTGATAATTATTTTATAATGCTTAAGACCATAACAATGGTATGGGTCCGTCCCATTTTATCTTAATTTAACTTTAATATTTTTTGTGCCTGCGCTTTTCTTACAAGGAAAAACAGTTTGTTTCAGTCTCTTGGAGGTAGAATTTATCTTTTAAAAGGAGAATCAACGGAAAATATAAATATAAAAAAGAAGGTGAGTTAGGCCTATATAAAACTGCCTTCATGTGTTCGATGTTTTGTATTGTAGGCTAGGCCTATATTTCTTGAACTTGGTTTTTGTTTTTTAATAAAAGATCGCATAGTTTACTGTTCTGTTTTTTAAAATATGGATGGAAGTTGTAATGGGGGTGACAGCTTGAGTTAACCGCACCGGGCGACACCTACCCTAGGCTAACAACTCCGCCGATGCCACCACTTCCTTTTATAACTGACAGAATATTGCATGACGTTAGTCTTTCTCTGAGAAAGTGTACTTAATTGCAAAATGATTTTAAATCGCAAGGCCACTATACAGATTTTCCAGACGGTTATATGCCTGCCTGGCTACGAGATTAATTAGGGTGTATTCGGATCATGGTGCGGTGATTCTGCAAAAGTGTCCAATGAGATCTTCTCAGACGTCATTGGAATACCAACTGGTTTTCACTTCTAGGAAAATAAAATAATAAAATGTTCAGCTCAACCAGTTAAACCTACGCAACAAAATCGTCATCCCTAAGCGCATACAAATCGACGAAATCATCTTATTGCTATTATTATTACATGTTTGTCTGTCTTTATTTGATTGTAGCCGACAAAACCCTTGTAGACCTGTATTTTAGATAATTCGATCTTTAAAAAAATTGTAAGCCAGCTAAACACTTTTAACGGTAAGTAACTAAAGCTTTGTATCTATTATAAACATTTTTAACGTACCTTTTGACAAGTACATTTATCCATTGGATCACATTCAGTCACAGCGTAGATCTGAATTTGAGGAGACACTACTAGACCGACGGCGCATTGTGAAGCATATCTGTAGTAGATACCATCGAAAGTGCGGTATTCGTCATCACCAGATGTCATACAAGTGTTGATGTCCAGGGTGTTGTTTACGACAACAGTAGCATCTAGAAATAACAAACTCTATTCAATAGGGATTTTATTTTTTATTTCAATGAAACTAATGATGTAATAATAAAGAGCCATAACGTGGGCATCTTAGAAAAGTGAAGAAGATATCGACACATCTGATCTGAAGAACAATTTACGGCGCCCTATCTGGTCGTGCGGTCCCATGCGCCCTGGATTTGTCTTTCAGTCGTCTCTATGGTCTCTGCTGCCCCACCCCCCCTGTCCATCCTGCTCGAGGTTTGGACTAGAAAGTAAATTATTTTCAACTCTAGAGGAGTATCCGAAACATGTAAAACATCTTATCAATAATATTTTAACATATGAGTAGCAGAAAATCTTAAAAAAAAAATCTTTGAAACTTAAAAATGATATTAAAAAACACGCATTATAGTCAGACAAGCTCATAACTGTTCTATGTACATATGCATAAACAAACAACTAAAGACACGGAAATTCTTACTAGGGTTACAAGAGGCGCATCCGTAGGATGGTATTTGACTTCCCCAAGAGCCAGTGAAACCTACTTTACAGCAGCTTGTGATGTTCTGAGCCTCAGCGCTTACCAGCTTGCCTTGACAATTGCTGCCACTGTAGCAATACTTCAAGCCGCTCTTGATGGCTGTAAAGCGACACACACACAAAATATACATGTTCAAACCAATTGACTGAAGCAGGAAAACTGTGTACATGTATTAGCCTACTAATCTATGTAAAAAAATGTTTTTAACTATTAAAATTATGAAGTCTGAATCTTTTCACATTGTTCAATTTGAAACTACATTAATTTCAGCATAGAAATTTTGAACTTAAATCTTTATTTATTTGTCAATACGAAACTAACAAACTTTCAACTATGAACTTTGTTTTTTTTCACATTCGTCGAAATTTGTTTGATCAATCTGACACAAAAGGTGCATTTAACCTTTGAAGTTAAGAAATTTGTATCTTTTCATATTTGTGAATAAAAGCAAATGTCAAGTTCAAACACTTACAGTTGAGGTTCTCCTCACAGGCACGTCCGATGTAAGGGTCCGGACAGTTGCACTTTGGTAACGCCGATGCCCAGGTCTCGGTCTCCACACATGACCCTCCGTTTGCACACGGTGGGTTACATACGGCTGTATAGATAAGATAAAACGATATAGAAATCTAAAAGTGAAACATTTTATTCAATTTGCATTTTCTAAGTACATGGTTTAGGAAGTGTAGACATTTTTATATGTAGTGGAGTGGATACCTTTTCAGAAAACACCGGCCACCCCGATATCCACGTGACCCTCCCCCCCTAGATGGCACCTTGTGTCCGCGCATAACAAGGCACACCAACGTGGGCACTGTCCATTCGACCGGCATCTCTTGTCGCTGTAGTGTCCGTACGTTACTGGACCTACGTCGTCTCCATTCCCTGTTTGTGCCTGGTTCTACACCATGTGTTTATGGATGGCTGCAGCTCTTTAGTATATAATAAACAGTTTGGAATCGTCCTACGAGTTACCTTTGTCATGTCATTTAGTTTGTGTTCTGTGACCAACCCACCACAGAAACTTGGTAGCGCGAGTGGGGTCAGGAAGAGAGACTACACTGTGGGATCAGAAGACGTCTCAGAATCTGCTTCCTGACAACCGAAACTAAGAAAGTGACAACCAGACGTAGATGTCTACAAGTTACAGTTAGTTTTCTCCTGTTTCTGTACTTTCAAATATTTTCTATTTTTTGTTTTCTTCTTTTTGTTTCAGGGTAGTTAGATTTAGTTTATTATATTTTAAAATAATTTGCTTATATTTTCTTAATTGTGATTTTACTTGGCTTGAAAATTGTTTCAGTTGAGACAGATTTAGTTATTAGGTTACTATTATTGTTAGAGTTTCTTAAGACCTGCAGCCAGATGGAGAGAAATATGGTGGAACCTGGTTCAGTGAAGGGGAGAGACGTGGGTCCCACGTGCAGTGGAGGAGAGCCGGAGGGAATGGAACGTGTCACTAAGGGGATGTTGACTCGACTACAAGCTGAACTTGAAGCATTGAAGCTGGCCTGTCAGCGCCCTCACTGCATCATAGAACCTGCGAGAAAAATGAGACAGTTCAGCGGGGATGGCAGAAATGTTGAGGTTTCAATTGAAGATTTCGTCAGAGAAATAAGAGATCTATGGGAACTTCTGCCTTACCTCTCGCCTCAAGAGAAGGCAGCAACCATCATTGCAAACATAAGTGGTCCAGCTAGATTAGAGATATATCTTCAGCCACCTCATATTAGAAGTGATCCAGAAGCTCTGCTTGATGCACTTACATCTGCTTTTGAAGTAATTATACCGGTGCGAGAGGCAGAGATTACATTTCTGATGTCGCAGCAAAGAAGAAGTGAGTCACTGCTCGAATTCTCTCACCGACTATTTAAGGAGTTCACAACGGCCATAAGACAAGAACAAAGAGAAGGAATAGATTGCTTCAAGGAGGAAAGATTGAGGGACCAATATGCCTATGGAGTCAGAGATCCAGAACTTCGCAGAGAGCTGTTTAGGTTCATAGCGCAACATCCCCAGATAAGTTTTCAAAGTCTACGAAACTATGCATTCAAGTTGGAGAACCAGAACAAAGATGCAGCTCGAGCCCAAGAGCAGTGGTCTGAGGTTCTCTTAGCAAAATTGGCCAAGCTAGAGAAGCAACTTGAAGAGATAAAGGAGTCAGGCTATAACATTCTGCTAAGTTCAACTAACGCTAACTCACTCTCTAGTCAACAACACCAGAGGTCTGGTTATAACAGTCTGCCAAGCTCAACTAACCCACTTTCTAGTCAACCACATAGTCAATGCAGACCAACACAAAGACACACGAAACATAACAACCAAAACAGAATTCGACCAACAGCACCGCCGGGTCTTGTGTGGTCAAGGACGAAGAGAGGATTTTTCCCATACACTGATGATGGATCACCAGTCTGCACCCAGTGCTGGGAAGCTGGACATGTAAGGCGTCACTGTCAGCAATCGCCACAACTCACTGCTGATGTTCAATCTGTGTGCAATAGTGAACCCATTGTTTCACAGACGACCCACCAAGTAGAACGACGAACCAGTGAGCAACAAGTTGATTCAATTTCCACTACAGATGCAAGTCACTCAATTCAAACATACCCCGCATCGAGGAATAGAAGCTTTAAGGCTGCTCAGCCTAACCAGACCAGACATGACAGACTCCGGAAGACCCATAGACAAAAAAGAAACTACAAGCAGTTGAACCAGCCACAAAGACGATTTCGCTTACTACTCCCTACCACACTTTCTACAGCTTCCCAGACATCATGGGTCGAGAAAGACGTTAGTATCATGGTAGCACCAGACAGACCACTCTGTATGACCGATGGACTCAGCGCGTTACAAACTGGAAAGATGTTTGTCGTTCCAGAAGACACTGACAAGAAACAGTTGTTTCAGTTTTCAGAAACCTACTAGGTTGAACGCCCCGGGACGGGTCGTTTCAAGCTAGGGTCTCTGTAGTGGAGTGGATACCTTTTCAGAAAACACCTGCCACCTCGATATCCACGTGACCCTCCCCCCCTAGATGGCACCTTGTGTCCGCGCATAACAAGGCACACCAACGTGGGCACTGTCCATTCGACCGGCATCTCTTGTCGCTGTAGTGTCCGTACGTTACTGGACCTACGTCGTCTCCATTCCCTGTTTGTGCCTGGTTCTACACCATGTGTTTATGGATGGCTGCAGGTAATCACATTTTACTTATTCATATTAGATTGTAAATTTAATTAGTAGTTTATATAGAATATCACTACCGCGGTTTTTGTTCATGTTGGACTATTCTTATTTTTAGAGGCCAGCATGTAGATGAATTCATTTATTGAAATGCGTACCTGTAGTATTCTATATAGAATGTTAACTGTCCATCTTGTAAATGTATTTTTACAAGAAGTGTTTAGATACTGGCTTTTAAGAAACAGTATATTTGTGAGTGTATAGATTTGTTATATTTAATTATTGTTTTTGTAAGGAAAGGAAAGAGCGAAACTATTCAAACAATGTATGCTAGTTTTATGTAGAACAACTAGTTGATTTATTTTTAGAGAACTACGTTGTCATTTATTTTTATAATGTTTTTGGTGTTCCATATCTCTCATGTGTTTGTCAAAGAGATGATTGGTTCACACTATAAGATTTTCTTTTTTCATTAGATCTAGTATTTAGACCTATTAATTATGTTTTTTTAGTTTATGTTCATTTGTAATTTTGTTTTATGTTTGCCTTTGGCAGGTCTTTAGTATATAATAAACAGTCTGGAATCGTCCTACGCGTTACCTTTGTCATGTCATTTAGTTTGTGTTCTGTGACCAACCCACCACATATATAAGAAAAAATGATGTGTGTCTTGATTTGGCTAATGAATAACCATTTTTTATATTTTAAAAATCACTTTAAAAGCTACAATGTGTTGAAAGAAACGTAGCAATTATTGCACGAATAGGTTCCTTGAGCCCTGGTCTACGATAAATATCGACCCATACTGGTCAATGAAATAAATATGCGTATAACGTAATTACACTCGATTAAACTACAATTATAGCTGTTATCTGCAAAAGGTATCCTATTCTTGAGTCCGGGCTCGCGGGTACCTTGCTACACATTGAGAAATATGAGTATTTGCTCGTATGTATGATCATTTAAATCATATCTTTGATAAAACTTCCATGACTAGGTTCAAGAAATATATTGCCCTGGGTCGACAACTTTACATAAAAGTCAACAGTTAAATGAAATTTACGATACGTAGCCCAAATAAAAAAAAAGACAAAAATACCATAGAATAAGCGGGTCATGTAAACAACATCCGTCAGGATAGACATCAGGTTGTGTAAGCAATTCGTTGTAAAAATATTTTCTGCTACATTCCAATAGCCAATACCAATTTAGTAACTAAAGTTGTTTTGGTGTTCATGGCAGCGAAACTTCGAAAACCGGAAATACAGAGGAAGTAAGGCGGTGGATTATCTTTCCGAACTTATAAATCTAATTATGTGTCTACGAGAGACTTTTTCAATATCAAACTTTACATATGACCATATTAAGCATCACATATGTTGTTTTTTTACTGTTTCAGTACTAACTTGATATGGTCCTAATAAATATCAGTGTATAACATGCGGATAAAATTTTATAAAACGAACTTACGTTCGTCACACTCAGTTCCTTTCCAGCCATCACAGCAGGAAATGTTAGTAGCGTGCTCGACCCTGTGTGGACAATCAATGCATTACAATAAACACTTGAACTCAATAAATGAGTATCTATTATATAGATCTAGTGAAATTCTTTTGCGTTTTAAAATTACAAGTATTCTCCGATCAAGTATTCATTTATATAGCTAATTTTGCTAAAAAAAAATTAGTTCTTGCACAAAACAATAGTTTGAAGTCCTAGTTCTGTCTGATAAGGGTAGGGTAACATTCATATTGGGAACATTTAACTTCTCTACATTACACGCACACGTTTTTCACTTTCGGATGTATCTAGGGTAATGCAGTTTAGCCTACGTTTCACCCCTTAGAGCATTTTTTAAAAATTTCCAGTAAAGCGCATGGTAGGTTAGGAATAGATCGAATTTTGCTTTTTACCAGAGGCGCGGTGGCTAAGTGTTAAAGCTCTTGGCCTCCGAACCGTGGGGTTCCGGGTTTGAATCTGGGATACTGGGATTTTCAATTTCGGGATCTTTAGAGAGCCTCCTGATTTCACCCAGCTCTAATGGGTACCTGGCATAAGTTGGGGAAAAGTAAAGACGGTTGGTCGTTGTGGTGGTCACATGACACCGTCGTTAACCGTGGGACAGAAACAGATGGCCTTTACATCATCTGCTTTATAGACCGTATGAAAGGGGAACACCAGTAACCAGTTTCAAAAAAAAATTATGTCTTATGATCGTCTCAAAACAATTTTCCATTGTGCTACCACACTTAAACTTAATGAATTTCCATTGCCACACCTAGAATCAAACAGGCCCGCTTAAAGAGATTTTGCATTCTAGTTGAGCTGGAGTAATATTCTAAACTATCAAAGATGTGCGTGCTTTACACCTGCCTTGAAGGTCTATCTCACTTCTAAACCGGCCCGCATTTCAGAAAAATACATTTCGCTTTATTATATTGCAGTAGAGCCCTACTTGAGAAATAATTAGCTTACCGTGAGAAGGCACAAGCCTCTGTGCAGTTATTGGGATTGAATTGGTCAGCTGGTTTGTTCCATTCCAGGTTCATAGCCGGTTGTCCTTCTTTTCCAAGAACGTAGTCAAAGAATTCACAGCAAGGATGTTTTTCTCGGATTGTGTTTTCCCATTGTCTTTCACAGAAGTGACTACAGGGGAAAATGAAAAGGTTTAAATGACAAAGAAATAAGAGTGCGATGCACAACAATTTCTTTTGGAATATTAAAAAATATTCAATATGCTAAAAAATAGTTTTAAAAAATTATTTTTAGCGCCGCCGAAAGGGAAATAACCACTAATAGGTTTTTGCGGTGTGTCCTTCCGTCCCGTTTTGATCATAAAAACTAGAAAAGAAAAGTCGACATCATAATATTTTAGACATTTTAAAGTTCTGATGCAACGGCTTCTTTAGTTTATCTGAAAGCGAATCATTTAATTTTTAAAGTAAATATGCATGCAGTTTTTCCATTAATAACATTATTATTAATCATCTATTCTAATCATCTAAGGCTTCTCTTCGAGTCCGAAGATTAATGAGCAATAATAATAATAACTTTGCTAATTGTTATGTAATATTTTTGCGCGAATTTTATGTCCTGGAATTTTAAAATTTCTCCTGGAAAAGTCCTGGAAAACTCCTTGAATTTCATATTGACTTTGGTGCAGAAACCCTGTTAAATAATAAATTTTTGTTTTAACCATGTTTGGAACATTTTCTTTTTTTTTAAAAAAAAGTAGCATTTAAAAAAAACAAAAAAAAACGCAGTCAATGAGTTAAACCAGATTTCCTGCAGAAAAACGGGCGATGTCTGCAAGTTCGAATACGTGAATATCGTCTCGAAATGTAAGCCTATACGACAGAAGTAGTGACGAGTAATCGATAAAAAAAGATCATATTACCATTACTATATACTTTGAATTAGCTGTTTTATCCAGAAGAAAACAATGACACAGCTGCACATTTAAATAGTAAACTTTTCCATTATTATTTTTCATTGCACTGTAAACCAACCTGATTTTTAAACATTATGCAAAGTATATCTTTTCCCCGAGAAAGTCTTTGTATTTTTACTGATAGTTAATGAATTTAAAAGTTTAATGAATAAAATCACATTTAAAGATTTTCACGTTATTGTTATCAAATCGACTTATGAAAACTGAAAACATATTCTTAAAATACCTATTATATAATTGACATCATCACATATAAGTGTATGATTTTAAAGTTGTTGACATTTATAATGGTAACTTTGAATCCTGTCTGAAGCAAATAAAGCTGAGCTTTTAGCGAATAAACTAAAAGGCCTATATATTAAAGAAATAAAGAGGTTTTTTAATGAATTCTATTCAATGGCTAATTATAATTAAAGCACTCTTCCATTAATCAGTAAATATAATAACGTATTTAGACAAGATTGAACTATTGTGTTGGAACTCAGAGAATAGGCCTACTCACTTTTGTCTCTCTTCTTTTTATCACAACATTTATTCCAAACAAGAAATAGAAAAACATAACAGCAAAACACCATTTTTTTAAAAGCTTGACCACCTACCTGGCGGTATATACAGACGGTGTAAGGGTCAAAAGCCATATTGTGAGTCCGAGCAAAGGGAGGGCCGAAGTCCTCGTTGTTGCCATGTCGGCAATGGCAGAAGGCCTTTGGGCTAATCTCAGGCTACTGCTATGATGTGTCCTTAAGGATGTAACAAGGCTCAAAAGAAATACGCTGTTTATGGCTTAAGAGCTAAAAGCTCCTTTGATGCGAAGCTTTAGGTTGTGTCTTTATATATACCCCAGTTATAAAACGCAGTTCGATTTTTGTCCGCCTGCCAAATACTTTTACACCAGAAAGTGCTAATATTTAAGAAACAACGGATGGCGATAATCCACGCTTAGAGATTATTTTTAAAAAATCTGTTTGACAGCCATATTGTCAGAGAAAGGTATTAAAATATAAAGCAGCGAATAGAAACTTAAGATTTCCAATCAATATCATAATATAATAGTTCTTTATAGCTCTGCTGACTATTAAAGATTTGCTGACTACATATATTTGCGTTAGCCCCCCAGCGCCCCTCCTCCACTGTCTCTGCTCACCCCAAAGTTTAGAAATAGATTTTTAAGCGTATACAGTACAGCAGCTTTAAGCACAAATGTAACTAGGGATTAGAAAAATGTATTCCGCAGTGCCCTTTCATATAATTCACATTATTGGCAAATCGCCATAGCAGTAAAGCCTGCTCACGATAAATAAGAAATTATGTTGACTGTCAATATTTTGTAACATCACTCCCTAGTCACGAATACAGCTCATGATCACAACCTCAACTTCCTCTTCTTTTAGGCTCTGCGTCCCCACCCCATAGGCCTAAACCCTTTACATTAAGAGCCTAATGCATGTCAATTTTCTTGGCTTTGTTTTGAAATATTAGCCTACTGTAAGGCTGTGGGGTTATACCAAGATTATTTAATCCGATAGAAAGTAATATTCTTTTCATAAGAATATGCACAAATGCCTAACTATGAAATTGTCACGAATCAGCAATATGACATCAGTTTATTAAACAAAAATACACGTACAATGTATATATGAACATTTATAGCAAATAATGTTAGGCGAGAAATAGCCCACTGCATTGTGTTGAAGCCGCATTTTATTTATTTATTTTAAAAAATCACCCAAACATAAGTAATACATTTTATCTTATAAGTGACAGACATCCCCTCGAAAAAGAAGATAGGCCTCTGTGTTATTAATTAATCTAGTCGTGCTTGTTAATCTGAAACCTTACGCTAAGTCAATGATTCAGGACATAAAACACTAAACCTGATTTAAATACTGAACCAGGAAATATTCATAAACAGGGGTGGACTGGCTAGATGGGTATCTGTGACAGTATGGAGTAAGAACATTCTTATGTCATTGTTGTACTATGTTGCTATATGTGTGTTCTATGTTGTTGTACTATGTTGCTATATGTGTGTTATATGTAAAGAACTATTGGGTTAGTTTTAGTTGGGTGTATGCAACACTCCCCCCCAACTGTCGTTAATTAAAGTGTTAAGTATCATAAATGTGATACTATATGTATAGAACAATGAGTATTGGTCATTTAAAAAACTGGTGCAAGTGGGTTGTGTGTGATTAACACCCATGGCTCGGTTAGGAGATGATTATCTATTAAGTTATAGCATATATGCATTTAAAGGAGATGCCACGGAGGTTGACTTAATTCATAACAAATTATATCACACTCAACAAAAGGAGTAAACAATTAATACGTATTTCTCAGACAACATGCTACACTACATTCAAGAAGAACATTAAGACCTATCTGTTTAAAACTTTTTTTAGATTAGTTTGTCATTTTAGCTCTCGTGTTTATGTTTGTAATGTTATTACAGCGCCTTGAGTCTACGTTTTCTTTGTTAACAGCGCTCTTTAAAAAAATTATTATTCTTAATTATTATAATTATTTACAACATACATGATTGTACATCAAATGAGTACATATTATAGGATAATAAAGAGGGATAAGTATGCCCAAATTAATTCTCAAGGGCGTTTAGACTAAATTTAATATTGCATGATAACAATGTATCATCAAAAACCAAAACATTACCAAATACTTTTAGCAACACACACATAAGGAACACTGAGTATCTCCCTACTCTAAAGAAGAATAACCAAAAACAACAACCAACACCCGACTCAGACAAAATGCCTTTGTTAAAAGACAATTGAAACCTAATAAAATAAACAAACATACACAGAGTCTCACATTTTACACACACCTGCTCCTAACACTCTAGTGATGTTGGTGCTACTGGTCTCCAGTCCCTCGGTACTCTACCTTGATTTAGGGATGCCACTTATGCTCCCTTCCTACAGTAACCTAGCTAAATTGCCATCAAGTCCAGATGTTTTATTTGGTTTTATTTCAGCTGAAAGGTTTTTTGGATCCTTTTTTATTAAATTGTAAATCTCTATCATAAGTTTCGACTTGGTTTAAATTAGGCAATATGTTTTACAATGACGTAGCTAAAGAATTTGGGGGTCCGTGGGGATTGACATTGACCCCTGCATTTTGACATTCGACATCATGACACGAGATAATGATAATGTACTTAATAAATAAATGTCTAAATTGTCACTGGTACAGTACTAAGGCCTAAGTAAAATTAACAAGAAATAACCATTAAGCTTCTCAT
Organism: Biomphalaria sudanica; assembly: GCA_036873155.1. Taxonomy (NCBI): domain Eukaryota; kingdom Metazoa; phylum Mollusca; class Gastropoda; family Planorbidae; genus Biomphalaria; species Biomphalaria sudanica. Next base: position 87,678 of record JAZGLO010000355.1, read on the forward strand.
AATAAATAAAACCATTGTTTATTGGTGAGATAAAGCACAAGTGACACATTTCAATTCATATCGCCTTACGTCGTGCTTTTTGTGCTTTTTTAAACATCATCTAGCATGGGCGTAGCCAGGATTTTTTTCGGGAAGGGGGGGGGTTTGGAGAGATCCCCCCCCCCCTTGCGGAAAAAAAATGTTTAATTTTTGTATGTATGCGTGTGTGTGCGTGTACATAATTAATCTCTATTACATTCTGACCCTTCATTCTCTTGGAAGACGTTTATTGTGCCATAGAGTAGGTTCTTCTTGGAGTTAGTGGAAAAATTGTAGACTCCCTTGCCAGCAAAGGGGTTCTGGGGGAGCGCTGAAGCCCCAAGGCCAAGCACTATTTCTGGTATTGAAAGCCAACAAAATGCCTATTCTGAAGTATCTACAGTGCATTATATTATCCTGCTATTAAAAAGTTTTATTTCAAAAACCTACTGTGCTATTCTTACTTAGACCCACCCGCGTCCTTTGGCGCATTGGCTGGCAAGCTGTTTCCACAAAAATCTATCACTGACAATGCCTGAAGCCTCTTTCAATCTGCTCTGGGGACCTCCATGAAAGTGTGGCGCCAAGTTGTACTAGGATGTCATCGCAACTCTTATTATGCGTAATTCATTTTGTCGGAGAACATGTCCCGCAAACCTCATGCGACGCTCTGTCACAATCTTACTAAGGGGTCAACTCCCAGTTCGGCATAGGATTTCCTTGATTTACACCCGATCTCTATAACTGACTCCTAAAATCTGTCTTAGCCATATTTGTTGAGCCACATTTAGTGTTTTTCAATTTCGGCAGATGACTCTTCACTGCACTTTATTAATGAAGCCCAGCCACTGGTAGAATTGTGAACCTTTCTTGACTATGCTGTTGGAATTAGGTGACTGTAGTTTGCTTTAGATTTTATATCGAAAAGGGAAGTTTTATCGTCAAAATCGTCAAGCTAAAAAAATCTCTGGAGTTTTTTTTATATTCAAAACCCCATTTAGCTACGGTCATAGAATTTAGAACTGTAGTTTGCTTTAGAATGATATTTAAGAGAGGTTTTCAACAGGATTTTAAACTCAAAACCACCTGGAGGGGTTTTACATTTTTAAAAAAAGTCCTCTGGAAGAAGGGGTTTAAACTCAAAAACCCCCATTGGCTTGGCTACGCTCAAATAATTTTATTGTAATTTGCGTTTTTTTTTTTTATATTTAAGAGGTATTTTTTGCATCAAACCCTTCTGAAGGGGAGTTTAAACTCAAAACATCTCATTGCATTTTGAGTGCGTAATTTGCTTTTTTTTTTTTTTTTTCCCGCTGGCGTGAACTTAAAAACTCTTTGACTACGCTCATAGATTTTAGAGTGTGTATTTGCTTTTTTTTTTATATTGAAGAGGTATTTTTTAGCTTCAAAACCAACTGAAGGTAATATAAAATCATAACCCCCTTTGGCTACACTCATAGAATTTGAGTGTATAACTTGTTGTTTTTTTATATTAAAGAGGTATTTTTTAGTTTCAAACCCCGCTATAGGGAGGTTGAAACTCAAAACCCTTTTGGCTACATTCATAGAATGCGTAATTTGCTTTTTTTATATTGCAGAGGTATTTTTTAGCTTCCAACCCCGCTGAATAGGGGTTTCAACACAAAACTATTTTGCTATGCTCATAGAATTTTGATTGCGCATATTTCTTTTTTTTATATTGAAGAGGTATTTTTTAGCTTCAAACCCCGCTAAAGGGGGGTTTAAACACAAAACCCCTTTGGCTACACTCATAGAATTTTTAGTTTGTAATTAACTTTTTTATATTGAAGAGGGGTTTTATCGTAAATTTTGGAGGGGGGTTTAAAATCAAAATGTTCATTAGCTGTATTCTTGGAATTAGGGCATTGTCGTTTGCATTTATTTTGGGGTTTTGTTATATACTAGTCTACGCCCATGTGTCTAGATCAATGATGTGTCGTATTTTTGACTTCACGTGTATAGCAAGATTACATGGCAGCGTAATATTTAACATTTAATATAAAAAAAATGAGGATGTTTTATGTTCCCCTGGAGCTGATAATGCAGATGCAGAGTATTTATTTAATTGTTTGCTTTACTTTCATTATAATTATGCTTTAAGTTGACTTTCTCCAAAAAGAAAAGGCTAACCCTGTTGCTTCGATTTTACCAGATGTAATGTATGACCATAGATTTATAGTGTTATACTTGGAGATGTCACTTATTATGTAGTCACTCTGCAGCTGTTTACTGAGGCCTGAGGATAAGTGTTTAATTTTAATTCTACATCGGCCACCATGAAGCCACACTATTGGCTTGTCAGTTTTTGTTTTCGTTATAAGTCTATCAAATTACAGCTTTACAATGTTAGGCGCTGGCGAAAGTAATGAAACTTAAAAAGAGTTGAGTTTTTTTAAATATTTGACCATTGAATCAGACAAACTTGAAATAACTAATTTTAATTCACATATAAGTTGTCATTGTTAGCTGAGGGCTGGTGTGGGTCAGGTCTCGAACGGGCTAACAAGAAGTTACAGTAGCTAGTAGGTATCGCTTACTGGGTGGGTTGTATCTGTGCACATCTATCTGTAACCAAGGGGCTAGAGTCGCCTAAGCAACCAGACAACACTACTAAACTAAAAACTAACCTAACTATAAAAGAAGCAGAGAAACAAACTTTAATTCTTACTACAACCAAAAAAAAAGATATTCTTTAATTAATATATATTGTAAGGCGCTTCCGTGCTGTGTCTTAAGCAGATAAATCAAACGGAGGTGACACTCAAATAAACGAAATCCAATAACACAGGTGAAATGCCAACAATATAAGTTAGCCGACGCTGATAGCAAATGTCGACTAAGAAGTTTGATAATAACGAAGGGACCCGTCGAATGTCGTCAAGCTACATCTCTACGTCCATAAAAACTGCCTCTCTCTAAAGCCTTCAGAAGTATTCTGGTTATCATTTCGCTATTCTTCATCAAAGCCTAGTCTTGTTTTTACTAGTCACGTCATTGTCTCTATGTCAAAACTTCCCCTATATGTGAATCATATAGCTAATTCCTAATCGTGCTATAACAATCTGAATAAACAACAATCAATCAATACCGATAATACAATCTAAAAACTAGACTAAACCCTACTAGATGATGGATCTCTAAAACTACTAACAAAAACTAACTAGCCTTCGCTGCCTACCAATTTACACTAACTTACTACACTAAACCTATCCCACAATAACATCCCAACAATAACTAGATCTAGATTCATGGGCGTCCGCAGGGGGGGGGGGGTTCTGAGTAGCCAAATTATTTTTTTCGCACCATCAAATAACTTCTAAGTAGAACAAGTAGTGCTTCCATTGTTTAATGTAGTAGTAGATTAGCCAAGGCGTATGGAATGGATGGCCAACCATGTACGTGCGCTCCTCTGAATTCTGAATATTCACGTTTTTGCCTCTTTCGTCACACAAGAAGTTGCAAAGGGAAAAAAATCGTCTGGAGACGTAAAATGCCACAATTAATTTTCATAATATTTAGTTAAGGTCTAGAAAAAATTTTAGCCAATTATTTTTCGATATGATAAATGTTTTATTTTCTTTGAACCTAAGTAAAGAGTCTTTCGAAGTTGAGGTCTGTGTCAGCGCTCGATAAAATAGCATGTCAAACACGTTTACCAGTTTGCAATAGAAGAGATACAAGAAAGTTCTTCACATGCCATCGTTCGAGTCAAAACGTTAATTTCGATCAATGTAGCACTGGCAGCAGCAAGAAACAAAAAAAGAAAAATACGAGCTGCCGCATTATAAATTAACTGCATTTGCTGGGTGTTTTAGTGCACATTTCTCAGGCACTGAGCAGAAGTCTTTGAGTGTTTGGTTTGTTGATTGTATTCGACTTCATTGGTTTAAATCCTGTTGTTTAGAGAGACGCGCTGCATGTATCTAGCTTCATTGTACAGTCTAGACATGGATAAAATACTCGGCCAAGGCTGCCTCGTGATGGCTAGCATTCTTTTTCCGTAACTGTCCATAGCGATAGCGTTGGTGCTAAATTTACTTCTTTTGTGTGAGACAATGAACTGAAAAATACGAATCCATTCGAGCTTTAAGTCTCAACTTAGAGATCTTTGACTGTTTGGCGGACCTTAAAATAACGACTGCAAGTGAAACCAGATAAACTGCACACGTGTAGTAAATGTCTCCTCCTCTTGTGTTTCTGATTTGTCTTTTCATTGTCGTCAAATATGTATCTGTTATTGAACCAGTCTCCATGGTGTTGCAGTCTTTCCAACTTAACATAGTGGCAGCTCAACAGCACATCATCAATTACATAAATGGCGTAATCAAAACCAAATTGATCATCCTGAGGAACACATCAGAGGTGTCATTCTGAGGAAGGAGAGAATGATGGCAGAAAAACTTGATACCGGATATTGAGTTGCTGCTGCCGAAAAATTCGCAGTCGACAGACACACTGAGAAAAAACCACATGTTTAGAATTTGGGAGTTATTTATTACAGAACACGGCTTTACATTACATATCTTGATTCTTAAGTTTCTTCATTAGGTCTCGCTTTTCGAGCAATAATAATGGTCAGTTCAACTTGTTTTTTATTTATCCTAAAACGATGCCTAAGCTGCAATGCAAAGAAGAATATCAGAAATGCACGATAAGTGTTCATCGCCAGCTTGTCCATCGCGACGAAAAGCATTTCATTAGTAAAGTTATTGACAGTTTCTGCAACCACAGTCAACATTTGCAGTTTTTGTTTGCTCGAACGCAATAAAAGAAAGCACCGGCCTCTCGGACAAAGCTAACCATGTGTACAGTAAATACTTTGTTCACGTGTTTAGTTTCTTATTTTTTTATTTCATGAAAAAGAAGTATTTATTGTGCATTTTTTATCGATTAGGTATGAGGGTCAGAAGGGGGTTTATTGCACTTGGGCTCATAATTCATAACTAGTTGGGCCTCACAAGAGCACTTAAGGTAGAAACCTAAGTGGAAAAAATAATTGCACTTTTTTGTCAAATTTGATTTAAAAATGTAGAATCTAAAAAGCTCAGAAGAAACTAATAGTAAATAAGATAAACGAGAAATGGACAAGCTCTCATCCGAATCACAAGACATACGATGCTTATTATAAGCTATCCCGACAAGATCAATCTTCCGTCTCTTCTTCCTCAGAATGTCCTAAACGTTACAAGAAACATATCTTCAAAACGTTAACCCTTACTAGATTCTGTGTATCAGCGGATTGGGCTGCTTTAGTGTAAGTAACTTCTTTCATTATGTGAGCTTGCGCTCCCAGAGTTTCACTCAGCGCCTCCTGACCTGCTCACAATTAAGTTTTTTTTTCTTTTTGTAATGGTGGCTAGACTAAATCATTGTATAATCATGACAATTGTTGCCATTCCTTTTTTTCCTGAATGTTAATAAACCTTTAACAGTATTACAGGAATCTCAGTGCTGTTTTCTTAATCATATACTTTTTGTATATTTTTTTTGTTGAGAATGCAGTCCATCAACAACAACAAAAATACTTTGTATGAGCCCATTTCGTTTTACGATGTATCCTATAGAGCTACATTGTAGTTAATGACATGTTTAAGCTTCATTTAGTTTCTGAAGGATCCACAATTGATCTTTATTGCCGTCATATGAAGTTATCCCCCACGACAGCTGAAGTAAATAACTGGCTCCGCAAACCTTCTCAGTGACTAGGATTGTTTACAAAATCGAAAAATAATATAGATTTTTTTCAATGTGGATAGAATATATTGTGAATATGCCCAGATGTCACCTTTAAAATTTAAAATCTTACTCCTATATAAAGGAATTAATCAATGTCTCAGCTCTGTTGAAATGTAAGAAAAATAAAATGTATCGAATTTTTCATTTAAATATATAAAAACATCTTGTTATATCTATCTAAGAATATATATATATGTGCGTGTTAGTGTGTGCTTGGAGAGTAACACTCCTTTACATGAGTCTTGGGGTATATTTTCCAAATCTGTTAATGTTGAAGATCATACAATCGATTTTGAATTTGAATGGGCAAGAACTTTAAGTAACAAACATTACTTTTGCAAAAAAAAAAAAAAACTTTTTGGTGTCTGCATGTAATTGTGTTTAATTCAACATGGCCATTTTTGATTGGTCACATTGCTTAGTGACGTCAAGGAGTTTTTTTTTTTTTTTTTGTAGTATTTGTTTGTAGATTTAACCTCATTTTTGTTCTCAATCATGTTTTCTTTTTTTTTTTTTTTTGGTTAGCTAAAAATTTATTTACGCAGTAAGCTTTTATCAAAGAAATGTTGATTATAAAAGTTGATTTTTATGAAATAAATGTAAGTGTACTCAGATATATAGGTTAGATCACTGTAGCAGACAAGAACTAATGTCGCGCTGAAATTAAGGTGCCTTAAAAGTATTGATTTTTTTTAATGCGGGTCATATAAATAAAAATAGATTATTAAAGTTCGAAATCAAACCTCAAGTGCCGTCAAAATAGCATAAATTAAAGCTTTAATGCTTGTTCAGTATGGCATAGCCCATGGACGGACAATAAAGTATTGTAATAAATATATATTTTAATTAATACAAATAATAGACGCCTAGATTCAGATCAACTAGTTGAAACTATGTAAAAAGATATTTTTTTAAGCGGTAATATATCCTAATTTTTATTTTTATTTATTTATTAACTTTTATGTAGCCTAATCATGGCCTAATTTTCATTCACCAATAATAAAATATTTGAAAAGTTGGTGCGACTCCAGTCTTTTATAGTGTATGCACTACGTGAACCGAAAAATAAGTCAATAAAGACTCCAGCTTTTTTGGACATATGTCTTGGACAGACTCATTGCTCGGAATAGTATCAACGTGAACATTCATACAATACAATTCCAATTTGATCGTTAGATGAATCTCTCAGGCGAGTATGCATTTCTCGAAAATTCGAACACGATTCTTATTATTGATTGTGGGAAGCGTGGCCGAGAGGCCAAGTGCGCTTGAATTGGCTTGGCTTGGCTACCTAGAAGGGGGCTAGAGGTTCGACACCCGACTGAGTTTACTGAGTGCCTAAAGGTAGATACCCCCCCCCCCCACTGGTCCACAACTGAGATTGGACCAAAAGCGCTCTGAGCAATGCTATAAGCATGAAATGTTTCAATCTATCTTTGAGAATTGTTGACCTAAGGCACTTTCTAACTAATCTAATATATGTGTGTGTGTATAAATAGCAGGGCTAGCCTTAACATTTTACAAACACTAAATATGCATTTTATTCATTCTTTACTATGTACAGAATTACTTTACGAGCCTTGCGTGTAGCGAAGTAATATAGTGAATTATCATAATAATTCTGTTTCCTACATAGATCCCGCTCAATAGCAAGAATTACCAAATGTTTCAATCTATCTTTTAGAATTGTTGACCTCCTGGTAAATCGACATGAGGGCGCGGAAAATCTGTTTTAAGTTTAAAAATTGTTTAATTTAATTATTTATACCCCTTGAACTTGCGCGGGTCCTATGAAAGTGCGGATTCTTTGAAAATGGGCGCCCACTGCGGTCGCATAGGTTGCAGTGGCCTAAGACCAGCTATGCAAAATAGCGGCGTATGCTACGCCGCCGGTGGACTATATATATAATTATCTTCTTCCCTCAAGAGTTTGGACGAGAAGAAGAAGTAAAAGAAAGAACACTCTCTTATTTCTGCAATTTTTTTTTTTTTAGTTTTCAAAAGATTTTTAATAATTTCCGGATATTTCCATGACTTTTTCGTATATTTTGTTATAAGTTATAAAATGGTTTAATTTAATAATTTACACCTAGAATTAGCGCGGGTCCTTTGAAAGTGCAAGGCACAGTGCGGTCAAATAGGGGCCTAAGGCCGGCCCTGCAAAATAACGGCGTATGCTACGCCGTGGGTCGACTAGCATTATATATTATGGTAATAAATTTGAAACAGAAGATGTGACTAGAGTGTCATTAAGCTCTATAATATGGCGTAGGTGTTTTGATCCCTATTTCTATGATGAATGAACACTTTCTTTGATTTATTGCTACGCATTTACGCTTTTCAAATGCCGACGCGATGTAATAAGAATAATACTCCAGGCTTATATTGACATTCAGCGGTGCTTGCTAGGAGGCTCTTCTAGGCTTAAGTAACAGATGTGGTACAGAGAAACTAAGTCTCAAGCTATTTGACTCACTTTGAAAGAAGGGATTATCAAACAAAGAAGAAAGGGGGGATACAAAGGTAAAGAAATACCGACATAATAAAGTGATCAGAAACCCTAACCCTTTCCCGAATATGTGCGTAATTTTGTTGTAAACTTTTTTTTTTGCACATATGCTTTAAGCATGTTTTTCTTCTTCTTTATTTTTAAATAAAAAATGTTAATAGAATTTCTTCACTCTGATGTAAAATAAAGCATGTCTTTGTAATATCGAACTTTAAACTACCACAATCGATTAAGTTAAATACAAAAAAAATGTACAGCATATAAAATGGGAAGCTTTAAATAATATCTGTTACATTTTCTAAAAAAAAAAAAAGATCTTGCGACCCAAAATTAATCTTTCTCTTATCAATATCTAGCGCACCGTGTCTTGCTGGTTATTAAAAGTGGACACTAGGAACAAACATTACAACTAAACGTATAGCAAAGAAGTTGATATGATTCGTAACTAAATACTGTATGGAATTGAATTTTTTAAAATACTATTTTACTGAGTAAGGTGAATTAAAATATGACACAAAAATTATATGCCGACTTTTGTTACATTAAAACCTGTTGTCGACAGTGGTCAGGGCAGACCTTTTGGTGATTAAAGGCCCTAGGTGAATTATTCGGTGTCCCCAAATGTAATTTAAAAAATTAACAGCGAACACAAAAAATATATAATTAACAGCGAACAATTAAAATTACGCAATATATTTAAAGCATAGTGACTCTAACAAGAATTTTGGGCAGATGTTTGGCTATTTCGCCTCTAACAAAACTGTTTTAAGTCTTCTTCGAGGCCACGACACATCGGATGCCTTATGCGGCTGCCTAGTTTGCTTATGCCTAAGGCCGGCCCTGCACTGGTATCTCGGAGAAGGTTTACGTGCGCTCAGCAAACGCTAATGAAATGGAGTTGGGATTCGAGCTCAAAACCCCTTTGATAGGTGGCCAATCAAACGGTTTTTGCTAGTTATCCAAATACCTCAAAATGAGAAGCTAGACACGGTGCACTTCTTGAGCTGGGTAACGAAGAATTGTTTTGAAATATGTTGACCGATAATTATTATTATAGCTTTTATATAGCGTACCTTCAAGTTCAGAGCGCTTTGGTCCAATCTCATTTGTGGACCAGTATCATGAAAGAGTAAGTACATCCCTTCTACTCGGACAGATGAGAATGTAACAACTCGTCTATATCTTAATGTATCTTCATTCATCAGACTAGAAAGAAGAAACAATGCTATTTTAACCATTTTAGTTCCAACTTTTACGTTATACGGATGTATGCAAACGCGACATGAAGCTCTTCAAAATCGACACTAGCAGCTGGGAAGAGGTGGCACTAGATAGATCCACATGGAAAGAGTGCATAAAGGAATGGTTACGGATTGCAGATGTCATACACAACAGAAGCAGAAAGAAGGGTGAAAATGCAACGGCGCCTGGTGGTTACATATGCCCGACCTGCGATCGCAGCTGTGTATCAAGGATTGGCCTCTTTAGTCACACAAGAAGTTGCAAAGGGAAAAGATCGTCTCTCGAGACGTAAAATGCCACAGAGTCCAACAAGTAGATCAAAACATTAGTGAAAAAACATTGAATCAAAGTGACTTAGTGCTAGCCTAGTAGACTTATAGTCCTGTGCGAGGCCCCCAACCAATCGGAGGCCCTGGGCGACTGCCCAGTTTGCCTACATCTAAGGCCTGCTTGATATATTAACTAAATAATAGAGTTTACAAACTTAATTCTGCTGTGCACGCTAATGACTCAATGTAGATCAATATGCTTCCATATGTTAAACACCGGATAGACCGAATGCTAAATAGTTAAGATTCATGAAGAAAAAGTGTATCTAAAATGTAAGAGATACTTGATTAGAATCTATTTCATTGCTGTTTGTGTGATGTTGGTATGTTATGTACCAGCAGAAGATATTAAGCAAATAAATATACTGTATACAATTTTTTTTAAATACCTCGGAGCTATGGTCTCAGATGAGTGAACCAAACCTGAACTATTGGCCCGAATTGCACTGTCCAAAGCAGCACTTGAAAAACTAACACAATATGGAAAGACAAAGGCATAGCCCTCGAAACCGAAATCAGACTGATGCGCTCCCTGGCCATGGCCACATTCTTATATGCTTGCGAGTCTTCGACGCTGTTGCAGAGCTAGAGAGGAGGATCCTAGCAATGAAATTGAGATACTATAGAAGGATATTAGATGACTCACTAACTATTGTAAAAAAAAAAAAAATTCAACTCTATGGCCATACTACAAGGTCTTCTTGATAGAAGCTTTGTAATAATTTCTTTGTCTTTAGAAATTAGAGCTTAGAAATTTGAATTTATAGCGGTAAAAAGTGCACAAGACCTATCGTTTATCTTCTAAAATACATAGCTAATCAACGCTTCCTATTTTCTATACACATGATGAACAAAATAGCTTTTTGTTTTAGTTATTCGCCATTACTGAAAATCTCCAATACAGTTTCTTCATATACATTATGCTGGGCAGGGCACATAGCATGTATGAGGTTTTGAGATCTGAAAGGTGGTCAGCGTACTAAATGTTCCCCAACGGAAATGCTTTACAGACCAGCTTAGGCACCAACTTGCTTTAACTGACATAGAAAAGATCACCTGGTTGCAGGCCGCTTCAGAACGAGACAGCTGGAGGTCACTTACAAAGGCCGTGGGGTACACGTTTAAGACGAAAAGAAAATCCGCTGCCGAGGACAGACGTAAACGACAAAAAGAAAATCTAAATCGGCCACCGGCGGCCAAGAGTTATACCTGCGCTGGATGTGGCCAAGCTCAATTTGCAGTTGTGTCTATGAAACAACGGGAAATACTGCATTTCTCATTAGTCTTCGAACTCGAAGACAAGCCTTAGTATTATTATTATGTTAGCAAAGAGCGAGTATTCATTCTCGGTATAAGCCAGGGTCGAGTTTCGTTAAAGGGAAACAAAATTCATCGTAGTTCCTTTATCCGTTTCCACCGATGAATTTTCTGGTAATGTGGCAGGTCTGCAGCAGTACCGCCCTCTGACAGGCAACGAGAATGTTCCTAGGAATACCAAGGGCCTTGAAGGTATCTGTGAGGTCAGCTGTTATTATTCCCTCGGTAGATATTTTAATAAACGCTTAATCTCCAAGCCTAGGTTCCCATATTTTCGCGGTTTTTCCAGCTAAGTTTTTTTTCAAATTATGATATAGTGGTACGGCGATGTCATAATGATAGCGGCTTTTTCTTTTCTTTTTTATCGATAAGCAGCAGATCAGGGCAATTAAAATCTACCGTTTTTTTCTGTCAAAATAGGCCTATCCCAGTACAGGAGATGATCAGTAGACTCGAGAACTTCTTGTGGTGAGTATTTGTAATAAGGAGGAGTATCCTTACCGATCAAATTATGTGTCAAAGCCACGTGCTGGTGTATTAGCTTTGAAACTTGGTTATGGCGACCTAGGTAGGCTGATTCTGATAGGGCTGAACATCCTGCAATTATGTGTTCAATTGACTCACCCACATTTCTACATTATTTTCGACATTTGTCAACAATATTGAGTTTTAGGATATGTTTCTCGTAATTTTTTGTCCTAATTACTCTGTCCTGTATTGTTGTAACAAAGCCTTCAGTTTTAGGGTAGAGATGACCTGCTTTGAGCCTTGCTAAGGAAACAGCCTTGTCGATGTTGTCCCCATCTAATAAAACCGGGAATTTTCCGTGGAGTTTTTTTTTTTCTTCCCATTGGCGAATCTCATGTCCTACGTCGTCCAAACTGACATTAACATCAACATTGTTTAGGTTCAAGAGGGTCGCATCATAGTCGTATTTGTGTAGGAAGGAAACTAGTTCATTACTGGAGGCGTGCAGTTTTGATCGTATTTTTGAAACTTGCATGTTACACAGTTTGAAGATGTTCTGTAACCCACGGCCTCCATCCTTCCGGGCAGGTATAGCTTATATGGTGGAGGACTTGGGGTGTAAACATCGAAATTTGGTTAATAATTTCCTCGTGAGTCTGTGAATGTCATGTAGGTCGGTGTTTGTCACTGATCTTGTAAAGGAGCACTGGGACGGCCCAGCTATTTATTGCAGTGATGAGGTTACTGCCAGACAGTTTTGTGTTTAATACTTTATTTACTCTCTGCTTGTATTATTATCATTATTATCATTATTATTATTATTATTATTATCGTCATAAGTCTATGAGTTAAACTTCACTTATCAATACACAGAATAAAGCTAAAAGCTTGCTACTTATGGGTTCGCCTTCAAATATGAAAATCCTCAATTTACACTTGATAAATGTATTTAGAATTCTTTTTCATAATCTTTGGCGTTCTGTCAATTTGTGACGCTGAGCTTCACGATTATCATTATTGTTTTCCGTAATTTAGTGTAAAGACTTTGGGAATGTTCAGAATACGATCAACTTGTTAATTTAAGCTAAGCCTTATTATTGATTATCTTAAAATGATCTACACTTTGTTGGTTAATTTTTAAATAAAAAAATTAAGCTTTTATGGGTACCTATCATTAGTTGGGGAAAAATAAATGCAGTTGGTCGTTTTTCTGGCCACACAACACCCTCGTTAACCATGGGCCGCATCATTGCAAGAGTTCTTTACTTTACCATTAATAAAAGATAATAATGTTTTTGTGATATGGTATCGAAATTATTGTTCTAAATAATGATAAGATTTTTCTTCGAGTCCGAAGAGGAGTGCAGTACTTCACGTAAACAGACGTACATATTGTGCCACATCCAGCGCAGACATAACCGTTGTCCGCCAAAGATCATTTAGCTTCTCTTTTGCCCGTCTACGTCTGTCCTCGGCAGTATAGTTTCTTTTGGTTTCCAGTACGCCTTTCTTTACAAAAAATCTCCAGCTGTCTCTTTTGTAAGCTGCCGAATCAGAAACCTCATTGGTAGCGAACCATGCTCCCTAAGAGCACGTGAAAGGAAGCGAGCATTGAGTTTTAAGGTCAACTTGTCTTCGTACAAGGACAGCCTTAATGCCGCACATATACCGGTTCTCTCTTTATCATATACTTGTCCCGTTAGTCCTACATGCAGCTCGAAATTCATAAAGAATTTGTTCTATTGTCTCGTCGTCCTTGATGCATTGGGGACACCGTGTGTCGTAGTTTTCTCGAAACCGTTCGAAGTAAACACCAATTGGTCAGTGACCGACTCGGAACTGGGCTAGGACTGAGTTGCCACCATGCATCCTTTCTGTCTGGTCTACTCATTGCCTGGTGGAGCTCACGGCCCTTATCCGAAGAGTCCCAGCCATCGTACCAAAGGGCCAACAGTCTTTTGTCGGCCAGGGATCGTACACTTTGGTTTGTAATCTGCCTGCCGCCAGGTGCTCTTTATCATGTCAGTTCAAACAAGTAGGCCTACTAGTGGAATAGTAATATGTCGTCTAAAAATTTAATTACGGAATATTGAAATGAATGATATGACATGATTGGACATTCCTTGTTAGATTTTTCATATCTATCTAAATAAAAACATTATCTTATATATATATCTTATAAATTACAGACGATGCTTCAAACGAGAAGATAATTACTTCCTACATCCTTATTTCTAAGTAACCTATCATTGGAGATCAAAGTTTACACACACTCGGGTTGCGTGATGAGAACAATGGCCAAGAGCTATTCTTTTTTTTTTTTAATTGCTCTTAAAAAAGTCTTTAAAATTTGAATTTAGGCCGAATCTTTATTGACAGTTTGGGGTTTCAGTATTCAAATATTTATAGTTTAAAAAAAATAAATGAACGATAATGTCTTAGGTCATATGATTGACAGTTATTTGTTTATATTTCTGCTGTCGTCTTGAGCTGGTTGTGTCCTTGAAATCCGCGTGTGTCTGTATGTGAGACACATGGCATCTTATCTGCATTTTGGGTCGTGTTTATTGTGGTATAAATGACATGGTGACATGTCATTTGTGAATTAATGAAATGGGATAGCCGAAATAAAAATTGTTTTTGAATGTAGAAACTAGCGCCTAAAATTTGGATTATTAACGAAGATATATACCAAAGACAAGAAAATGAGTCGGCGGTAAGGGCAACAACCGAGTTAGTCACATTTAAGCAAATAAAGTGAAACCATTTTCCCACGGCAAAATGCCTAAAATTGTCATTTGCTAGCATTGATGGTGGAAGTGAATACTGAAAAGAACAAAGCAAAGGCCTACTGAGAGCAAGGGGCGCAATTACGATTTTCTAGACATTTTCAATATTGTTAAAAAATTTAGAATAATCTTAGCTCTCCTTTTATGTGTTTTGAACCCAGCGTTTCTCAAACTGGGGGGCTCCCTTCCTTCCAACCTACTGGTTGCTTCAAAGTGTGCGATTTTTTCTTTCATCAAGAACAAAAAAAAACAACAACGGCTGTTATAATCCATATTTAAGTATTAGTCAAGTCAAAATCATATTATTACCAATACTTAAAAATTAGATTATTACATTTAGTAAAGTCATTTCATCTCCTAAGTAGGACCTTTCGACCTGTTTTTGTGAGAGTATTTGACTATCAAGTATTAAGTATCAACCTGTCCCAAGATTTCCTTATTAAACTTTGACTTACGCTTTTCTTACTAAGAATAAAGATAGCAAAAGATAGTGAATTTTGGAAGCTTACAATGCTGGAAAAAACTTGATCCCGTCGCTTACCGATATAATAGCTGGATAATAAGGAGACAGGGGGGAGAGGCTCGAACGTACATTTTGGGGGATTTGGTGGAAAGCCAGTATGAAAAGTTTGAGAAATATTATTTTAGGTCTGCACTCTTCTTACTGGAAAAGCAATTAACCTTGATGTTGAGCGTGAGAAAAAGATCTATTTCAATATTGAAAGCCTGTTGATACAACCATTGGGTCTTATTCGGCTACAGTAACTCCTCCGAAATTTAAACATAAATTTTTTACTATTACAAACAATGCTTTTTTTTTCATATTTCTTTGCTGAGCGCTAGATTAGTAGGCCTAATTTGACATCAGGGCGGTACTACAGATTATTAATGAAATATGATCTAATTTTGCTCTAAAATTAAAGATGCATCCTTAACACGCATTTCAATAAAACCCCAAAAACGATTCCTTGATTAAAACACTATGTTGGTAAAAGCAGTTTCTAAATACCTAAAGACTTTTAACATTTGCTCTCGATGAGAGATAACATAAGTCGAATCAAATAAAAGTTTCTAATATTTATTCGTTTAATGCCACTTATTAGTTAATTTCGTAATGTGAATTCCAGAAAATGAACAAACTCATTTTGAAATTGTGGTGATAGTTGTGACTAAGTTCTTCCCGTTCCCATGACTTAAATAAAATGAATTGACAGTCGTGGATAAAACTAAACTACTATAAATAACGATAATTGATTTTTTTTTAAACTTTAGTAGACATACCATCTGGAGGTTATACAAATTTTACATCCACTTAGTCGAGGATTTTGAATAATCATATATTCTATACAGGTTAATATTAGTTGCAAGATGTTTTGCTACCGATTCATGATTGAATCTTGAAAAAATTCAAAAAAAAAAACAAGGTTACAAAGACAGTTTGTGTGGAAACACAAACTCAAAATGGGCCCCCCAAAGTGGTCCACCCAGGCAGGTAAAAATGCAGTATCAATATTTTCAGAAAGAACAGCAGAATTAAATTCGATCAAAGACAAATGATAGAGAGAATGGAGAAAGAAGGTTGATAGTGCCCCATTGGTCCAGCAAATCAAAGTATAGGTGAAAGTAAATGTGAAGATAAATGTGAACCTGGCCTAACTGATGTCTTATAATGAATATCTAATTGATCTAATTGCTTTGTAAATGGTCAATCTATAATTCCTCCAAAAAAAAAAAAGAATATTTCGTAAAATTTAAAAATTTTCTTTAAGTGTGCCGTACATTGCTATCTCCCTTGGGCTTGCACTGCAGTTCGCGTGATAATATGAAAAATTACTTATTAATTGTAGTTTTAAATTATATACATACTACATAGATTTTTTCTGTTTAAAAAAAGTAAGCATTTTACTTTGTGTAAATGTAGTAGTTAGTATGGCAGAACTTACTTAACTTAGCAATGCAAATGTAAAAAAAATATTTTTTTGACAAAAAATCAAAAGCCATTTGCATAAATGTATTAAAAATATGGCAAGTTGCTGTCTCCCCTATAAAGAGCATCCAGTGTTTGTTACTATTAATAGTGAATAGTTGTAAAAGTGGTGCATTTTTATGAAAAAACTGCTTGCATAAATAATTTAAAATATTTGATTTTTCGCTTTTAGAAAAGACAAAAGTAGCCGTTGCATCAGAACTTTGAATTGACTAAAATGTTATGATGTCGGATTATCACTACCTTTTCTAGTTTACGAGATCTAAACGGGACAGACGGACATACATTTCGCACAAAACAAATAGCGTCTTTTCAGAAAAGTCTATGTTCTTTTTCAGTAATTTGTAAAACACACTAATATAAATATATTCATATATATACTTGGACGTTCGTTTATTCACAAATCCTGGTTTTTGCCTTCTTGTTTCTTTTGATTCCACAATGTGATGGAATCCATTGCATCACCATAAGTACCCTATGTTTACTTTCTAGGCGCTCCACACACGCCATTCTTCTTGTCAGTCGGGTAGGCCACGTCTCTGAGCTCTCGAGAGTCTGTAGACAGGAAAGTAAATCTTAAAGAGGAGTTGCGACCCATAGGATGAGAACCCCTGCACTATATGCTCAAGCGCGCTTCTGATTTCTTCCATTTCCGCAATATTAAAGATGATTTCACCTGCACATGGGCCTACCAGTTCGTCGCTTTCTGTTGCACTGGGGAAACTGAATACCGCTTCATTGCTCGAATTTATTCTGCCTTGGACTTCTCGTGGAAAAGTCCGTATAGACCTTGATGGTTTCTCTTTCAGTGCTGTTTTGTAGGTTTGGTGTAGGGTCTACCTTTTTTATTTACCTTTGGATCAATCAGCGTTTTCCGCACCTCACTAACTGTAGCCGGGTGGAAAGATCCCGTTAGAGCGAGAGCAGCTCTTTCCTGGGGAAAGCCAAGTTAGGTGACAGAACGTTTGTATTTTTCGTACGCTAACAAAACGGCTCATTTCCTCCGCCACTCCAGAAGGGGGATATCCACCATGACTTCCACGGCGGCTATTATGATTGTCCAAAATGTACCACAGATTGCTTGGTTCTGAATAGAGTCTTAGCCTGCTAGACATGTTTGCAAAGCGTAGACTTGTGCTTAGAGACTGTACTCGAGCTGCGACCTTACCGCACCGATGTAGAGCGTCCTTGCCGTAGCGACCACTTCGTCGCGGCCATCCTCTTTATGATGTTCAACCTTGCCGAGGCTTTTTGTCGCACTTCAAGCACATGATCAGACATAACCAACTTAGGGTCCAGGGTAACTCCAAAGTACCTGGGTCGTGGAACCACCACCAGACAGAGGCGTAGTGAGCAAAACGTGCGCCCCGCTCCCTTTTTTTCCATGAACATCACATAGAAATGTAGGCTTATCAATAAAATGTATTTAAGTATAAGATTATAATACAAATAACGTTAGAATGTATTGCCTTACTAAAATATCTTTAATAATTTCGCTTATACAATATACTCATTTGTTTAAGGTGCTTAAAAGAACACGGATGATCGTGGTATTTCTGAGTTTTTCAAATCGATTTTTATACATTTCAATCATGAATCTGTAGCAAAATGTATTGCAATTAATATTGACCTGTATAAAATAGGCCTACTTGATTATACAAATTCTTCCTCTTCATTGATGTCAAGTTGGTAGGCCCAATTTTTTTTTTTTTGTAATTGTCTTTTTATTGTCTACCTAATTATCATATTAAACTCTGTTATAACAGTTTTACTCATCTACTGGTCACTGAGTTATAATCTATAGGCCTAATCAGATTTGTTAGTAAACGATTTTTCTATGTAAACACGATTATAGGCCCTATAAGTAAATGCCTATTAACAAATTGTCATAAAGAAAGCGCACTGTATCCAACACTATTAACACATCAGATTTAACGCTAGTGGAAATCTATTATAGAATTAAATAACAAAGATAATTTATAAGACATGTCAAGTAATGCGACAAGTAAGCATTAGGTCTGTATGTGAAAATATTTGTTAGTTAAAATAGTTAAAATATTTTTTAATTCAAGAGTGGTGTCAGGGCCGGCATTAGCATAGGCAACTAGTCAGTCACCTAAAATGGGGCCTTTGATTGTTTGGGCCTCGCATAGGACTCAAAACAATTTTTTTAGAGAAGAAATAGTGAAACTTGTGCTCAAGATTTTTTTTGGAGTGCACTAGTCTGTCTACGTTCGAAAATAAAGTGCGTAATGTTATTTTTCGTTTTTTTTTTTTAAATTAATTTTTTAAATATTTTATTTGGGGAAACCAAATTCACTTTGCATACCTTTACCTTTACTTTAGTCTGTTGGACCGTTGGGGCATTTAACAAGGTCTGTCGACCGTCTTTCTCTATTCCTCCTTGTCTTTTGCCTTGTTTAAAACCTCTATCAATGGTATGTTGTCCTCCCATCGCTTTCTCTGTCTGCCTCTTCTTCTCTTTCCTGGTACTGTTCCCTGAAGGAAGGTCTTTGCAAGCCCCGTGGATCTTGTAATAAGGCCATATATTTTAAGCTTGCGTTTCTTTACAATAGTTAGCAGGTCATCATGGGGTCTAATAGCTGCAGTAACCCTGTCTCTAATCTCTTGGTTTGTAATACGTCTTGGAAAGTGATGCCTAGGATCCTTCTATAGCATCTCAATTCCATTGCTAGGATCCTCCTCTCTAGTTCTGCAGTCCGCGTCCAAGACTCGCAAGCATATAAAAATGTGGCCATGACCAGGGAGTGCATCAGTCTGGTTTTGATGCCGATGGCCAAGCTCTTGTCTTTCCAAATCATTTTCAGTTTTGAAAGGGCTGCTGTGGACTGTACTATTCGGCTCAATAGTTCGGGTTTTGTTCCCTCATCTGAGACAATAGCTCTGAGGTATTTGAGGATGCTAACACTAGTCAGCTTCTCACCTCCAATTCTGATGCCTCTTTTAAAGCCCTGTCTGCTATTGGTCATAGTTTTTTTTTTCGACATTTATTTGCATGCCATATGCTGCGGAAGTCTTGTCAATGTGCATTACCAGGTCAGCTAGTTCTTCTTCTGTCCATGCTAGGCCATCAATGTCATCTGCGAAGCGCAAGTTAGTGTTTCTTCTTCCTCCAAAGCTAACAGTACCATCATAGCCATCGAGAGCACATTTCTCGTGCAAATGTGCTAGGACAAATTTGTACAAATACTCCTTCTTCCCTATTGCTATTAGAGCATGGAATGGGTTGCCTGAGCTAGCCAGGAAAACCAGTGACTTGGCAGAATTTAAGTCATTGGTTAATATGCATGACTAAATGCATGACGCGTAGGACGTAATCATCTTCTTTTTTGAAGTAACGTCTGTATTATATAAGATAAGATAAGAGAGCATCTTCCATTATCCTTTCAAGGAAGATATTGAAGAGTGTTGGTGAAAGTAGGCAGCCTTGTCTTACTCCAACTGTGGTTTTGAACCAGTCCCCAATATTATTGTTGAAGTACACCGCACTGGTGGCATCCTTGTAGAGGTTCTGAGTTCTGGGTAACTTTGATTATGTTTTATTGATGTTGTACTTTTCCATTGTCGCCCAGAGTGCTCCGTGCCATACTCGATCGAAAGCTTTCTTGAAATCAATATAGACAAGGAAAAGATTCTCTTGGTGCTGGAGATATTTTTCACAGAGTATTCTGAGGTTTAGGATTTGTTCCGTTGTGCTGCGACCTTGTCTTAAACCCACTTTGCATATAGGGCCTCCAATTAAGACGGGCTCTGATAGCGCCCAGGGCATTGAGGACTATTAAAAGAAATTTTGCCAACAAATTAAACAAGAATAGCCTATGAGACCAAACCTTGGTTAGACCAATATTAGGATATAGGCCTACGTCATAGGCTATATGTTTTGGGAACCCTCAACTCAAGAATTCAAAGAAACTGTAACTGACGCAAAACGGGGCCAAGTGAATGTGATTTATATATATTCACATTTGACTTGAGTAACATCATTAGTAAAATTTAGAGCGACAAAACAGAGGGCTAGAAAGTAAATTATCAATAATACATAAAATACTAACCGCATAGCCAACAAAAATACAACCTATACAATTTATTTTTACAGTATATATATATATATATATATATATATAGGTATGTGTCTTTAGATATTTATCCCCCCTCCCCACCCAAAAAACGAATGACTGCTGCCGACTATCAGTCTATGACGTGTTCTGTTTCAACTGTTAGCATTACTAGATCTAAATTCTAGATCTAGACTCTAGACTACTAGATCTAAAGTCTATACTTATAGAGTCAATAGTCATAGATCTACATCTTTAATGATAATCTAGATCTAGAGTAGTCTAGAATCTAGATTAAATCTAAATATCGGTAATCTGCAATAATACATTACACTACGTGACTCAGTCGTCTCAGTCTATAATCATTAATTGATTAATAATTTTAATTAAATAGTCTCTGTCTCTATCTATAACTTCTATAACAGTAATGTATTATTATACACTTATTATACAGTGCAGTACACTATTCACTATATTTAGTATATAATTACTAGATCTAGACCTCTATATTCACTATGATATGATTATGATATGAGTTATGACTATGACTGTCAGAAGTATGACTAGTTAAAAGTTAATACTATTACTAGTAATAAATAGTTAATATTAATTTTAATAGTTACTAATACTAACTAATAGTACCATACTAATCATATATGATAGTATGACTATATGACTATAGTTAAGTTATACTCAAGTTATACTATTAAAGTTACAGATCTAGAATCTTAGTAAAAAATCTAATCTAGTGACTTGACTTTGAGTCGACTTGTCTGTCTTGACTAGGTAGTAGTAGTCTAGATCTATAAATAATTGTAGGCTCTGGCTCTATGATAAAAAAAATAATCTAGATTCTACTTCTACTAGCTAGATGAATAATGAAACTAGTAACTAGATCTAGTAGATCTAGGTCCTAGATCTATAAATAATTATAATATTAATTTAGAGAGTCGAGTCTAGACACTCTAGAATAGTCTAGATCTATAATCTATAAATATAATAATCTATATCTAATTACTGATTAATAAATATATTTATATAGATCTATATGGCCCAATAAATTCAATAATGGCCAATATTCCAATGGGTAATCATGAGTCATGAACGTTAGCGTCATATAATTATATCACAGTCATCATCAGTCATGTCATTTATACTATAAGACTCAAAATAAATAATATTAGATTTATAAGTTAAATTTAAAACAGTTTTTATTTTTATGATAAACTTAAAGTATTGAAGTAGATTAGATTGATTAGATTTTAGATAGACCTGATAGATCTAGATTGATAGATCTACTCTAGTCTAGGACACTAGACTAATCTAGAATTGATAGATATCTTCTTTAGATCTAAATCTAGAGTCTAGACTTGACTCTAGATTCTAGATAAAATGTTTTCAGTTTCTAAATTATCTACTAGACTCAATTCGCTCTACATTTAGACTAGATCTAGGATTCTAGTACTATTATTACGGTATACTGACAGACTTATACTGAGACTGAGTCAGGTCCAGGTATACTTTAAAAAAATAATAGTAACTAACGGTATAGACTATGTAGAGTATATATATAGTACATATAGTCACACAGTGACAGTATAGTAACATTGACTATAGTCACTATAGTGACATTGTCCATATAGATCTATTATTATTTCTATATGTGTATACAGTCTCTTAACTCTAAATAGCAGTGTAAGATCTACTAATTATATTTATGAATATTACTATACTATGCTATACTTATACTAGACTATAGTCTATACTCTATATAATATATAGTATATATAGAGTAATTTTCATCTTCTGAACACCCCCTACTTTTGATATTAATGAACACCTCACAATATTTGTTAAAATGAGCCTTTGTTTTGATAGCTATGACTAAACTAATCTATTAATGTTGTACATACTCCATTTATTTATAGTCAGACACATTTAGTTTTCTTTACTCTGAAAAACAAAGTTTTTTTTTGGCTCCAATTGCTTTGGTTAGACGATGTAGATTTTTTTCCTCTAGGATAAGATTTTTTAGACCATTGAGGTATCAGCAGAAACAAAACCTATCTAAAATGTTTCTTAATAGGTACAATCTTGCTCGCCCTCTCTTTTATTCTGTCTTGACACCCTTATTATTGATCGACCAGCCTAGGTAGGTACTAAGCTTGGTATCATTAACACAGTACCAGAAAAGAAAACGGGAAGGACAATCATTGATCGATCAGGTACCAAATTAGGTCGCAATCACTGATAGCCCTTTATGAAGCTTATGGCGTTAGGGTTTAGCACAGAAGTAAGAAATTGAGAGTATGAAAAGTAACACTGGCCACACGAAGGTGTTTTTCACCATACAAGATCCTCTGGATAACTGTTTAATGTATCAAGGTTGAGGGCAAAAAACAAAATTAGGAAGATTCTTATCAGGGAATTCCTCTACGTTGATAATGCAGCTATTGTAGCTGACTCAGCTATTCAGCTTCAGTCCCTGGTTGACAAACTATCTGCTGCTTCCTAGAAGTTCAGCTTAAATAAAGCAAGACTAAAATACAAGTTCAGAACACAAACACTGCACCTCATGTAACCATTAATGATCAACCACTGGAAATTGTTGACCATTTTTGTTATCTTGGCTCCTTCATGTTTAACGATGTTCTACTGGATAAAGACATCATCAACAGGATAGCCAAGGCAATGGGCATCATTTCTCCGGTGCAGAAAAGAGTGTGGGACAATACCTTGCTGACTAGCTATTCCAAAGCCTTAGTCTACCTTAGTTGTGTGATGAGCCCTTTGCTATACAAAAGTGAAACTTGATCAACCTACTCATGGCAGGAAAAAAAGCTAAGTATCTTCCACCTTCGATGCCTAAGGATCTTTAAAATAAGATAAAATAACCAATGAGGAAGTGCTGTGAAGAGTAGGATGCCAGGACATAAGCCCTGTTATCAGTAGCAGACGCCTTGGCTTGCTTGGTCAAGTTCATAGAATCCCACAAGGTTGATCTCTGTCACGAGTCGAGTCTGTGACCTATTTCGACCAGTTTCTAGAAGCTCAAGTTCAAACCAGTGCTAGTGTCCAGCGTAAACAAGTTAATTTTAGATATCCAATCGAAGAAAGAGGTTAAGGGAAAAAAATAGCACACGTCAGCTTCTAGAAGGTCAAAGTTACTAAAATAATTATCGGAGAAGGTTCCAGGATTCTGGAAAGTACGATCAAAGAAAGTATAAATTAAGGGAAAGTCAGTCAGACGGGGTCCTCGCATAGTAGTAGTTCTTGTAGAGCGTTGGTCCTCGCTCAGACGTCGATTAGTAATAAGTTTCTTGATATTATCGGGTCCATTAGTTAAAGTTTTATTAGTTGAAGTTGAAGTTATACTAAGTGAAGCTATACTAAGTGAAGTTTCATGTATCATTTAAGTTTTATTTATGAAATATCAAGTCAAGTTGTTATTGAATTAAGAAGTTAATTTGATGTGAAAGTTGAAGAAGTTATTAAAGAAGTTTGAAGAAAATACAGAGAGATGTTTCTTTCTTCATTTCATTGAATTGTCAAGTTTGATAATATAATCCCCAGCGAGTGTGTTCATCACAATCTCCACAAGACATTCTGTATGATGTTCTAACAAAAGGCAGGAGAGCTGCTGGTCGATCACTTTTATATACTGATGTATGCAAACTTTACATGACATGAAGCTCTTCAAAATCAACACTAACAGTTTGGAGAAGGTATCACTGAATAGATCCACATGGAGAGTGAGCATAAAGGAAGGTCCCAGATTGCAGATGCCATAGGCAACAGCAGTAGAAAGAAGGGTGAAAGTGCAATGATACCTGGTGATTACAGATGCCCAACTTGTGACCGCAGCTGTGTATCAAGAACTGGCCTCATTAGTGTCACACAAAGTTGCAAAGGGAAAAGATTTGTCTCGAGACGTAAAATGCACACATGTACATTATGTTATAATACTTTTCAAAATAATAAATGTAGATCTCATCTAGATTCTAGTACTAGATCTAGCCTTTTGACCTTTAATGTAAAATCACTAACAAATATAAGCTTAGAACACTGTTATAGATCTAATTAAGATTAAGACAAAGATCTAGATATAGTAAATCACCAACATTGCACACTCTTAAGCTTAGTTTTTTATAGCTCCCTAATGGTTAGACTTAAATTTAAGTATCTATACAATCATCATCCATTTGGAAATCATAATAGTCAATGTTATAGTTAAATGGATTCATAAGCATATTTAAAAAGAAATTTAATGTCAGAGGAGGGTAGGGTTTGATTAAAAAAAAAAAAAAAAAGAAAAAGATGACAAAAAGAAAAAAAAATTTTTATTAAAAAATAAATAAAGTGTTACTCATTGGTATCAAAATTAGGATTAAAAATTCTGTATTCGTATGAGATTATTTTTGTTTATTTATTATTGTTAAAATGGTAAATATTTTATTTTTTGAAAGCTTGTTTGAACTAATCTTTTACAAGAACCTAGATAATAACAGGTTTTAGTCTAAAACTAAGAGAAATACACTTTTGAGTATGACTTATAAATTAAACTCCTATGAGTTAGTGATGATATAAATTTAACATTACATTTTAAGACTTTTACTGGCAGTATTTGTAAAATCAAAGCTAAAAGGTTATAAGTAAGGTAAGTTAAAGTGATCAAATGTGTTTCAATCAATTCAGCCTGTTTCATTCAGCTGGGAATAGTCTTTGTCCTGAGAAAAGACATTGCCTAATCTGAAAATTATTCTTGAAAGTCAGTGGCCTGAGGAACATTTTTTACAAATAAAAATTCAAATCTACTTCTTTTAATCAGTTTTTTGCTGTTGAACTTTTCTATTTGTGCAGTCAGTACCACTGAAAATGATTATCCTTATTTTTATTAAGTAAAAGCTCTTATTTCCTTTTGTTAAATTTTAAGGAAAGAGAGTTTTTAGTCATGCATTCCTCTGCTGACAGGATGAGAAGTAAGCTAGTCATTCTGATAAATTAGTGAAGAAGGTGTTGGTTGGCTTCTATTTATGGTCCTTTATCTGACTTTAACAATACTCTTCAAAAAGTTGTGACGATAGTTGCTTTAGAACAGGTACACGTACTCTGTGTAATGATCATACCTTGGATCCTAGCTTCCTGTTGGACATATCTCTGATATTTCTACCAACAACCACTAGTACACAAACACATACATTGTTGAATATGAAGATTGATGATTTGACAGTCACCTAAGAAAAATTATATTCTAGTCATATATTATATCAAACGGCTTTTTTTGTTGGTTGTCTCCCATAATGTCTTGTTACTCATGTTTGAAGGTTGGGGTGTATTTGTATGTTTAAAACAATGAAACTATATTCTATACTATAAATTGAAATTTTGAAATGTATTTATATTTTTTTTTAGGCTATGTAAACTGTCATAATAAATCAAAATATGATGATTGAGGTATTTACCAAAAAGCGTATTTTGATCTTGTCTGCTTTTGTTGCCTTGTAAGTATAAAATTTACTTTAAAATATTTACTGTGTGTTTCTATATTAAATTGGCTATTCTTCCATTTTGTCTTGATATATATTATAAATTTCAAAGCCCTAGCTCACTGACTCATCACCGATTTTCCCACTTGCTGTTGATGAAAAAATTAACCTGTAATTTCAGGTTATGTATGTGCAAAGTTATGTATGATTTAATATCATGCCGCTTGGTAGAAGTTGTTTTTTTTAAACAAAAATTGTATATCATTGCTATCTCTAATGAATGATGAGCATATAAATATACATTATCTGAGAAGCACTAGATACAATTTTTTAAACACTGCTGCTAATTAAAATGTTGAATAAAAAACAATTTTTGTTACTATTTATAATAGGTGCAGTTTAAATTATTTATATTGCAATAGTAGTTAGAATTTTTTAAACTTAAAAAAATGTTATTGTAATGTTTTATTGACAGATTCATAATAGCTGCACTGGTTCTTAAAAGTCACTGGGAATACACCAGACAGTTAGCAATGCAAGAGGAGAGCATTAAAAGCAAAGGTTGTTCTTATAAATATTATATTTTAATCAGAATTGCTTTCTTTTTGCTTCATAACAATCATTCCAAAGATAAAGTTTTTAATTGTATGATCACTGTGTAATTAATAAACTCATCAAGAATGCAAAGTAGAAGAGATAATACTATAAACACATTAGCAAGACATGTCCACAAAATATCAAAAAGCATTTCTACATAATCATATTTTATATATTCGATGAATTGAGGGCTTAAAGTCAAAGCTTTAACAGCACAATTAAACAATGAGAAAGGAAAATATTTAATTGGGGATGTAATGACCGGTCACCCTAAATAATACAAATTATTAGTTCATTTGTTCATGTTTTATGAAATTAGTAGTGACAAAATGTACGAAGTTTTGTGCTTTTTAAGTTTTATGGATTAAATCAGTGATGCCCAACCTTTTTCGACCGGCGGGCCATTTTAATTTTCGACACTCGTGTCGCGGGCCACATCATGGAATAAATTTTAAAAAAATGAAATAGTGAATAAACTATTTTAAATAGTTTCATTACAAACTATAATGCAAACCCGTAGCAGTGCTAGGCGATTATGTAAGATCGGTTTTATCCGTTTTATCAATGAAAAGTTTGTCTAATCAATGAAGTGCTTGTAAACATTGTGATTGTCTGAATGTCCTTAACACTTGATTTCGGAAATTTGAAAAGTTCCTTCATAAAAATTGGTGAAGAAATCTCTTGTTTGCATCGCTCTAAATGTCTCAAGCAGGAATGTCTGGCTGTATAAGTCAATCAGCTCCATTTGTAGATCTGTCGGGCCAGTCCGCAGTGGCAACAGAAAACATTTCAAAATCTGCTGCTCTGTCGTTTAGTTTTGAATGGAAATTTGTACCAATATCGTCCAATCGTTTGCAATGCTTTAACTGTTTTTCTCCCCAGGACAAATTCTTTCATCACTGCTAGAAAACAATGTTTTTACGCTTCATTTCTCATAACTCTGTAGTTTGTCCTTACCGTGGGCACCAATCTTATCTCTTTTTTCTCGTCACTCGCTCAACTCACTCAACTAGGCGTAACTTAGCGATTTTTTTCTTTGCGGCTCAAACCAACAATCTACATTCAGGCCCACTAAACCTTAGGAGGGAAAGGTCAGTACTGACCTGCTATGAGCGGTATAAAAGGTTGGATGAATACCTCCCAGCTAGAAAACTAGTGGATGGTTGGAGATGCAGAAGACGTATCCAGATGCAGTCTTTTATGCATCATGCCACTAGACCATCTGATGAAGCTGGCCTCTCCACCAACCGACAAAACATTCAACGCTTTCATCCCCTTCCCCCATGGTGTCGCCCAACGACCCCAGACATACGCTTGAAATTAGTAGACCCTAATGCCACTAAGCAAAGCCGTTCATCTAACGACCTTCAAATCCTAGCTCTGGAAACCATTACAGGGTGTCCGCTGCCTCCTGAAATTCAAGGATGTCCTTGAATCTTCTGGAATTTCAGAAAAAATAAAAAAGTCCTGGAAATCTCCTGGAATTCTAAAATATCTCCTTGAATGTCCTGGAATTTCGCCGATCGAAAAAAAAAAGGTATTAAAAAATTCGGCACCGAATTGGGCCGTCGCGGCGGAAATAGATTCGAAATGAGCATTTCCGAGTTTGTGCAGACTGTGTTGACTGCTCCTTGACAAGAGATAGATCTTATCTATTTATAGGTCAGTATCGTTATCGGATCGCTTTTTCACTGAGCACGTTGATTTTCATACAAACTACGTTCCATAACTTTTTACGGGCTGGCTGTGTCAATAAGCTGAGCAGTGACGAGTCTACACCGCCTTTCACCCACTTGTGAAGCGTGTTCTCGTGATTGAAGATGGCCTTGGCTAAAAGCAAGGGCATTTCGCCTGGCATTATAATGGTTATTTTTCTGAAGGGCCCTCCCTCACCTAAATTCCTGTTGTAACAGAGTGATTTTGCGTAAATCATCTAGACTCTAGCTAGAAATAGTATCTAGATTTAGATCTAGTGAAGATAATTCACACCTAACTTGAAAACTTCGTGAATTTTAGTCAATTTAATTATTTTGACACATCTAATGTCTAGATTATTCTAGAAATACGCTAGATTCTAGATTTACGCTAAACCACTAGCTCTAGAATGTAGTGAAGCCTAGAAAAACTCGCAAATTTTAGTGACTTAAATTAGATCTAGAGTCTGGATTTACGGTAGATTCGGTGAAGATAATTCTCACATAGCTGTGAAAAGTCCGCAACTTTTAGTGACTTAGATCTAGAGTCTAGATTTACGGTAGATTAAGGTAAGATAATTCTCACACAGCCGTGAAAAGTCGCGAATTTTAGTGTCTTAAATTTAGATATAGACTCTAAATTTTACACTAAATCATAGAATCTAGTGAAGATAATTCACTCACAGCTGTGAAAAGTCCGCGAATTTTGTGACTTAGATTTAGACTCTAGATCTACTGTAGATTTAAGCAAAATATTTCGCACATAGCTGTGAAAGTCCGTAAAAGTTATTTCGGTCGTAAAAGACAGGGAAACTACATAGTTGAAAAAGAAATTGTGCTTGGAAAAAAAAAACGCTAATGGGTTTAATACTCCCCCCCCCCCCCCCCCAAAAAAAAAAATAATCCAAAAGCCATTATCTAGTAAGCAAATGCCAACTAAACACACAAATAGACATGTATGTTACAGGCTCTGTTTATGAGGAGGATTTAAGCACAGTTAATAAAAGATTAGGTCTACATACACATAGGAACTAAAAATGTAGCCTACATTTCCACCACAGAGAAGGCAACTCTAAGAATGTTTCTTATTTTTAAAAAAATGGAATAGCAAACATTTGTAATGTTCTTTAATAAATCTTTGAAAAGAAAAATGTTTGTTTGAGGTTTTGGGATGACAGTCAAGTTGTTACTAGATTAAAAGATAACTTATATATATATATATTATTTATTTATATATATATTATATATATATATACATAATAAGGCTTCTCTTCGAGTCCGAAGATTAATGAGCAATAATAATAATCAACTTTGACAATTGTTATGTAATATTTTTGCACGAATTTTATGTCCTGGAATTTTAAAATTTCTCCTGGAAAAGTCCTGGAAAACTCCTTGAATTTCATATTGACTTTGGTGCAGAAACCCTGCCATTAATACCTTCAAGCCCAGTGCTATTTTTGCATACACTGATGGGTCGGCATCAATAGATTCTGGAAGAGCAGGCTTTCTTGGCTCTTACACAGTCAAAATCTTTGGACCATGTGGTAGTGTTTGCAGTTTTGATGCTGAGACCATGGCAGTCTGTGAAGCCTTAAAAGTCATTGACTCTTAACTCGGCGAGGGACATTTGATTGCAACACAGATTGTTGTGGTCACTGACTCAAAATCTGTACTACAGGCTTTGCAAAGCCCCGGACCATGGCCCCCCAATATCAACACTGTCATCATGGCTTCATATAACATTAAACAACGCTATGGCACCCCTGTAATTATGCAGTGGGTACTGAGTCACATAGGTGTGACTGGCAACACAATTGCAGACTCTTTGGCCCACCAGGGAATGCAAATTCCACCCACTGATGAGACTGTAAGCTTTCATCAAGCCCTGGCTATAACACAAAAAACAGAAATGGAAAAGTGGTTTGAGTGCTGGGACAAGTCCCAAAAAACCTGTGGAGTCTGGGAGCGCATGAGGCGCCCTGACGCACTTCCCCGTGGTGGAGGCTGTCCAGGCCTGAGCAAGCTATTATAGCACAGTGCAGGACAGGCCACTGTCCTGTTGGCTCATATTTCTCGCGGCTATGGCCAAATTTTGATTCACAGTGTTTGACTGCCCCAGACTTGCTGATCTCCGTCTCGACAGGTCTGGGAAACCCAAAATTCTCGACCTGTATGGCGACATTTATGCACTACGCGAGACAGCAGGGTTTCTGTTCAGGGCTTTTGCAAGAGACGATTTGAGCCTCTCAAGCCCTCACTCTAATGGAGTTTGATGATGATGGTAGTTTGTCCTTACTGTGGGCACAAATCTTATCTCTTTTTTCTCGTCAGTCGCTCAACTCACTCAACTAGGCGTAAGTTAGCGATTTTTTTCTTTGCGGCTCAAACCAACAATCTACATTCATAATCTAGTTTTTGTTCCTACGGCTCTACCATTTCATTAACGCACAAATATTAAATGGTACGTATTATTCTCTTTGATATCAAAAGAACGTTACCAAAATTGATACCGAATTGATGCCCTATATTACACACAACATGTTTAGAGCATGACTTACAAGACACAAGCGGAATTATCCAAGAACCTAAAGCAACTGTCAACACTTGTCACCGAACAAAATAAACGTTGTGTTCATTAAAAAAAACTAATATGAATATTAGAATGAAATCCATCCAAGAAAAAGTCATAATGTATCAAAAATACATTTTTTAACCTTTTTAAAAAATTTTCTTCACTTTATGCAGATGTTTAGGCGGGCTGGATGGAGCCACGTCCGGCCCGCGGGCCGTAGTTTGGGCATCACTGGATTCAATGTATAATTGAAAGGTTAAATGTTTCAGCTAATGATTTTTTAATGAATTTTAAAATTTATATTTCTTTTTTTTCTTTATTCAGTTTTTAAACTTAATAAAAAAATATTTATAAAAATATTT
This sequence comes from Biomphalaria sudanica, assembly GCA_036873155.1. NCBI lineage: Eukaryota > Metazoa > Mollusca > Gastropoda > Planorbidae > Biomphalaria > Biomphalaria sudanica. The sequence goes on from JAZGLO010000355.1 coordinate 118,884, forward strand.
TTTAATTTTATTATTACACTTATGTAGCCAATTAATTTTCCTTTAAAATAAAATCAAATATATTAAAGTATATAATATAATGAAAAGTTACGTTAGTTTTTAGTTTTAGTAACTTTTCCTCTTGCAATTTTTTTTGTTCGGCCCAGAAAACTTAATTTTCTTTGATCAAAATAATACGCACTGAAAGAGTTAATGTAGTTTTAAATATAAGATGTTTTCCATAATTGTAATTGTCAGCTTACAGCCAATTAAAAAATAATTGCTTTGTTTTTACAGTTAAAAAAGCTGCATCATGTGATGTATTCTCATCTGTTTCTCATTGCCAGAGATGTCCCAAAGAAGAACTGGTATGGAAAACACCATTTAAAAAAAAAATATTGTTGAAGTACTATCTGATTACATTTTTCTTTGCACTAAAATAATATGAATAATTTTAGTAGATTCTTTTGAAATTAAGATTCTTTTTACTCTCCTTACTAATTTGATTTGAAAAGCATCTCAAGGAAGAACATAAGACAGTTTATAATATTAATTTTGGATAAAACCCCTTTTAGAGCTCATCAAACATAAAAGTATGTATTTTTTTTTTTTTCAGAGGTCTGAAATTTCCTATTGCATGCAGACAGGTTATAAAGAATTGATTAAATGTGATAATGGAAAAGAAGAGTATATTTGGTAAACTTATCGTAATATTTTTACACTACATTAAGCCTTGATATAACATCACATTTTGTCTTGTAAATTAGGTGTATTATAACAAAATGGCAATATACAAATCAGTTTTAAAATACATTAATTTTTTTTTAGTATGCATCATACTTATGTTATGTTCAGATACATTTTAAAGTAACTTAAAAAGATCACACAAAAAAACAAGGGTTGTAGCATGCCTCAAATCTCCTAAACAAATAGCTCTTTTTAAAGTCTTTTAAATTTGTTATATTCTCATTAGAATGTCTGTATGGCAAATAATTTTTTTTTGTGTAACCATTTTTCTTACTGGAGAATGACATATATAAGGTTAGTCCTGCCTCTTCTACCTGATCTCACATGCATTTCAATTGGTCGAGGGTCATTTCATTTTTGCTTTAGATGGAAACGTTTGTGTCATGTATCAATTGAAATAAACCTAATCTAGGTAATAAACTTACTTACTTACTTAATCCTGTGTACTCCCAGGGAAGCATAGGGCCGCAACCACACCTCTCCACCGAACTCGGTTCTGAGCAGCTTTCTTCATCTGCTCCCATGTCATTCCAGTACCCTCAGCTTCACTGATGACTGACCTCTTCCAGGTTTGCTTGGGTCTGCCCACTTACCTTATGGGTTCCAGTCAAGTGCCTGCCTTGCAACATTGGTATCTGGTTTTCGCAGGGTGTGTCCTATCCAGCTCCATTTTCGTTCTGTGATGTCTTGGGCTATGGACTTTTGTCTAGTTTTCTCCCACAAATCGATAGTAGTTATCTTTTCTGGCTACCTAATTCCTAATATCCAGCGTAGGCATCTGTTAACAAAAGTCTGGAGCTTTTCCATATTTGTTTTAGTGACTCCCCAAGTTTCTGAACCGTATAGTAGGACAGACTTAACGTTTGTATTATAGATTCGTATTTTGTTATGTAGAGATAGTGCCTTAGAGCACCAGATTGTTTGAAGAGTTGAAAAGGCAGACCTAGCTTTATTGATCCGAATTAGTATATCATCATCAGCTCTGCTGTCTTTACTAACTCTACTTCCCAGATAAGTGAAGTGGTCCGTATCAAGGATATTCTCTCCCTGTAGCATGATTGTGTTCTATTGTCTGTTGTTGATCCTCATAACTTCTGTTTTCTTTTTGTTGATTAGAAGTCCAGTCTTTTTTGCTATTTCTGAGAGTCTGGTGAGTTTGGTCTGAGCATTTTGTTGTGTATGGGAAAGGAGGCAGATGCCATTGGCGAAATCCAGGTCTTCTAAATTTTTTTTGTTGTGTTAGTGTCCATTGTATGCCGCCTTTATTATCTAAGACTGTCTGTCTCATGACCCAATCAATCACCAGCAAAAATTTCAAGGGCGAAAGCATACATACCTGTCTTACTCCTGTTTTTACATGAAAAGGGTTGGTCAGCTTACCATTGTGTATTACTTGACATGATGAGTCATCGTATAACTGTTTAATGAGATTGTTGAATTTTGTTGGAATTCCGTAGTGATTCATCAGTCTCCAGATTATGTCTCTGTCAATACTGTCGAAGGCTTTCTCAAAATCAACTTAAGGTCATGTAAAAAGGAGATTGCCACTTGATAGATTGTTCTATGATAATAGGAAGTGTAGCAATGTGGTCAGTGCATGATTTCTCCTTACAGAATCCAGCCTGGTCTGGTCTTAGTCTTTTGTCTAAGGCATCTTTTAGGCGTTCAAGTATTATTTTTTGTTGACAGTATCATGATTCCTCGCCAGTTGTTACATTGTGTAAGGTCACCTTTTTGGGTAATTTAATTAGATAACCCAGGGTAATAAACTTAGTACATTTTATCCCAGCTGAAGGAAAAACCCATGGGCGGGAGTATGGAAAACCCCCAAGCACTAGTGCATATAAAAAACCCATGACATCATCTACACATGTAGGTTTAGCTATCTCTGTGAATAATTGGATTGGTTAGAGGAAGCGTCTAGGGGAGGAGCTAAGGAAATAATTCAATAGAGCAGGATTTAGAGATTTAGTTTGGAGATGTAACTTGAAGTGACAAGTCATATATATTATTTGTTGTGAAATTAGATCTAGTATTAATTTGATTCTATTAGTTATTGAGCTTTGAAAAAAAGATTTTCATTTGATACAATTTTATTTCTGTATATTCTGTACATTATTGTGATTCCCAGCTTTTAAATTAAAGTTCTGTATTTGAATCGAAAGGATCTTCATTATTTGAATCTCTAAGACATATTTAGATCTAGAAATATATCTACAGAATCCCCGGCATCACAGTTACAACATATTAGCACCTTCAACAAATAAGCATTTTCAACTACAAGAAAAAACCTAACTGTGATAGTTGAACATTAAACTTTATAAGCTAACTTTATGGGTTTTTTTTGTTTTGTTTTTCATACCTAAAAATCCTTTGTTTTAAGTTGTTGTCCACCAGATTTCTAGAAAGTTTTAACCCTTGCAGTATTATATATGTTTTTACAAAGCTTATATTAACTGTGTCTGTCGGTAAAAAGTTTTAACATTTTCTCCCATTTCCCATTCTCAGATCAAGTTAAAATTTTGCACCATGATTCATTCAACCTGACAAGACATGAATCATTAAAATAAATTTAAAAATTAGTTAATTAAATGTTGGTGATTAATTATTTTGTTTGATTTTGAACTTAGGGGACTAAATGCTACTTGATGAGAGATGTGGATAGATATTATTACATTTTGACACGTTTCTTCTCCCACTTTCCATTCTCTGATCAAGTTCTTTAATTTGGCATAATTATTCATATTCTATAACAATACACAAATCAATCCAAAAATTAACCAGTTAGTTAATCATTTAGTACTAATTAATTAATTTTGTTTATATTAACAGAAAGGGAGCTATACTCTGTAAATTACCAGTTATTTCCTTTTAGATAAGCTTTGGTTTTAAAAAGTATTATTTTTTCTATTGCTTGTTTTCTATTTGAAGCTTCTCTGCATTATTTCAATGACTGTATTGCTCTTTCTTCTTCTTGTCTCACTATCATAAGTTTTTATGCCTCTGTCTTTTCAACTTGTCATTCAATTAACACTTTTAAACTTTTGTTTGACAATGCTCATAATTTGCGTAATTGTTAGGAGTAGGAAAAGAAGTAGAGTAATTGAGGAGTCAATGTGTGGGTACAAGATTATATGTAGCACTATCAGTCATTTGGTGAACAATGTTAACATACGGGTACTGTCATGAGCCTTTCTGAAAACTGTCAAGTGAAATGATCTGTCCACTAGATTACAATTTTGCTGTTTGCTTTGTTTTATAACTTTTATATTTGTTCATCAAACACTTATTTGATTATTCTGTGTACTTTGTATGTACAGGTGTGATATTTCCCCTGCTGTTGAAGAATCTGACTTCTGGAAATTTGAGTTATGCACACTTTTGCTGGGATTGTCATCATATGCTGTGGTTTATTTGCGGCAAAGAAAACTTGATAAGAGACTCATGGAAAAAATTAATAAACAAATAGCAGCTGGGATATGAGGCCCATTTTATGCACTAAACTGAAATGTGGTTTGTGAATTAATTTTTATTTGTTTGTTTGGTTAGTAATGATCAGCATATATTCCTTTTTTTAGAATGAACAAAAAATGTGTGAAGCATTCCTTGTGATTTAAGTTGTGATATTATTTTCTGATGAAATCAGCCACCTGGTGAAAAAGTAATTTTGAAGAAATAAAAATTTCTGAATATATATTCTAAAGAGAGACTCATTTGATCAGAAATCCAAAGGTTTTTAGAGAGTGGCTAAATATCAGTCAATACTTAATCCTCCTAGTGTCTTGTTCTGTCAGTGACTGACACATTTATGTTTTAATATATGATGTTATAAGTGACTTCAAAAACAATATTGTCCATATAAATGTAAAAATTAGTAACTTTATTGTGTAGCAACTTATATTTAATCTAGTGAAAATCAAATTGATAAAATCTCTCTAGCTCTCAAAAGGTTGAGAGCCCTTGCCATGACAAACAGTGAAAATGTTGAACAGTTGTTTTTGTTTGTCTTGGTGGTTATGGAATAAGAATGAAAACAAGACTTGTGTGTGCACTTTATTGATTCAGATAGTGTTAATCATTTAATTGTATATAAATATTGCTTTCTTTATGAACTTTGTTTCTAATTAATTTTGTAACTTTGAAACACGTTAAAATTGTTTTGATTTATAATTTCATTCACCATAAATTATTATTTTATTTTTTAACTTTTCTTAAAGAGTGACTTAGGGGAAGCCAATGTTAATGTAAATATGGATCCAGGTACATTGTGAAATCAAGGTTTTTCTTTCTTTTAAAGTTGTCATGAAATTAAAGAATTTTACATTTTTAAAATATTGAAAGCATAAAGTTTTACTGCACCAGCCAGCCCTCCTCTGTCCTTAGTCACGCCACATTGGTTCAATAAAACAAGAAAATTGGCTTGTATTTTTTTTAAAACTATTTCTATTTGTCTTGTCTTTGTTACTGCAATCTTACCTTGCTACTAGCCAAGCTTTTAAAAGTATTTTTTTTTAAATTGCAAATACTAATTGATTGTGTTATAGCAAGTCAAACCTGAACATTTTAATGAAAATGAATAATAGGAATTTGTTAGTAAAATAAACTTAAATACTAGAAATGTATTAAGTATCTTTCTGTATGATCCTGTCTGAGGGATAGGTCAGTTAAATCAAATTGGTTGTTACTGACTTCCATTACAGAGATGCCTACAAGTGCGCATCTTGTATATTTTGTATGCAAATGGACTCAAAAATACACTAGTACGGCTTATCATCTGAAAATACAAATTTCCCCCCAAAGCAAAAAAAAAAAAAAGTAGTTCTTGCTATAGATTAGTGCGTCAGTGGCTAGAAATGGACTATTCCTATTTGATCTACCACCAGGTAGTATCGCTTTTTTTTTCCAATACCTTGTAACAAAATTGCCTCTAAATAAAACTGCTTTTATAGAATTAGATGTCACTGATCCAACTAAGCAAACTATTACATCTGGTGTAAGTCTAATTTCACTTGTAACAAAAATTCCTCTTCTTTTGAATGAATTTTCTGTTTCCACTATTATGGAATGTTGAATACACTAGAGTTAATATGATTATAAAATTATTGCCAAGTGACAAGAAGGGCATCATTCTAACATTTTCTAGAAAAGTCTATGAGGAACACTCTAAGTTTAAATATTTTGACAAATGTACAGAATGTCTTAAATAACTTTATGCTGTGCTAACTCAAGAATTGCTGCATTTCTTGTATGTTACCTGAGTATATGTCTTTATATTTAGGAACATACATATTGCATTTTGGCATGTAGGCATCTCTGCCATTAGTAAAGGAAGAATAGTTATGGCCATATATTTGTTCTTAACATGCTAAGAAATGATCTAAATCTGGACAGACTTTTGACCATGGAATTCATCTCTATTAGAATCTATGATATTGTTTGCAATATTCCATGTATATATTACTAATTAAGCTTGAGCTATGTTATAGTCAAATGCAGTTTTTTGGATTATGGGTGACTTCAACCTACCTGATATAAATTGGAAAACACTAACCATAGATAAACACCAAAACCTTAAGGACATAAATGAGCTTTTCATAGAAACTTTACACAACCTAAGTTTAGATCAAATCATTAAAAAGCCAACTAGATTAAACAACACATTAGATCTCTTCTTAACCAACAGACCTGGATTAGTAGTTCATTATGATATTATCCCTGGTCTATCAGACCATGAGATCATAAAAATACACAGTCAGATAAAAGCAGTAGCCAATACAAAAACCAAAAGAAAAATCTTACTCTGGAATAAATGTAACCTAACACAACTACACCAAGCTGCATTAAACTTTCAACAAACATTCTTATTAGAAAAAGACATTAACCAACCAGTCGATGACCTCTGGAATTTCATTAAAAACCATCTTAAAAGCATTATAGAAAATCATATACCAACTAAATACACATCAAACAAAATAAATAAATGCTGGTTTAATAATAGACTAAAGAAGCTTTGTAAACAGAAGGAAAACCTATATAGAAAATTTAAAGAAACCAAGGCAGAAAGAGTTTACAAAAAGTATATAAAAATTAAACACCTAACCCAAAAAGTAAGCAGACAGCTGCAGAGTGAATACATAAACAATGTAATATCTAAAGATAACAACAAAAACCTATGGTCATACATTAAGTCTAAGAAAATGGAAACAACAGGCATAGCGCCATTAAAAGATGAACATAACATAATACGTAATGATAATGAAACTAAAGCAAACATCCTAAACAAATACTTTGCATCAGCATTCTCAGCCCCAGGAGACAAAGACATATTTCTTAATTTGAACCAAGTAGACAACATAGAAGATTTAGTAGTACAAGAAAATGGAATTAAAAAACTATTAGCCAACACCAAACCAAATAAAGCGTCTGGACCTGATGGTATTCCAGCTAGATTACTCAAAGAACTAAGCAATGAGCTAGCCCCAGTGTTCAAAATACTCTTTCAGGCATCGCTTAACCAGGGCAGAGTACCAAAGGACTGGAAAGAAGCTAATGTCACCCCCCTATTTAAAAAAGGAGAAAAATCTGATCCAGGAAACTACAGACCAGTATCACTTACCAGCATCACATGTAAAATACTAGAACACATAATATGTAGCAACATCATAAACCACTTAGACAAACATAATGTCCTCACCCCATACCAACATGGCTTTAGGAAATATAGATCATGTGAAACCCAACTAATAGGACTAATTGATGATTTCTCAAAAGGTTTAGATAATAGTGAACAAATAGATGCTATCTTACTAGATTTTTCCAAGGCTTTTGACAAAGTTCACCACCATAGTTTGCTTAAAAAATTAAAATATTTCGGCATTAACGGTCCACTGCATCAGTGGATTAAAGATTTTCTGATAGGGAGAGAACAAACTGTTATAATAAATGGCTCTAAATCAACACCAATAACAGTAAACTCAGGTGTACCTCAAGGAACAGTCTTGGGTCCACTACTATTTTTAATTTACATAAATGATTTACCAAATTGCATTAGTTCAGGAACAAAAGTCAGATTATTTGCAGACGATTGCATAATATATAGAACAATAAAAACAAAACAAGACACAGATATTTTACAAAGAGAATTAGATGAATTACAGAAATGGGAATCAAATTGGAGCATGTCTTTCCACCCAGAAAAATGTCAGTTGTTAAGAGTAACAAAAAAACTAAAACAAATTAATTCCACTTATCTTATTCATGGCAAACCAGTAACACAGACTAAAAACTCAAAATACCTAGGTGTTATAATAAATGAAAAACTGTCATGGAATCCACATATTGATGAAACTATAAAAAAAATCCAACAAAGCATTAGGGTTTATTAAAAGAAATTTCTATAAATCAAATAAGAACATAAAGCTAAAATGTTATTTAACCTTGGTTAGGCCAGTAATAGAATATGCATCCACCGTGTGGGACCCCTCAACTCAAGAAAACATTAAGAAACTGGAACAAACACAAAATAGAGCAGTGAGATTCATAACAAACGAATATTCACATTTGACTAGGGTAACACCATTAGTAAAATCACTAAATTTAGAAAGCCTTCAGGACAGAAGACTCAAAAGTAAAGTAGCAATTATACATAAAACACTGAACCATAATCTTCAAATACAAAAACAAAATTTAATAAAATACTCTGAAAGACACAAAAATAAAGGCACATTCCTCGTCCCATATGCTAGGACAAATTTGTACAAATACTCCTTCTTCCCTAGTGCTATTAGAGCATGGAATGGGTTGCCTGAGCTAGCCAGAAAAACCAGTGACTTGGCAGAATTTAAGTCATTGGTTAATATGCATGACTAAATGCATGACGCGTAGGACGTAATCATCTTCTTTTTTGAAGTAACGTCTGTATTATATAAGATAAGAAGATAAGGAGGGAAATTATTTGCTTACTAAATCTAACAATATACAGGATTAATTAGAACTGTGCAAGTTCATTGAAAGTCAGTACTAGCCTATTGACCATTATTTCATCATTTCTTATTGTATTATTATTATTATATAAATAAACCGTATGGTTTAAATATGTTTTTCTTTGTTTTGTTTTTTTTATTTAAAATAAGATTACAAAGAGTTTGTGTTTGATGCCCCCCTGCCTTCTTTAAAAAAAAAACACACACAAAAAAACCTCCCTTATGGGTCACCTGTTTGGTACTAGTGCAGGCAAAAAAAGGTTTCAGCACAGATGTGAATGGCCAAACTTTCATTCATATCCTTTTGTGGAAGTGTTTCTGTACTTCATTTACATGTTTGAATGCAATCACGGAGCGTGAACTAGATAGAAACTTCAATATAAGGAAACACACAAGTTACTCATTTATATATATGCATATATTTAATTTTTTTTAGCAAATGACTAAGCTGTTAGCATTAATGTTGTATAATTAGATGCTGATATAAAATAATTCCCTTCCTTGCATAATAATAATAATCGTTTATTCTCCACGAGTAAATTAGGTCTTCAAATTTGTGCATTACACCCAAACAAACATTACTATAGAAAACAAAACTAAAAATTCACACCAGACTCATAATTTACATGTGAAACAATTATATCAGATAGTTGCATTATATTTAATGATTTGATTGATAGGGGAACAAAACAGTATTTGTGTCTCTTTGTCTTTGCTATCTGTGTCTTGTATCTCTTTTGTTTTTTAATAGTACATAGGTTAAATAATGAATTTGATGAAAAAAAAAAGGTCCATATATAATTTAAAAAACAAAACGGTTTATTTTAGAACATTAAAGTTGGTGTAGCTGTACCAGTAAAAACTTTGAAAGATCTCAAATATGAAATTGAATTTCATTATATTTTTAGTTTTCGAGATCTACGAGAAATAAACTCACTTACTGACAGACGATACAAAATTAATAGCGCTTTTCACCATTGTGAGGCCGCTAAAAATTAGAAGACAAAAAATCTGAAGGCCTTAGGTCGATGAAAAATTCGCGCCATATCTAATAACAGTTATTATATAATTAACATTCAACTTATACCGCTACATCTGTCAAGTACACGTTCTTTCCCTAGTTCGACACCACACAAAATAAATAATTACCAATAATTAATAAATTAATTGGTTTCATTTTTAAAAATTGATTCTTGTTTTGTCAGGTAATCGTACACAATTTCAATTTGATTCGAGATAGGGTGTGGGATACTAGACAGATTTCATATAAGCATTGTAAAATGAGATTGCTGGTCATGTACATCAGTTAATATACAAACACACAAACTCTAACGTTTCTGAGGCCTTTAAAAGAGTAGGCCTATGTAAATGTATTGGGTATTAATTAGCCAATAGTACCTAGAGGCTACCAAGACGTCACTCTTCATTGGCTAACTAGGCGATGTTTGTCAAGTGTTTGACATGCTTCGTCAGAGTTGAAGATTATCTGCAACAAAGTCCAAAACTCTCGCAAGACAACGGCGAGTGGCAATGGGCAGGATATGAACCCGGGACTATTGAGAGTCAAACCGAGCGACACTTCACCGCGCATACTGCACGACCAGAGGGACATCTTTGATAAAGGAAGTCAGTGTTTTACAATTGTGTATTCTCCCCCCCCCCCCCGTTGACAATTGAGTTGTATATCTAGTGCCTTATTTTGACTTGCGACGATGAATTATTTCCAGATGGCCCTAAGCTCTAGAATGGCTGCTTAGTCTGGCAGTGTGTGCGACTGTACGTTGTTTGTGATGGTATGTGTAGGTGTTTTGAGTGGCTGGTAGTGCAGTGTGTGTGCCTGTGCATGAAATGGCCTGTTGACCTTCATTGTACATGGTTGAGTGAACAGCAAAAAAAGTGTGTAAATCAGGACTGTGTGTAAAAGTGGGTGAGATTCATAACAAGATGCTGGAGTAAAGCCTTTCTATGACAGTTCAGTCATCTCGATGGTCCTGGGTTCAACGCCTCCCCTCTGCCATCCCTCGTCTTCCTGCGGGAGGTTTGGATTAGGAAGTAGATTATCTTCAACTCGTAAGGAACATTCAAAACATGTCAAAACAAAACATATTACACGCATTTTATGTTGCCTATAGGGCCTAGGACTAGGTAAACCCAGCTTGCTTTTTTTTTTTTTTCTTTTTTTTTTTTTTTTGTAAATCAATTAACTATTATCAACACTTGAATTAAGCTCTATGCAGGTAAACCTTAAACCATAACTAAAACAGCATTTGCAAATTTTTTTTACATGTTTCGGATGTTCCTTCAGCATTTTGTTGTAGAACAGGAGTCTTGTAAAAAACATAGATTTAATCTTATATCGGTTGTTCCTTCTTCTGTTTTAATGCAGCAACTATACTGACTGTATAGGTGTCGTACCGAGTTTTTCAGCATCGGGACAGGAGTGAAACAGGGGTGCATCTTATCTCCCTTCCTTTTCCTCCCAGCAATCGACTACATAATGAGGAGAGCAATGGACCAGACTGCCTTTGGTATTCCATGGCGTGAACAAATTCGAATAACGAAATTGGACTTTGCTGATGACGTTGCACTACTCGGAGCTACAAATAAAGGCATACAAGAAATGACGGAGAACCTAGATAGAGAAGCACCCAAAATTGGCCTCCGCATAAACTTGGATAACACTAAAATTTTGCGAGTGGGATATAAGGCAAAGGGTGCCCCCGTCAGACTTGGCAAGCCAAAGCTTGAAGAGGCGGACAAGTTCACTTACCTTGGCAGCATCATAACAAATGATGGAGATGCTTATCATGATGTAGCGTGCCGAATAGGAAAGGCAGGGAACATTTTCCAAAGGCTGCAGCCTATTTGGACAAGCCATTGGGTTCGAGACAAAAATACACCTTCTCAACACAATTGTCATCCCAACTGCAACATATGCATGTGAGACATGGAAGTCATCTGTCAAAATTGAGAAAAGGCTAAATGTGGCTCAATAAAAATGACAGACGGATTTTGGCACAGATCGGGTCTCAAACAAGGAAATCCTTTGCCGAACTGGGAGTCGAACACTTAGTAAGGTTGTGACAGAGCGTCGCATGAGGTTTGAGGAACATGTTCTCCGACAAAATGAACTATGTATACCAAGAGTTGCGATGACATGGAGGCCAATACGAGGAAAGTGCAAATAGGGACGTCCTCGTATTACTTGGCGCCACACCTTCATAGAGGACCTCAGAACAGTGGACACCAGGTGGGAGGAGGCTTCAGACATTGCCAACGACAGATCTTTATGGAGACAGTTTGCTGCCCAATGCGCCTAACGGCGCTCGAGGACCTAAGTTTAAATAAGTAAATCCTATATACCGAATTATGGCAAGAAAGTGGAATATAGGCAAATGAAGGTTGGGGGGGAGGTATTTTAAAGAATAAGGGAGTATATCAGATTAATAAACAAAATAATGGTGTAGGGAAGGATTGTTCGCATTGCCTCCCTTCTTTTATTCTCTTGCCGAGGTTGGCTAGACGTTAGAGAACAATACAATACCAACTACACTGAATCTCTATCGGTCTCTCACGGTCTAGTGTATCAATCTCTCATATGTATATCTTTCAATTTCTATCTATATTTCTCTGTCTCTCCTATATGCATCAAACGGATGGGGTCGATATTACACAAGAATGATTAAAAGAAAATGGAGAAATTAGTATTATTATATCGTTATATAAAATATATAAATTAGCATAACTTGATGAAAATCTTAATATAAATCATAACTAAATGATGAAAATCATAATATGAATTATTACTAAATAATGAAAATATTAATATAAATTCTAACTAAATAATAGCCTATGTCTAAATATAAATATAACTAAATGATGAATAAATGGCTCGATTTCATACTGTGTTTGAAATAATCACAATAAATCTAATATTATACTATGCAGCCTTATTTGTTTGTTCGTTTGAAAGAATATTAGCTGAATAATGACAGTTTACACAAACCATTTATAATATTTTTCTTGTTTGTACATCAAGTAATTCAGCGATTTACATATTCATAAACCTTCTAAAGTATCAGCACTTTTTATTTTATCAGCTAGGGCCAGCTAGGCGTCGTCTGATAGACAATTATACATATCCGAATAGGAAAACCTCCATAACAAGATATAATGATGTCCCTTTTAAAGTCATTGATCTCCATCTCCAACTGGTCAGAGTTTCTTGACTTTTTAGGTTGGGCATCACCTCCATCTCTCTGTCTCTCTCTTTCTTCTCCTTTCTCTCATTCTCTGTCTGCAACATTAAGTCTCAATGCTAGGACTAGTTCCCCTAGTGCTATGTTTGACTGTGTTGACAGACGCAAGACTGATACTTGTGCTTGTTGTTTTTTATGACATTCTCTAGCTTTTGTTAAAACATGTATCCGTTGTTCAACAGTTAAGAGTTATCTATTATCAGGCTTTATCTTTAGTTGGGTATTTCTTTATGTGCTCATTACCATGCAAATAAACTTGTACTTTTTTCATGAAGTCTTGGACTTTCAAGTAGTTGTGTAATTTCAGGGAGTCTTGTACTTTCAATGAGTGTTATAATTTCATCAAGTCTAGTACTTTCAAGGAGTCTTGTACTTTCATCAAGTCTTGTTATTTGGGCTGCATTTTTCACTACGAGACATAGACTAGCTACACCCTATTTGTAAGCCTCCATGAGGCCACGTGCTGAGATCAGTCTCTTGTAACAGGTATCTGTCAGTGTCTCTCGTGGTTTATTTGTCCCCATACAAGGCAAGAGTCCCGCATGCATCATTTCTATCGTCTCTAAAGACTTTTCGGACCTTTGAAATCATTTCTGAGCACCCTGTAATAGCTGAAGGTGTGTTCTGTCGTTTCGGTGTCCATATGGCGCTGTCGACACCTGAGATCGAAGTTTTCTTGGATCTTAGTGAAGACTTCCAAACTTTCCGTGCCGTACTACTACAATGGTTTCAGCTATCGTACCATTTGGACTTCACAAATCCTTGCTTGAGTACTTTTCTAAGTTTGAGGTCCCTATGGTGGGTTAGGAAGCGTTCCTAGGTTCTCCAAACGGTACGCTCTTTCATTTTCTCTCATTCGACAATGTGATAGAATCCACTGCATGACCATACGTACCTGATATCATTCCTTAAGCCGCTCCACGAAGGACATTTTCAATTGGGGTAATCCTCGTCTCTGATCCCTCGAGGGCTAATAGGCACGAAAGTCTGTAAAGGCGCCGCCGTTCTTTTGTAGATTCGCTCTGTTATGCATTCCAAAACGTTCCTGACTGCCTCCATCTTAGCAACATTGCAGCTCACACCTGCCCCTGGACCTACCAGTGCATAGATTTCAGTTGAACCGAGGAATCTGACTACAGCACGTAACACAATGTCGTCTAGTCTTGGACTTCTGAGGAAGAACTGTGTAAATCGTAATGAATCTTGGTTGACCTCGCTCTGCTAGCTAGTGTGTTGGTGTACCTTTTTTTGTTTACCGCTGGATCGACCAGCGTCTTCAGCACCTCCAGTAGTTCTGGAACGCCCAATGAGAACGAGATTGGCTCTCTCCAGTGGGATTTTGAGTTCTCGGGACAACGCGGTATGCATTAAGAATGTCTTTTAAGGATGTCTTTTTTTAAACCAGCCATACCAACCCATTGCCTTGACGCCCCATTTCGTCGTGACATCCTGAGTTTAGTCGGATTCGCACGTTTATGTTTGGCTAAAGCCTACAGTGAACGTCTCCATTTTGATGTTTTTAAAACAAAGTTTATTTTATAGGCGAGAGATTAAAACCTTTCTTTACAACAAAATCAGCAAACTGACGCAACAGTTATGTTTTGGCGCCCTGTCGTAAGGGGCCAACGGTCGACCCCCGACTCCCCACCACCCTCAACAGGTTACGTGCCTAAATAAATGTTTACATTAGGTCTGCAATACAATAATTGCAATGACATTTTAAAAAATCGGAAATGTTGTAATCTATTTATAGTTTCGAGTGAAAAAAAGGGAAGTTTTCTTAATCTAAAAATAACTATATTTTAATATGCAATGTTGTGTATTGTGCATTCCTTATTAATCTTCGGTCTCTAAGATAAGCCTTATTATTATTATTAGTGTACATTAGGTTTTCATTTTCTAAGTACTGGCCAAAGGAGTTATTCACAGTTACAAAAAAATTCGTAAGTAATCTAAATAAAATAGAACAGTTTATACATATAGTTTTGTTTTTTTATCTTCTATCAATCTCTATAATCATTTTAGTTGTATCACTGCCACTGGCGTTTTTATTTAGACCTAAATTTAATGCAATATAATAAGACTTTAAAGACCCTGTTTTTGAAATTAACCCTTCAAACATTTTTTTAGCTACAGTGTTCAAAATTAAGGTTCTCTAAATGAGCAAATCTATGTCATTCTAACGAATCACAAATTTGAATAATTCTCTTTCATCGATCTTAAAAAGAAAAGCGAAATGAATATTTTAATTAGATATACATGAACAGCACAGCAGATTAAAATAAAGACTCAGAGATTGTAGGAACACGCCTACACCTAAATGTTCGCTATCTTTTAAAAAGATAGACTCGAGTTTGATTTTAAAATTGAATCCTGGTGAAGACTGAGATTTTCAATTTCAGAATCTTTGGCGCCTCTGAGTCCACCCAGCTCTAATGTGTACCTGTGTAGTTGGGTAAAAGTAAAGGCCGTTCGTTGTTGTGCTGGCGACTTGACACCCTCGTTAACCGTAGGCCACAGAAACATCTGCCCTATAGACCATATATATATATAATGATTCTAATAAAACTAACCATATAAAAATCATTAGCATATAAAATTTATTTATGTTATAGAAACTGTTAAAAATTATGTTTGTATATCTAAATTTATATTTTATTTATCGATATTCATGAAATAGTTTAATATGATTATTTACAGGTCTCAGATATGTTCTTATGCAGTTAAACTATTTCTATTTCTATTGCCAGCTGTTTCCACAATGGACCTCACTGAAGATTTAGAAGCTCTTAAGGACAACATACTACAAGCAAGAATAAAGGCCATTGCTTTCAGCCTTAACCTGGAGGTAGATAGAATACAGAAACACATACTTTACGCACTGAAACAGGGGAGAGACATTCGAGACAATATCGCTTCCATAGTGGACGAATGTGAGAATACTACCCTGGAGCTAGGAGTCTTGAGCCAAAGTCATGCCGCAGACATGAAGTCCCACGAGAGTTATGAGGATTATGACAGTAGCCGAGGACATGATGAAATATTAGACAATCTAAACAGTGTAGAGCTGCTTAATAACACGTCCGGCGACACTGCATGTAGTGCAACTATCAGTAATAATAACTCAAATGTCAATGTTGATGTCATTGTGCCCAATCTGAATATTAGTGACAATGTGCCAAATTTAACCATCCTTGACAATGTGCCAGATTTAAATGTCAATGACAGTGGTGACAATGTGCCAAATTTAAATGGCAAATGCAATGTACCTCATGGAAATGTTAATGACAATGTGTCTGATTTAAATGTCACTGACAATGTTCCAGATGGAAATGTTGATGAAAATTTGCCAAAATTTAATGTTGATGTCACTGTGCCAAATTTAAATGCTCTTAACAATGTGGCACATTTTAATGCAATTCAAGATGTGCCAACTTTAAATAAGAATGTGCCAAGCGAAGGTTTCAGCAACAATGTGAAAAAAGCCAACGTTGACGACAATTTACTTAACTTAGACATCAGTCAAGCCGTGTCACATCGACCTACTGAACCAAGTAACCATGCGGCGCCTATGGAAGCTAGTGGTGTATTATCAAACATCGGTCTGTCCAACGGTGTGCTAAGTACCCCAAATGTCACAGACAATGCGCTCAACATTCACGTCCAGGTTCAAGTTCTGCAGCACGAGAACCGTCTTTTGGTTCAACAAATTATGTGCCTGCAGTGCTCGGCTGCAGAGAGAAACTCACTGCTGATGCCCTGTGGTCATTTCATCCTATGCTCAACATGTGCTGAGAATTGCTCTCACTGTCCAAAGTGTCATGTTCAAATATTAGCAACATCAAAAACACGGCTTTGAACAGAGATGTTGGATTTACGCACAGTCTCAACCAAATGACAATAAGAACACGGCTTTGAATAGAACTCCTGGGTGAACGCACAGAATCAAACTAATGACACAAGAACACGGTTTTCATTAGAGATGTTGGATGAATTCGAAAATAAAGCTGAAAACATAAACTTAGCTTTGATTATAGATGAAATTTTAGATCTACGCACCTCATCTAATTTAGAACATCCAGAGCAATTACTATAAACTAAAAACTTTATGTGGTAAAGTTGAAGACAATTTATATCTTATACATTATAAGCATTCCTTCAATAAAACATATTCTTATTTTCTAAGTGAACCCATGTGTTCACCAAGTCAGATAAGTTATTTGTTATAAGTTGTTAAAGCACTTGGAAAGAAAGAAAAGTCGTATTCATTTGACCCTAACATATGGAATAATTGTTCCCTTTGAACTTTAGGAAGTCGGGTCTTTGCATTTGCAAGTTATTTAGTATTTTATGTATTATTGCTTTGTCAATTTATTTTATGGATATTCTGTCCTGGAATGTTTTAGATCTAAGATAATTTTCTTTTAGATATATTTGTATAGTTGTGCGAAGATCATGTAAATAGATTGTTAGATAGCTGAGCGTACTGTTTGTTGTTTTAAAAAGTATGTAGAAACATCTCACAATATTTTGCTAGAAACATTTGAATTTTCAACGTCATTTTCAAATGATTAAATTTTTTTTTGTAATATGTTGTTCTTAAATTTAAAATGGACTTGCATTCATCACTTTGTCGTGTTGTTTATTTCAAGTTCAAATGCAACTTTAACTTGGATAGACTTTGTGTTCATTGACTAGAATTATTTAAACTGATTCGGTCACTTGGGAAACAAACAAACAACACAAACAACTGTGTGTTTCGGTCTTTTGGGGAACAAAATGAAAGGTGTGTATATGTGTGTGGGAAGAGGGTAGGTAGAAGATTGAGAGTCTTCAAGAAGTGAACGTGGAATGGGTAGAAAGTGCTCCCCCCCCCCGTTCCCCTCGCATTAGTTTCAAACTATTCACTATGACGTCATCTTTGCTTATCACATGAACTTTGCTTAATGATCTAAAAATAACTGACGTATCTTCAAGTTATACATCTAACTACTAGATTTCCACCTCACTGGAATCTTCGCCTCAAAAAAATATCCTCCCTATACAGACTATTGAGATCTATTAACTAATGGATTTTCCACGAAATTGTGTGACTACGCTATCGTGTAGGATGAGGTTTTAAACTGTGGAAATTCCCGATTTCTTTACCTATTCTCGAAAATTCTTGGAAAATTTGGTTTCAGTTTTTCAAAGCATACTCTTTATAGAATCTATCATTAGCTACCGACATTTGTTATATTTAGATTTACAAGATTTCCATTTCTAAAAGTTTAAAATTGGAGGTAAAATATTATCAAACGTGTTCCCCTTTCAGACATTGCAATTCATGGGGCAGATGATGTTAAGGTCATCTGTTTCTTTGGTCAACGGTTAACGAGCAGGGTGCCATGTGGGCCCATGTGGCCAGTACAACGACCGACCGCCTTTTTTTCCCCAACTTAAGTCAGGTACTCATTAGAGTTGTCTGGACTCTGCTATCAAATCTGTTCATCAAGGGTAAATGTGATTATTTTGTTCATTAAAATAAATGAATAATCTAGCCAGAGGCAAGGTGCTCATGCGAGATTTGGAATTTGATGGTGACCTCTAACCCTTGAAGATTAAAGGTCGTGATAAAAACCGATTAGTCTTCTTCTCCATCGTTCTATTATTATGTTGAAGCGTTCAAATGACTAGACCAATATATGAGATGAACTGCGCAGTGGTTTCCGAATCAGAGAGCTCCCCATATAGTTTTCTTTCTATAGGGGTGTTTTGGGGCCAGTGTCTTTTTTTTTGGGCCTCTTGATAAAAAATGCAATTTTGAAGGACATGGTCAGCCAGAGATTTATTTAGCCCCCTCGGGAGGGGGGAGAAATCCTCCCCCCCCCCTGAAACCACAATTCTCCCCCCCTGAGGAAATTATTTTATTTTCCCCCCCTCAGAGGGGGATCAGAGTAACACTAAGTTGCTTTAAAGAAGAAATAAAGGAAATAAAATTGTATGTTGTATAATAATTATTTCGGTTTTCCACCGTCCGGTTTTTGACATCCCTACTTTTGGTATCCCGGGAAAATCGTTAATTATAGATGAAAGGGAAAATATTAAAAGTGTAAACATGAAGCGATGTTCAGCTTTGCCAAAAAAATTCGAATAAATGAGAATGGAGCAAAATCAACATTTGAGTTTCCCGGGTTTACGGTACACAACACTGCAGCTGATGGGAACTGCATGTTTTCGGCCATCGCGCATTAATTATCGTTCAATCCTGGCAACACTCGTGAATCAGGCTCAGCAACTGACATTAGACGATCATTGGTCAGTTATTTACAAGACCATCAGGAAATTCTTCTGGACAAAACTATTGAAGGTATGATTATAAATTTATGAAACTTTAGTTAATTTGTGGGCACCGCCTAACTAATCTTCCACGCCTTTCATGTGAGCGAAAATAGGTCAGCATTACTGGACTTTCCCCTTGCATGGGTGAGGGTTTCGCCTAAAACCCTGCACGGCCTGACTGCCTAAAACGCGGCAATATGGCGAAAACTATTGGTTAGCCGCCAGAATATGAGAGACTTAGTCAGTTTCATAATCTAGTTCTACTGTGTTAGTTGTTAGACACATGCGCATGGCCAAAATTTGATACCATGCTAAATTTTGCTAATGCAACCCACTTCAATGTATCGGTACGCATGGGAATTCACTTTATGTAGCCATCCGTGCACCTTACGACGACAACTTGCCAACCCAGACTGGGATAGCATGGAGAGTACCGGAGGCTAATTGTTATCGTGTCAAGCCTAGCCTATTTAATTCATTGTATGACTCATATTCCTAAGTTATAACTGTATAATTTTACATATTTTTAGGTTTTTCTTCTGTTGACAAATATCTTGAGGCAATGGAAAAGAATGGAACATGGGGAGATGGCATAATATTATCAACTGCCTCGATTTTTTTCAACCGTCCAATAACGGTTGTTTATGGAGATAAGAAACAAGCTACTTATAATGATGCATATGAACGCACAACTTAAAGAAACTTTTGATAAAACTAAAATTAGAATTACCTATTGAAGAGTCAGTACTTTAGTCCTTATGCCAGAAACTTAGCCCTTCCACTTTTCCTAATATAGGTTAGTCACCTACTTATAGTGCCCTTCATAATAAGAAGATATAAGAAATATTCATTTGCTGATTGACTTATCTAAATAGAATAATTAACGTTATTTCTTTTAGCAGCTTATACTGAGCATAATCATTTGAAATAGAGTATAAATATATGTTACTACCACTATTGTGTTTGAAGTGTTTACATTTTTTCAAACTAGCTATTGATAAAGCTTTGGCATGTGCAATTTGTGCCAGTTATATACCTCATATTCATACACACGTCCACAACTCCATACGATTGTAATCCGGTCAATCATTGTCATACAGGCTGTTATTTGTGTACATTAAATTAAAAATGCTTCAAAAATTTCATTTTGACACTGGTATTTTGCTTCAGCTTCTGGGGGACATCGTCCAGATCCCCTACCGGGGCTTTGCCCCTGGACCCCACTGGGGGACTACCGTCACCCAGGCCCCCTTTTTGGGAATCCCCCCTGGGTTATGCCAACTCCCCCCCCCCTGAACCGAATTCCTGGATAAAACCCTGTGGTCAGCATTCTCTGGTGACACTCCGATTCGATTTACATCTATATGAACATTTGTAAAAAGACAATCCAATGCATGTAGCACCTTTTAGAAGTAATAGTTTCATTTCACTCACTTTAGTTCTAACCTCTTACAAGTAATAGTTTCATTTCACTCACTTTAGTTCTAACCTCTTACAAGTAATAGTTTCATTTCACTCACTTTAGTTCTAACCTCTTACAAGTAATAGTTTCATTTCACTCACTTTAGTTCTAACCTCTTACAAGTAATAGTTTCATTTCACTCACTTTAGTTCTAACCTCTTACAAGTAATAGTTTCATTTCACTCACTTTAGTTCTAACCTCTTACAAGTAATAGTTTCATTTCACTCACTTTAGTTCTAACCTCTTACAAGTAATAGTAAAATGGAACTAATTGCTTGAACGGTGTAGCGTATCTTACAAGTAATGGCCAACGATTACGAGTTCATAGTCAAAAACGAATGTTGTTTTTGGTCTTTTCCCAGAACACATCTTACATTTCGTAAACACTGCGCGTTAGTAGGCTAGAAATGAACATTTTCAAAATATATTTCTACACAAATTAATTATTTATCAGTATGTGGATATGATTGTTGTCTGATAAAATTGCATTTCTCTGGCCTATCGAGTAGCTAGTCAGACAACTCTTTATCTAAGCTATTGTCTGTTTCTCCATCAGTGAAGAGAACAACACAACAGACATACACTAAACAAAGAGTTGTCTAAAGTTTAGACATTTCAATTCTTAGAGCCACAACATTTCTTGTCTTTTTTTTTACGTTCAATGGCTGTTTGGGACCTAATTGGTTCTGGGTCAGGGCCTAATGAACCAAACCGTGTGCCGTGTTGGCTTTATTCCCGATTTGAACTCTTTTTAAAAGTATAACATTCATCGACTACCAAAGTATACTCAAGTCACTCATTGACTGACTGGGGAAGAGAGAGAGAAAAACAAAAAAAATGTATAGTGTCAGCATCTTATAAAAATAGTATTCAACTCAATACGCCTGCCCTTAAAAGTTTGTACACCAATTACTTAACATTCAGAGGTTCTCGGACGTTTAAGGAATGTTTAGAAATGCGCTGAAAACAGAATATGATAAGCTCTATTGAACATATGTCTTAGTAAATCAATCTGCAAAGGATTTATTTTATTACTATTTATGCTCTAAACCTGCAAAATAGATATTTGTTATTCATAGTTGTTTTTTTTTTCTTAATTTTCAACACCATTTTGAAGCACTCCATTAGCGCCTGTTCAAGTTTAGATTCCGAATTGTTCTCTAGTTAATTCTACACCAAAAAAAACCTCAAAACTAGATTGTATTTAATCCTTGTGATGATAAACGTTTTAAATCCTTCTTCTGGTCGATAATTTCATAGACGTTCTCTATGCAAGAATAGGATTGGGTACTAATCCTCACAATAGGGAGTTAACCTGAAGGGGGAAATAACAAAGAGAAATAACCAAGGCAACATACAGAGGTAATCTGCTCTAGCTTGGACTAGCACCGTCAAGACAACTGTAAGCAAAAGCAAAGTCTTGTGTGAATCAACAACTAATCAAGAAGCTAATCATCTCTTCTATAAATCTGTTAAATTTCAAAATTTTCTGAATTCAACAGAAAAGCCAATCCTCTTGATCAAGTAGAAAGACTTAGCGGTTCAGTAAAATTAGTCAAACATTAATAAAGAGAAGTGCTATAAAATATACAAGAATTGTCATTTTACACAAATATACTCAACGACTGACTTTATATAGCTAACTAATCTACTGGACAAGACGTTTTTGTATTTTTTACGAAAAATAATTTATTATTCCAGTCCAGTTTAATTCACTTCCATTCCACAATTCGTCTAATTGGGAACTGAACAGTTGAGTGAAAGACGTACAATACAAAGTTGTTTCAATTATTTTGTAGAGTTTCTGTGGACATTACTTATATCATTGCTAACATGTGTTAGTGTGGAGTCTTTTCAAAGTTATGTTTCAATTATTTTGTAGAGTTTCTGTGGACATTACTTATGTCATTGCTAACATGCGTTAGTGTGGAGTCTTTTCACTCTTTTGTGTTGTATGCACATCACTAGAAAACGGATTGAAAAGTGCATAGCTGTAACTGTTGGTGCCAACTAACTTTTGTGAATACCAATAATTGATACACAAATATGTTAAACGAGCTGTTAGCAGTGCATGTATCGACAATTTAAGGAAAAAAGATGTTTTCTATGTGTCTACTTTTTAAAGTGCATCTATTGTAAATGCATTTAGAAGTGAAAGGACGTCGTTAAGACTTTAAAACCACTACAGGTCATCCTAGCAGCAGATTGGTTACAAGTATATTCATTAAGAATGTTTCACTTTTTTAAAGCCAATTCCTCCTTTGAGAATCTGAGGAATTTTCGCAAAAAAACGATTATTTTAATTTTAAAAACTAATAAATGAGAGATTTTGAAAAATTGAATTTTTACCCCTACCAAATTCCCCCCTCACAACAACAAAATTACTGGTAAATGCAAATGTATAAATCCATGATAAATAAATCCTCTCAGACTGCCCAAACTTTCTTGAAAGTCTATTTTTTTAAACTCTTTAATGAATAGAGCCTATTGCGGAAAACCTGCTGCAGTTATTCAAGACAAAGATTGTCTAGACTAGAGTCATAGACATCAATAAATATAGAGTAGCCGATTAAAGAGTTTTATGAAACGAAAATTTGTGACTTGAAATTTTGTGTACTTTATTATACAGCATTTATGAACAGTATAACAGTTAAGTATTCATATCTATTTCAGCCATAACCTATACAAGAATAACATTATTTTCACTAGTGTTTTTTTTTTAATCTATAGGAATTAAGATCATGCAATTTTTCATAATTCGGAAATCCGAATACAATAGATGTACATGTTTTCAAGTTACATGAAGTTACTTCCTTCGGCCAGTCTATATTTATTTATATGTATGACTAGAGTCTAGACTACTCTAGACCAAATTTAATTTTTGAAGATAATATTTCGAAAAATTATGTCTGTCAAACTAGAGTTTTTTCCAGTGTGGCCAATTAGCTAGTAATTCTTTCCCCAAATATATACACCAGCAAGAAATCAAATTGGAGAAAAATTGTTAGATCCGTTTTGAGATCCGCGTCCAGGCTTTTCCACCCAGCTCCCTTGGCCCTAGAAATCTGAGTAGAGGAATTGTAATTGTTTAGAGGAACAGAGCCTCTGCGACTTCATTATAGACCGTAAGCAGAAGTTTAGATGACTTGGACTTTTAGGATGCCCTCTAGTGTCCTCTAGTGGCTACCTGACATCGGGGAAACTAAAAGGCGGTTGGTCGTTGTGCTAGGCACATAATAACCTTCGTAAACCGTTAACCATTACATCATCTGCCGGTGGCAACTTCTGAAAGACCTACTTTACGTTTAATTACCACATGTTAGAAATATGGCTTAAGTCTCGCTGGAAAAATCATAGATGTCCATATTAGTAGAACTAAAAACGATTTTTTTTTTTTTTAAATGATGTTTTACGGAAAGGCCGAGTGCAACCCCGATGGGAGGTGGAGGTAGGTGTAAACCTCACTCACAGCTCACTTTTAAAACATGAAATTAAAAATAAAACATATGTGAGGCAGTTAAAGACTCTGCTCACCTAACCCCAGACCCGCAGAACATAGGTATGCGTGTGAGTGGGAGACAGGCACTGTTGCCTCACCCAAGGTAGCAGGTAACTAGCAGAGGTGATGAAACACTCAGGGACTCGGCCCCAGGTGAAATGGTGCGCGAAGTTCCGGACAATTAGTCCCCGCCGTGGCGTAACTGATTACCTGCTGAGAAAACACGAAGAGTTGCACGAATTTCGCTGACATGGACAGCAACGTTTCTAGGAATGGGAGTCGGGAAGGGGGGGTCTCTTGGGAGGTTGTTTTTACAGTGGGCCAGTTGGTCGCCTCAGAAACAGTATACCTTAAAGTGTGAAGGCGAGCCCTGAAATTACGTGAAGCGAGGCGAAGTCTCCCTCACGGTGAAGTCTCGGATTGCTAATTGCACCACAAGAACTCCAAGCATTCTTTTCTTTTGGGTCGAATGTGTTGCTCTAATTATCACGCCTACAAGTAGTCAAGGTTGTATTGTAGATTAATACACTCTGTTCATACTTCATATTTAGATAAGATTGTCAGAAATGAGTCGTTTTTTTTTGTGTGTTCAGTAATTGCACCACATATATATATATACACATCTGATTAATTCGTACAAAAGCAGGGCCTAAGTTAACTAGTTTAGCGAATCATTTTTGTTTTAGTTTATTTGGCGTCTGGTTTGGATTGAATCATTATATCTTTTTGACTCGTTTCATTGCCTCAATGCTAAGAGACATGTACCAACAACGATTTCTTTTGCCAAATTGAAGGTATTTTTGTGGCTAATTATAACGCGAGTGAAAACGAAGAATATATATATATATGTTTATTTCACTCTACCATAATATTGTATGTATAGTATGAATTCTAACTCCGTCCAGCGAATTGTTTTTTTTTAATATAAAGGTTTAGCTTATTTCATGACTATAGGCCTATTATAAGTCAGATTCCTGAATGGTAATGACAAGCTATCCCCTCCCCTTTAGTTATATGTGAGTTCTGCTAATCGCACTGGATGACATTTTTCGATTTCTTTCCAAAAGACATTTTTTTTATTTGACATTAGTGTAAAATACGAACTAGCTATATGCACTACTGCCAAACAAAGAAGGAGAAACATATCGCCGCATGTTTGAAGCAGTGAAGGAGTTGTGGCCAGATCTTAACCCTTCATCTGTTTCTATGGACTTTGAGCAGGCTGCTATCGGAGCTCATCAGACAACTTATCCGTTATGTGCTATACATGGCTGCTTGTTTCATCTGACACAAAATATGCGAAAGAAATTGGCAGATGAAAATCTTCTTCCAATGTACAACAATGATCCAGAATTTGCTTTGGCAGCTAGAATGATAGTTGCATTGGCATTTGTTCCCATCGAGGACTTTGATATGGCTGTTGAAACTCTGGCTAATGAGCTGCCTGTACATCTTACACCGATAATCAACTGGTTTGAGGGCACCAATAATCAGCTGGTTTGAGGACACTTATATTGGACGTGTGCCTCTTAATAAACACACATACACAAGCCAAAATGTTTATTGAAGAAAATAATGTGAAACGCAAACACACATTTACATGTAGTAAATGATTAATCACATTGATCAATGGACCTTGTTATAGTTCACATTAAAAAAAAAGGTTTTAGGAGCAAATATTAAAGTAATTACTAAAATAACATATATAATGTACAAAAGCTACTAATGTTTTTCGCTTTAAAATGTGTTTACAAATGTATAAGAAACAGATTTTTTCACTATTTTATACCGAGACAAACAAAAGATATATTCTACTCCTCCCCCGCTCCCACGAAACAAAAGTGTGAATAACTTCATAATGTTGACTATTTCATGCATGCATGCTGTGAAGTATGGATATCAGCCTGGTGTGTTGTGTCATGTGAGAGATTGAACAAGAATTAAAGAACAAATGTAAATATAAAAAATAGCGGACACAAATAGTTATTCTTCTGTACGTGACCAAATAGGTCTGAACACAAACACTCCTGCAAAACAAAAGATATGCCTCTAATTCTTTTTCAAGAAATAATACAATCAACGTAAGAAATGTATTTCGTAGTGACTTGAATATAGAGAACTAAATGACGCTGTTGTGATCAATAAACTGACGTGTCGAAAACACGGACATTCTGAATCAGTTCCGATCTAAGGAAAACTTTGAATCGAGACAACTCGTTGGCTGTAGCGTTGAGACTGATGTTCTCTCTCCCTTCCTCCCTCTAT
This sequence comes from Biomphalaria sudanica, assembly GCA_036873155.1. NCBI lineage: Eukaryota > Metazoa > Mollusca > Gastropoda > Planorbidae > Biomphalaria > Biomphalaria sudanica. The sequence continues at coordinate 145,399 of JAZGLO010000355.1, forward strand.
CTCTCCCTCCCCCTCTCTCTCCCCCTCTCCCCTCTCCCTCCCTTCTCTCTCTCCTCTCTCTTTCTCCCTCTCTCTCCCCTTCTCTCTCTCCTCTCTCTTTCTCCCTCTCTCTCCCCCTCTCTCCCCTTCTCTCTCTCCTCTCTCTTTCTCCCTCTCTCTCCCCCTCTCTCTCCCCTTCTCTCTTTCTCCCTCTCTCTCCCCCTCTCTCCCCTTCTCTCTCTCCTCTATCTTTCTCCCTCTCTCTCCCTCTCTCTCTCCCTCTCTTCTCCCTCTCCCTCACCCTTTCTCTCCCCTCTCCCTCTCTCTCTCCCTCTCTCCCCTTCTCTCTCTCCTCTCTCTTTCTCCCTCTCTCTCTCCTCTCTCTTCTCCTCTCTTCCCCTCTCTCCCTCCTCTCTCTCTCCTCTTCTTTCTCCCTCTCCTCCCCCTCTCTCCCCCTCTCCCCCTCTCTCTCCCCTCTCTCCCTCTCTCTCCCTTCTCTTCTCCTCTCTCTCCCCTCTCTCTCCCCTCTCTCTCTTTCTCCCTCTCTCTCCCCTCTCTCTCCCCTTCTCTCTCTACTCTCTCTTTCTCCCTCTCTCTCCCCTCTCTCTCCCCTTCTCTCTCTCCTCTCTCTTTCTCCCTCTCTCTCCCCTCTCTTTCTCCCTCTCTCCCCCCTCTCTCCCCTTCTCTCTCTCCTCTCTCTTTCTCCCTCTCTCTCCCCCTCTCTCTCCCCTTCTCCATTCTCTCTCCCCTCCTCCCCCTCTCTCCCTCTCTCCCCCTCTCCCCTCTTTCCCCTCTCTCTCTCCTCTCTCTTTCTCCCTCTCTCTCCCCTCTCTCTCCCCTTCTCTCTCCTCTCTCTTCTCCCTCTCTCTCCCCCTCTCTCTCCCCTTCTCTCTCTTCTCTCCCTTCTCTCTCTCCCCTCTCTCTCCCCTTCTCTCTCTTCTCTCTCTTTCTCCCTCTCTCTCCCCCTCTCTCCCCTCTCTTCTCTCTCTCCTCTATCTTTCTCCTCTCTCTCCCCCTCTCCCCCTCTCTTTCTCCCTCTCTCTCCCCCTCTCTCTCCCTTCTCTCTCTCCTCTCTTTTTCTCCCTCTCTCTCCTCTCTCTCTCCCCTTCTCTCTCCTTCTCTCTCTCCCCTCTCCTTCCCTCTCTCCCCCTCTCTCCCACTCTCTCTCCCTCTCCCCCTCTCTTCCCCTCTCTTTCTCCCTCTCTCTCCCCTTCTCTCTCTCTCTCCTCTCTGTCTCCACCCTCTCTCTCCTCTCTCTTTCTCTCCCTCTCTCCCCTCTATCTCCCCCTCTCTTTCTCCCCCTCTCTCTCCCCTTCCCCTCTCTCCTCTCTCTTCTCCCTCTCTCTCCTTCTCTCTCCCTCCTCCTCTCCCTCTCTCTCTCTCTCTCCCTCCCCCTCCTCTCCCCCTCTCTCTCCCCCCTTCTCTCTCCCCCTCTCTTTCTCCCTCTCCTCCTCCTCTCTCCTCTTCTCTCTCTTCCCTCTCTTTCCCCCTCTCTCTCCCCCTCTCTCCCCTCTCCCCCTCTCTCTCCCTTCTCTCTCTCCCTCTCTCTCCCTCTCTCTCCCCCTCTCTCTCTCTTTCTCTCTCTCCCCCCTCTCTCCCCTTCTCTCTCTCCTCTTCTTTCTCCCTCTCTCTCCCCTCCCCCCCTCTCCCCCCTTCCCCTCTCTCTCCCCCCTCTCTCCCTTCTCTCTCTCTCTCTCTTTCTCCCTCTCTCTCCCCCCTCTCTCTCCCCTTCTCTCTCTCCTCTCTCTCTCCACCCTCTCCCCCTCTTCTTTCCCCTCTCCCCTTTCTCTCTCCTCTTCTTTCTCCTCTCTCTCCTCCTCTCTCTCTCCTCTCTCTTTCTCCCTCTCTCTCCCCCTCTCTCCCCCTCTCTCTCCTCTCTCTCTCCCTCTCTCTCCCCCTCTCTTCCCCTCTCCCCCCTCTCTCCCCCTCTCTTTCTCCCTCTCTCTCCCCTTCTCTCTCTCTCTCTCTTTCTCCCCTCTCTCCCCTCTCTCCCCCTCTCTCTCCTCTTTCTCCCTCTCTCCCCCTCTCTTTCCCCTCTCTCTCCCCTTCTCTCTCTCCTCTCTCTCTCTCCCTCTCTCCCCCTCTCTCCCCTTCTCTCCCCCTCTCTCTCCCCTTCTCTCTCTCCTCTCTCTCTCTCTCTCTCCCTCTCTCTCCCCCTTCTCTCTCTCTCCTCTCTCTTTCTCCCTCTCTCTCCCCTCTCCCCCCTCTCCTCTCTCTCTCCCCCTCTCTTTCTCCCTCTCTCTCCCCTCTCTCCCCCCTTCTCCCCCTCTCTTCTCCTCTTCTCCCTCTCTCCCCTCTCTCCCCCTCTCCCCTTCTCTTCTCCCCTCTCTTTCTCCCTCTCTCTCCCCTCCCCCCCTCTTTCCCCTCTCCCCCTCTCTCCCCCCTCTCTCTCCCCCTCTCTCTCCCCCTCTCTTCTCTCCCCCCTCTCTCCCCCTCTCTCTCCCCTTCTCTCTCTCCCTCTCTCCCCTCTCTCTCCCCCTCTCTTTCTCCCCCTCTCTCTCCCCTTCTCTCTCTCCTCTCTCTCTCTACCCTCTCTCCCCCTCTCTCTCTCCTCTCTCTCTCTTTCTCCCTCTCCCCCTCTCTCTCCCCCTCTCTCTCTCCTCTCCTCTCTCCCTCTCTCTCCCCCCTCTCTCCCCCTCTCTCTCTCCTCTCTCTCTCTCCTCTCTCTCCCCTCTCTCTCCCCCTCTCTTTCTCCCTCTCTCTCTCCCCCTCCCCTCTCCCTCTCTCTCTCTTTCCCCTCTCTCTCCCCTTCTCTCTCTCCTCTCTCTCTCTTAACCCTCTCTCCCCCTCTCTCTCCCCCTCTCTCTCCCCCCTCTCTCTCCTTCTCTCTCTCCCCTTCTCTCTCTCCTCTCTCTCTCTTAACCCTCTCTCCCCCTCTCTTTCTCCCCCCTCTCTCTCCCTCTCTCTCCCTCTCTTCCCCTCTCTTTCTCCCCCATTTCTCTCTCTCTTATATCGTTCTCTTCTGTTTACACATTCCACATTCTTCCTCATTCTACTTGCTGTGTCGTACTCTCTCCTTCTCACTCTCTGTCTCTCTCTTTCTATCTCACTTTTTTTCTCTCTCACTCTCCCCCTCTCTCCCCCTGTCATTTTAATTCTTCCTCTAAGAAAAACCTCTCCCATTTGCTCTGCCTGTTTGCTTTTAACTAATCCACTAAACCTAAAATTAACTTACTTTCCCTAGTCAGCAGTTAGTAATGCAGTGAGTACCTACCCATAGCCTGCGCGGGCTGAGAATTATTCGGTTGAGAATGATTCCATGTGAAGGGGCTAAAAGTAAGGCCATTTACAACGAGGAATGGGCGCCCCTCGCCTCGGGCGCAGAGAGAGTGCTTCCCACCTGATTCCCGGTTCGTATCATGTCAACAGCACCTTTCCATTTCAATGCTATGAGTAGGTGCCAGGGTGGAACATGTTTGTTATGTTGTCAATAAGTTGATCTGTGAAGATTTGTTTTTTCTTTTCATTCGCTATATGATTTTTTTTTTCACCCTATAACCTGTTTATAACTAAAAGCTAGTGTTTAGAGTTTAGAGAATATAAACTCAGTCGTTGCCCCAAACAGAAATGGATTTCTATAAAAGTTCAGTAGCCAAAGTTTCAGATTTTTAAAAATTCAATCACGATTCTCTTCAGCATCTTATTATGAAACCTCCCTTTTCCCCCTGACCTACTTAATTAATGTTAATTGAGTAAAAACTTACTTGTCTAACTTACAGTGCCAGTGTTGAAAGTATCATAAGCAATGAACTAGCGAGCCATCAGCAGCAGTAGATTTAAGTTTCAATAACACAAATCTCTGCTGAAGGTAAGTGTACACATCTAAATCTGAAGATTTTAATTTTCTATAGAAGAAAAAAGTGTAAATATTGATACATATGTTGTGCAGACCACCACCCTTCCTTGAATTTCTTTATTTTCAAAGAAAAGGAGAATAAAGAATAACGCCAATTACTACCTGTTAGACATAGCAAACCTACTTTTTACTAAGTTCTATCTAACATTAGACATAACAAGGATACAAAGACAGTTTGTGTGGAGACACAAACTCAAAATCGGCCCCCGAAAAGGTCCAACCAGGCAGGTAAAAAGGCAGGTTTCAATATTTTCAGAAAGAACATCAGAATGAAATTATATCAAAGACAAATGACAGAGAAGAATGGAGAAAGAAGGTTAGCGAATCTTGTGTGGTGCCCCAGCGGTCCAGTACACCAAAAGGATAGGTGAATGTAAATGTGAAGTTAGATGTGAGCCTGGCCTAACTAATGTCTTACAATGAATCTATAATTGCTCTAATTGTTTTGTAAAGGACAATCTCTTATTCCTCAAGAAAGAAACATTTACGTAAAAAAATTACATTCCTTTAGTTCAGTGTTCTATCGCCATTGTGTGTGTGTGTGTAAATGTAGTAGTTAGTATAACAGAACTTATTTAACAAATGCAGCAAAATTATTTTTTTTTACAAAAAAATCTAAAATCGTTTGCATAAATATGTTAAAATATGGTAAAGTTTATCTCCCCTACTAAGGAGCCTCCAGTGTTTGTTACTATTAATAGTGACTAGTTGTACAAGTGCTGTGTAGTTTTCTGAAAAAAAAACTGCTTGCATAAGTGATTTAAGAAAAAAAGATTTTTCGCTTTCAGAAAAGAAAAAAAGTAGCCGTTACATCAGAACTTTGAATGGTATAAAATATTATGATGACGAATTTTCACTATCTTTTCTAGTTTACTAGATCTAAACGGGACTGACGGACAGACAGACATTCCACACAAAACTAATAGCGTCTCTTCCCTTTTCGGTGGCCGCTAACAAACCTACTTTTCACGAAGTTATGACTGTCGAGTTCCTGTTTATTGCTTGACTTGGCTAATTAGGAGTTTATTTAATAATTACAATCAAGAACAATTAATGCTAAATATACTTCAACTTCAACTTCAGATCCATGAATAACAAATAATACTTTAATATCCAATAGAGCACAAATAATACACAATAAATATTAATATTAATAAATAACCCCCAGTCCAGGAAGCAACCTTCCAACCTTTCTGGACCGGGGAAAATACCTCACTGACTAATACACTCTCTCGCACATTCAACGAAGACTAAACCATTCAGTTCATAACACGTGCAAGACTATTCACATTTATAACCGGGGAGTAGTTGTCACAGAGTTCTTGTAGCAGAGGTTTTTATTCACATTAAAATATTAAAGATATTCACTTCGCCATACATACCCAAGAAAATACTAATACAAATCAATTCAATGACATCTACTTGTAATTAATATCCAAAACACTTTTACCAGAGTCTATAAAACAAGACTGTCCACCTCGTGGTCGCTTCCGTCTCGTGCGAAGCGGAATGGTGTGATTACAGTCACAAAATATTACAACTCCCGGAGTACTTAAACCAGAGGATATAACTATCATACCAAAATATTAAAGCGACATATTCACTCTCGCCATACCTCCCCCTGACAATAACTAATACTCTATCAAGTGAGCTGTCATGTAGCTGAAATAAATTGTTTATTTAAATGACAGTTTTATGCTGAATCTGTGTAACAAGAGCATCATCCTCGTCCTCGTTCCCGTGACTTGGGAAGTGGAATGCTGTGACGTTTCACTCAACCAAATCTCTCCACTCTACTTGGTCAGCGGCTGTCTCTCTCAAGATAGGGGACGGTCCATTCCTTCACACTGTCCAGCCAACTTTTCTTTAGACAAACTTTCTTAGAGCACGGTCTTATTTATATGCAGCTAAGATTATTTTGCAAGCGACTGTTTGTCCTAGTAAAAAAGTATGTTATTGTTATTTGTATTATTAAACTTACAAACCGGTTCTAAAAACAACAAAACTCGAATTATCTTCCAGCCAATCATGATTTTGACGACATTGCATAGTGTGGTCTCAAGCAGACAGATTGAAACTTGTTTGTAAACTTCATTTACAGTGATGAACTTACCACAACCTTCAATTGTATATCCAGGTCTGTGAAAATGTGATTATACACAAAAAGAAAATAAAAACAGTCATACCACTGTCAGTCATACTATTGTCAATCAGTCATACCATTGTCAGTCAGTCATATCATTGTAAGTCAGTCATACCATTGTCAGTCAGTCATACCATTGTCAGTCATACCATTGTCAGTCAGTCATACCATTGTCAGTCAGTCATATCATTGTCAGTCATACAATTGTCAGTCAATCATACAATTGTCAGTCAGTCATACCATTGTCAGTATACTATTGTCAATCAGTCATACCATTGTCAGTCAGTCAACCACTGTCAGTCAGTCATATTATTGTAAGTCAGTCATACCATTGTCAGTCAGTCATACCATTGTCAGTCATATCATGGTCAGTCAGTCATACCATTGTCAGTCAGTCATATCATTGTCAGTTAGTCATATCATTGTCAGTCAGTCATACCATTATCAGTCAGTCATACCACTGTCAGTCATACCATTGTCAGTCAGTCATACCATTGTCAGTCAGTCATATCATTGTCAGTCAGTCATATCATTGTCAGTCAGTCATACCATTGTCAGTCAGTCATACCACTGTCAGTCATACCATTGTCAGTCAGTTATACCATTGTCAGTCAGTTATACCATTGTTAGTCAGTTTTACCATTGTCAGTCAGTCATACCATTGTCAGTCAGTCATACCACTGTCAGTCAGCTATACCATTGTAAGTCCTACCATTTTCGTCAGTTATATCATTGTCAGCCATACCATTGTCAGTCAGTCATACCACTGTCAGCCAAGGTGTTTCTATTTCATTCGTCATTGTTGCGTGCGCGAGAAGTTTTCACAACTGGGGCTGAGTAGCCACGGGAAATATTGCATTCCTCATTAATCTTTGGACTCGAAGACAAGCCTTAATTTTATGTACCTTGGTTTGTTGTGGTTATTTAATTAATACACTAGACTGCCGAGGTGGGGAACCCGCTTAAGTATATCATCCCTTAATTAAACCCGAAAAAACCCACCTCGGCAGTCGTCAGCTAGAAGTAGTTCTACACAGGAGGCCAATTCATCAAACACTAGTTCTTTCTGTGTGTTTAAAAATACTATAAAAAAAAAACTCAGTGTATTCATAAATTTAATTCTGCCTATTTTTTGAGACGCAAAATCCTGCTTTAGAATTTTATATTGTTATTTAAATATAAAACTTTATTAAATTATTGACATCATTATTTTCATATTGTCTGTTGCTATGTTGTTTATAGCAGTAATGCTCAAGTGAACAAGGTAGTCTATTCGAATTTCCATTTGTTTGGACCAATAAAGTAATCTTAAGCTATTCTTTTTTTTTTCTCTTTCAAACTAGTAAGATGGGTAACGAATTGACTTTCTTAAAACGGAAAGAATGTATACATTGCTGTGCTTGCATCAGGCTGACACCGCCCTAAGTCAGTGAGTGTGGTACTAATTGAATTCATTTCCGCAACACTGCTGTACCATGTCATGAACATTACTGCCTACGTCATGGCTCTCTTACTTTGATACTCTTACCTTGATACTCAACTACGATGTACTGCAGAATCTTTAACACATTGTTCCACTCAAGTAGACCACTACGCTAGTGCAAGCACAAAATGATTTAAAATAAATAAATAAACATGGTACGTTACGTCTCAAAGAGTACAACAAAGTTCTCGCTCTTTAACTCTTTCTCTCCTAAGTGACGATACCATCGTTGATTTGACCACTTTAAATTGTTTTGTTTTTGGGTTTTATAAACATTAATTTGTGTTATATTAAAAGAGCATGCTTTTGCATTTGTTTTCAATACCAAATAAATTATTTGCTGATTACAAAGTTATTGTAGTTATAACAGGGAAGTGAACTGCAAATGAGCAAATGAATAATAGCGTTGGATCATGGGAAATAAGTACGAAGAAAAAGAGTTAAAAATAAATGTTATATTGAACAATGGCTAGAAAGTAGATCACATTCACAGACCTATATATATTTAGTATATATAGGTCTGTGATCTAATCACTTGGAAAGGTAAAGATGCTATATGTTTCTTACACAGCAGTTCTCGATTCGTATTCAGAATGCATCATGAGTATACACAGGGCCGCCGCGAGGGTTGTGACCGCCTGCGTGCGGAATTTTAAAATGCCGCCCCCCCCCCTTTTTTTTTCTTGAAAAATAAAATTCCAATAAGATTGAGCTGGACACCTTAATTTAAATGTATTTTTTTGTAGACCATTCCATTTTTTCCCTTTCATTTTTGCACCGTTGATGTACCCCTCAAGTACAAACTATGAACCATGCACTATGAACAATATCGGATATATGTGCCTACAGAAATCTGACATAGTTTCTTTGTAGTAAACACTACAAACTGATCTCGTTTTGACTACTCAATTATGCTCCTGTATTTGCGACGATTTTAATTGATGAACTTCTGCTGGTATATTACAATAAACAACGTAAATGAGCATGATCTACAAACAGTTTCTCGATAACTTTGACTGCTCAACAATGGTCTGGACGTGGATATGATAACTTTTTTTTCCTTAAAGCATAATCTGAAAAAAAAAACCGAAATACAAAAGCCAGTGACAGTGGAACTTTTTCAACGTTCCGTAGATGTTCATAATAATTATCACCATTGTATTTTGGCGAGGTGTGCATTGCATCCACAATCATCTGACATACACGGATTCAGAGTTGCCTACAAATTTATCCAACAAATGAATCAACTCAGCGCTGAATATTTTCATGAGTCTAGTAAAAAGTATATAGTCCAAAGTACAAGTCACTTATACAATGACTTGAAATAAAACATAGAAAGGCAATGATTCTCACATTCCCTTGTGGCGACTCCCTATTATAGATAACAACATTTTCGTTCGAGCCTCCTTTAGCAGCTGGAGCTCAGAGGAGCGACTTAGGCTTCCACTGTGAGGTCCCTGAGTTTTTTTAAAGAATCTAATAAAAAAGAAAAGAAACTTAGTCACAATTTTTAGGTTTTATTGTTCCTTTATATTAATCCAACACTGTGTATAGAATCCAAAGTTACGTCATGAAAGCTCACTAAAACGTTTCTGCTCAGGTCGACAAAAGGTATGAACATTTTTTCGAAGCCCCCCCCCCCTTGTTGTTGCGTCCTCCCCCGCCTCATAAAATCGACTTTTTAATTACCGGGTGGGCTATTCGACTCAAAACAAATATTACAAACAACCCGCGCAATCCCGAGCACGCTGCTCTATTGATTTTTTATCTAGTTTCCAAAATAGTTTCTTTTTCTTATGTACTAATATTGTTTATATTTTCAAAGAATAATGGAATAATAGGAATTTATATAAAATATTTTAAGTAATTTAAAAAAAAAACTAAATAAAAAAAAAGTAAACTTGGAATAAGATTTGGCCGCCCCCTAAAGTCGGCCGCCTGCGTGCAATGCACACATTGCACAATAGGTAGCGGCGGCCCTGAGTATACACCCTTCCTTTGAATCTTTGACTTTCTGCAGCACCAACTCCAAAGTTAATTTATCTTTTCCTTTCTTAGCCCTGAATGAAGGATCCTAGGTATCACATTTAAAGACCGCATTAAAAAAACCGAGATATTAGAGACAGGGTTAGTACTGCAATTATACCCCACATGACCTGCTAACTTTCGTAAAAAAAAAACGCATGCTAAAATTCTATAGCAATATTACAAGGTATTAGGGGTTCGCAAAGACTTTCCTTCAGGGAACAGTACCAGGAAAAATAAGAGGCAGACATAGAAAGTGATAGAAAGACAACATAAAAGAATGGACGGTCCTGGCATTGAATGAGGTTCTATTTAAGGCAAAAGACAGAGAGGAATGGTGAAAGACGGTTGACAAATCTTGCCTGGTGCCCCAACGGTCCAACAGACTAAGGGATAGGTCAAAGGTAAAGGTAAGCCCTGAATAAATTACGTTTGCGCTACCAATATGGGACTAAAATCTAGATCTAACAATTAGAAGCGATGGCATTAAAAATAAAAGGAATGCACAAAATTCATAGCTTCTTTCTGATCGGTTACAGTTTTATTTAAATTCTCAAAACAGAAGATCATAAGTTTTGAGTGTGCAGCGAATCCATAGAGTGTAATCTAGCTCACTGTCAATTTGATAGCATAATAAAATGACCCAATGAAAATCAAGTCATTGGCGGTCTGGATTTCTATGACTACGATCATTTGATTCTGCAGTGCTGTAAAAGCATACAATTTATATGTTCAAAACACATAGCTATCAATATTTCTGTACACCGGATTGTAGCAAATACTTTCATAAATTTCATGCATAAAATTCCTCCATTAATCTAAGTAAAAAGAAAAATATTGTATATTCATTTTGTAGTAGCTTGAGACTTGATTCCTTTTAACGTAAATATGGTGTTCTAAACGGTACTATAACCGAGATGGAGGCACGCGCTTTGTCTGATCTACAGTGTGGGCTGGAGATGTTTACTGGACAATGAAGACATTCCTTAGCTTCACTACAAGGCCATTGGGATTTGAAATCGAAGTCTCTGAGACCGCACGGGGCCAGATTTCGTGATGGTATGAAATAAATCCTTAGCGTGGATGCTGCTAGATCTGGAGAGTCACACACGTTTGAAGAATCAATCTGTCTTCAGATGCTTAATACATGTAGATAGATTGAACATGAAATAGTGAAAATGATTGACGTTGAGAAATGTTCGTGTAGTTATAGCAGAGGACAGCACGAGTTTTATTTTTAAATATTCAGTTGAACAATGGCATTCATACTTTGAAGAGTTATTTTCATTTCTCTAAAAATATGTAGGGCTTAAATGTGATAGAGTTAAAGTAAAAGAATAAACCGATGAGAGCTTGAAATGGGATAGAGTTACAGAACAAACCGATGAGAGCTTGAAATGTAATAGAGTTACAGAACAAATCGATGAGAGCTTCAAATGTGATAGAGTTAAAGTTACAGAACAAACCGATGAGAGCTTGAAATGTGATAGAGTTACAGAACAAACCGATGAGAGCTTCAAATGTGATAGAGTTAAAGTTACAGAACAATGAGTCCTCTTTTAGTTATTTGCACATTTGGGCTGTATTTTTTTGTTTCAATTCGCTTTCAGTCAGTTGGGCCTAGTTTGTGGCTAACGACCATCAACATGTTCCGATGTCCCGAGGTGTACCGTCAAAGGAGGTACGAATGCACTGTTCGTTGAGAAGAGGACTTAGAAGGAACATAATTTACTTTTCATGGCCTGACATGTTCCCCGAAATCGAGGCTGCGGGGCGCTGAGTGGAGGATGATTCGTGCCAGAGCCTGAAGCCCACTACTAGGGTCGCGGAGCTTGTCTGAAGCCCTCTACCTGGGTGCGGAGCTTGTCTGAAGCCCTCTACCTGGGTGCGGAGCTTGTCTGAAGCCCTCTACCTGGGTGCGGAGCTTGTTCGGCTATGATCGTTCCAGCTTTTTCTCGTATCTAAACTTGTCTGTATGGTTAACGCCGTTTGCGGCCTAAATAAATGCTTTTGGGCGGCAATGTGCTTGGCCTATTCTTGTGTCACCATGAGAGAGTAGGGAGGTCCTGCCTCAAAAGTAACTACCACAGTTTGTCGAAAAATAGTCGTCTGCAGGGACAGGAGTGGGTTTGGCGCACGTCGTTTGACATTCCCAGTATCGAAATTACCTGGCCCGCCAGGACACCATAAGGCTGGATATATCCCTTTTTGAATGTAATTGTAGACTCTCTGCAGGCTCATTCAACCAGTACACTTGGCTACCTAAATAACCACGAGATGATGCTGGAACGCCGCGGTCTCAAGCCTCCAGGATGGGAGGCCGACGTGCTAGCCTCTAAGCTAATTAAGTACTTCTTAGTAACCCATAGATCTAATTAACTGACATTATTCAAAATACAAATATTTTCTTAGACTTTTTAAAATACTAAACTTTTACTAAAACGATATTGGAACTGGTCGTCCAAAGGAACACGCTACAATGTTATACAACTAGAGAAGATTTTGTTGGATGCTTATTAAATGAAATGAACGATCCTGTCGAGTCAACAGTTGGTCTCTCTGGTAGCTAATTTCTTAAACCAACCTCCACATTATTAGGGCCGGCTTTCATATGGCGATTGACTCAAGTATTTTTTTCATCTTTCACAAGGATAAACTCAAGAGGGTCTTGTAATGTAGTCAAAAGACTCAGACAGTCAGTCAACATGGCGCAGAGTGGGTGTAGTCTAAATGTGAGTGGTTTGATAATAAGCCCACTGTCCACATCACGTCCGCGGACTCATACAGCGCCACTGTCTTTTAGTCAAACTGAAGATGGTTCAAGAAACAAACTTAAACAATTATTTCGCTTGTTTAATCAACATTTATTTATCGAGTAACATTCACTTCTGTGGCCTGGGTTGGAATTGTATTTAGATATAACAAGCCAATGTTAACTCTAGATTTAGGGCCTAATCGAAGAGTATCATAGAACTGTGCTGGGCGGAGAGCACTAGAAATACTACATCTAAATATCTCGTTGTTAAGGTTTGGTGTAGCTCATCATTTACATTGGAAAATAAACACAAATACAAATACTTTTTTATCAAATAGGCTTTTTTTTTTTTTGAAGTTAATGAATCCAAATGATTTCTACAATCTATGGAGCTCTATAAGCCAAACCCATCGAAAAATAAAATGACCCATGGAGATGATGGATAGCATCGCGTATGTTGATCTATTCTGACAATTTAGAGTTGTTAACTGTTGATCTTTCGGGGTATCAACGTTATGTCTCATCTAGATGTGTATGTCGCGAGGAACACACATTTGAGACCCTCAGAAATGCTCTTGCTGAAGGCAGACGGCGAAAAGAAAACTTTAAAAGACCACAGGTGGACAACTTATAGGTCTGGACTAGGTCAGCCTATCCACGTGACATGATGCACTCCTCCTTAATCTTTGGACTGGACACACTATGCCATTGAATGTCTAGTCTATGAATTTCAAAGTCTATTTTTGCTTTGTTCACAGCGGTATATCTCCTTCCTTATGTCACACAACAGAAGCAGACGTTTTGGTAGGATCTGTTTACACGTCTTATGGAGATGTTTCCCGCCCACTCCTCCTCACGTCTGCTGCAGGAATGTTTTATTTTCCTCTTCTTTTTTGGACTCCGCCTAAAGAAATATGTGCAAAGTGTTTGGGCCCTATTTATTCCCTTACGTAATGCTGTACCAATGTATGCCGACATCTGCGAAGCGGTAAACACAACCCCATCATTCCGAAATTCCTCCAGTTCAGATTTATTGAGCCGAGGTTTCTGTGCAGCTTACCTTGCACATAATATTCAGTCTTTGCGCATGACCGGAACTAGGCTAATGGCTTCTGCTTAGACTACACATAATAAATCAAAACAAGCCTTAAGACATTCAAAAAATATATATATAAATTTATAGTATTATTAGTAGTAGAGCAAAGTCGAATAACTGCCTGCTATTTGAGTATGTGTTTCAAACTGTATTTCCAAGAGTCTGAAGTTCGAGCCCTACCACCGCCACCACTTCCCTTACTTCCGAAGGTTTGGGCCAGGTGGTAGCTCAAGAATTGGAAGCAACGTCCGCCACGTGTTCAAACAAAATTAAAAAAGTATTAACGATAATTGTTTAATTGTTTACTATTAGCTCTAACTCTTTCGACAGAGTCAATACCACAAGTCAAAAAATTAAAACCATAAGTAACAAAAAAAAATCAAAACAACAGGTAAATAAACAAAAAAGAATAATTTATTTCAAACTAGACCTTGGAATATAGAACTTGTTGCTGGTTAGCCAAGCTGTTTGAGTCTTATAATGGCAATTTTCTTTTCTTTCTATTTGAATCATAGGAAAAGGAACATTGAAAATGGGTGACAAAACATTGCATTCCAGTTTTGAAAAGATCTTTTCTATAGACATAAATTAATATAGACTGGCCGATTATAAGAGTTTTATGAAACGAAAATTTGTGACTTGCAATTTTGTGTACTTTATTATACAGCATTTATGAGCAGTATAAAAGTTAAGTATTCATATCTATTTCAGCCACACACCTTTATATATAGTAAATAAGGAGGCAGTGTAGTCTTGTTTAATCTCTAAGAATGATAATCATGCAATTTTTTCATAATTCGGAAATCCGAATACAATAGATATACATGTTTTCAAGTTACATGAAGTTACTTTCTTCGGCCAGTCTCTATTTAGTGATGTCTAGGTTCGTTTCATTTCTTGTTGAATTAACACACAAACACACACACACATTTATATATTTACTGTTAGAGCCACAAGTGTTCCATTTTCCATCCGACTTAAAAACAAACAATATTCTGACTTGTTATTGTTTCCAAAATGTTTCCTCCAAGTTTCTGTGTCCTAAAAAACATATTTTGTTCCTAGTCAGTAGCTGTGGTTCCTAGTCAGTAGCTGTGGTTCCTAGTCAGTAGCTGTGGTTCCTAGTCAGTAGCTGGGTTATTGAGTAGGTGGGCAGCTTTACGTCGAACATCATCATTCATTTATTGGCGTATTTCCCGAAGAGCGCAACATAAAAACACCTGAAAGGTGACTGCATCCTGACCCCAGGGGGGATCTCAGAACTATGCAGAACTGGAGGGACAAATATACAAGTTGTAGAGAGAAATAAACCTTGAAAGGTCTACCTGTGGATGTGGCCAATTTATTATTATTTTTCTTTTTTTTTCTGTTTTGGCTTACTGAAATGAAACTGTAGTATCTTGGGGAGAGTATCAGTTGTAACTAATAGAGAAATGAGAGAATTGGTTATTGTACTCATTCTTTAACACAGAGTCTCTTCTAACATTTTCTCTCTCTCTCTCTTCTTTAACTTATTGATTCATTTATATTAATCCCTTTTTAAACATCTGAGCGTAGGTGTGTGTCTCATTCTATTTTTTTTTCTTTTTCTGCCTTTGATTTTTTTTTCATCACCTTTCTCTCTCTCTCTCTCTTTCTTTTCCTCACCACATCTTTCCGTTCAACACTCTCTCAGCCAGTTCTCTCTCTCTCTCTCTTTCTTTTCCTCACCACATCTTTCCGTTCAACACTCTCTCAGCCAGTTCTCTCGCTTTATATTTCTCTCTCTCTTCCTTCCTTTTCAAAATCTTTCTTTCTTCTTTTTCCTTTTCCCTCTTTCTTCTACCTCTTTAACTTTTCTTCTCTCTCTCTCTCGTATTTAGAGACTTAGCCTATTTTATTACCTGTCACCTATCCATGAAATAATTGCTTTACATAATTCTATAAATAGTCTGAGTTATCATTCAGCTAGACTTGTATGTATTTTGAAGTTCAAGAAACATTTAGATCAATGAAAGGTTCTGATTTTTTTTTCGTCATTTTTCCAAAAAGTTCAACCCCCCCTTTTTTTTTCCACTTCTTTCTATTACTATTTTTTTTCTTTTTTTTTTCTTTTCTTTCCCTTGCCTTTGATTCTCAATGTTTCTTTCTTTGCTTCTCTCTCTCTCTCCCTATATCCTCTGATGTTTATAGCGTTACCACGTGACCATAAAGCAAGACAGAGATGTTCAGGGATAGAGCGAAAGAACCAGTACACCAGCCTTTCCTTTTAGTTGGAAGGTAAGGTGCGTAATTCCTACCCAAGTCTAAACACTCCAATATAACGAATGAACAGGAAAATTGCTTTCCTAAGATGCGAGAGTTACAACAGAAAACAATTTATAGTGCTAGAGACAAATCAATTTTGACACACTATGCCGTCATGGCCATCTCACTGAGACGTTGAAGTTGAGACGCAGATCAACTCAAGACCAAAACAATCGAAACACAAAATGTATGTTTTATAAACACTTGCAGTTTTCTAACGAAATCTAGGATAAAGCCTAACCTATATATTTTAGCTGGCTTGAGAAGTCCGAAAGATAATGTTTGCATTTCATCTATCACTGAACTAGATCACAGCATCACAAGAAACATGTTTTTGTGGCTAACGAACATACATTCTAATTGTGCAACTATAAATCCGCCTTTTTTTAAAGTGAATAAAATATAATAAAGGTAACAATGGGGAAAAGTTAATTAAAATGTTATATTATTTTAAAATCTACTATGCTGTATCATACTGTGTCAGATTGTTATATTATACTATATAACTGTCACGTACACAGTATTTATTATTTAGCCGCCCAAGGTTACCAGCCAGAATTTGTTAGCTCGGGGAATTCCATCACGCTGCAGGGCTATGTGTCAGAATAAATGTGATTGGTTTTGAAATATTAATTATTGTACATTGAGCTGCATTTATTGGTTGGCATTGCAAAGAGGGGATGTTAGACACGTGACAACGCTATACCCGGGAAAAGATTCTAGATTTTTTGGTCAGTGTCGTGCGGAACGTGTTAGGATTCAGATGTATATTTTACATTATTGTGTAGATCATTTATTTAGCAGAATTATATTTATTCTGTTCTATTCAAGTACATTTAACCATTGTAATTATTTGTGAATAGCTTTTCCAAGTTTTGAATTAAAGCTTTTGTTTTAGACGAAGAGAAGTTTCTTCATTGAATATAGTAATATACTTAGATCAACTTAGCGATTAGCAACTTCTAGATGATCCTCTTATCAACTGGTAACATTCTGAATGATCGTATTAACAACTAGATCTAGCTACTTCTATACGATCATCTTATTAAAGACGATTTCAAGATCCTCGGCAATCACGATCATTGATTGTGCTTCTATCATAGCATCCATTTGAGATCTTGACATCTAGCATCCATAATTGATGATCGTGACAATAACGTATTGTTTTTTAAATTGTAAAGCAAATAAATATAGTATATTGTTTATACATTTTTGAAGCTCAGAATACAGGTGAAGAAAACTTACTTCCGAAAAAAAATTAACTATTTGTAATAAATATTCAAACTGAACAGACTAGTTGTAATGAACATTCAAACTGAACAGACTGGTCATAATGAAAATTCTAACTGAACTGTCTAATTCAAATAAACATTCAAAATGAACAGACTAGCTGTAATAAACATTAAAAGTGAACAGAATAGCTGCAATGAGCATTCGTTACGTAAAATTATAGTGCTAATAAGAATGTTTACCTTCAAAGAAAAATGTTACCCATCTTCCCCTTAAACCACCCCCACCCCCAACCGTAAAAAATCTTTACTACGCCCATGCAATATTTTTAAACTGTTCTTTAATGAAAGCCTATACTTTATGTATTGTCTTAAATTGGATATTGTATTATTGTACTGTCCTCGACATGGCCGCTACATTTAATTTGTCTTCAAGTCTCAAATGGTTGAGATTCCCTGATAATACAAAAAAAAAGACAAATCAAACATCACTGTCTCGTGATCCTATTGTATACTCCCATCGCTGGTGTAGTTTAATAGTTGAAATCGCTGTTCTGTCTACAAAAGCCATCTGTTGTCGGAGATACAGTTTGTCCTTGAGAAAAACACAAATTTGGGGGAGGCTGCCGCTTTGAGAATGGTGCCACATGTTGGCCCACCTTATGCTCTGATCCTGCGACCATATGTTGCTTCAGGGACAGAACAGCTCAGGTGTGATAAATGTATTCGACAGTGGAAATTGATTTTAGTTTAGTTTTTTGTTTTATTAGTCTCGTAAGTTGAACGTTAAACAACGTTCCCCACACAACAGTCAAACGATTGACTCAAATAATGTTCCCTACACAATGGGGAATGCAAACGAGTGACCAAATCAATGTTCCCCACATAACGGGGATGTCAAACGATTGATTCAATATTCCTCACACAACGGGGATGTCAAACGATTGCTTTTAATGAATATAGATGTGAAAAGCTTAGACATCGTGTCATACCTACAACCAAATAGGCTATTCAAAGTATTTAAGAGTGTATTAAAATTTGTATGGATATACAGCTTGAAAGGTATTCAATTGTTAAAAATTATGCATATATTGTTAAAACAAATTCTAAAAGAGGTCTGATGACCCAGGCATCACTTTTATCAAATTTAAAACATTTGCCTAACCAAAGCATCAGTCTTAACAAATTTGAAACATTTGCCTCACCAAAGCATCAGTCTTAACAAATTTAAAACAATTGCCAAACCAAAGCATCAGTTTTATCAAATTTGAAACATTAGCCAAACCAAAGCATCAGTCTTAACAAATTTGAAACAGTTACCTTTAATGTCCCTCCCCAGACTATGTCCAGAAGTTTATTTTTTCTGTTTGTTTGAGACTACAACTCTGAAACAAAAGCGGGTTTAGATTTGGATTTAATTAAGTAAGACCTGAGTGAAAGTGTGGGTCAATATTGAAAGACGTTTTACAGAGTCCAGTCAAGAGAGAGTTTCAAAAACCTTCGTGTTGACCTCATTAGCTCGATATGGAAATGTGACTGGACGAATAGATTTCAATTTTTCTTTAACGAAAAAAAAAGGCTTCACTATTATCTGCGGTCTCTGTTTCTTTTGCTGGGCATCCAAGGACATTGATTTCACAGGACTTTATAAGAACAACGTTCTCAGGACTTCACAAAGACAATGGCTCACAAGGACATGGCTCACAAGGACATGGCTTCCAAAGTGTTTCATTGGACTTGATAAGAACATCGTTCTCAGGACTTCACAAAGACAATGGCTCACAAGGACATGGCTTCCAAAGTGTTTCACTGGTTTTGATAAGAGCATTCTTCACAGGTCTAATTAAAAATGTTTTGTTACTGCAGAGGAATGAATTATTGTAGAGAATTAAACATAAAGAATTAATTAACAGAGACTTCATGTCGATAAGAGTAGTCATTGTAAGACCATTATTTAATTCTTTCAAGTGCTGTTCACAAAACATCCACACACCCAATAATGACGTATATAAACATATTAGCACAAAGACATTGGTTCACAGGACATGGCTACCAAACTGTTTCACAGGACATGGCTACCAAACTGTTTCACAGGACATGGCTACCAAACTGTTTCACAGGACATGGCTACCAAACTGTTTCACAGGACATGGCTACCAAGCTGTTTCGCAGGACATGGCTACCAAACTGTTTCACATGACATTGTAGGACAATAAATCAAAGGGCAAAACATTTTTAAAGGACTTCATAAAAAGTGAAATGAATTGCATAAAAGTGTAATATTTCATATATACGTTTCGTTTGGACTCTTAAATGCTATGAAATAAAGTTTCTAACATCTGACATCTACTGTTCTCTGAAACAGATGTAACTGTAAATGATCTCAGATCTCTTGGTAGATTTCAATGAAACGTTTCGTGTGACTAAGATCCATGAAATCTGATGAGCGCTGTAGATTGCTTTACTCTGGACCCAAATGATAACTGAAATAGATTTGTTGACTCATTGATTAATTTCTCGAATAAAATGATCTACAGTTCAAGTCTAAAAGCGAAACTTTGTAAATTACTGCTTCTGATTAACAATTGATCTAAATATAGTTGTGAAGCTAGGTGCTGAGACAAATGAAGATACATACATATTAAACATAATAAACAGCAGCACCAGGGAACTTAGTCCCTGGTGCTGCTATTTTTTTGTGTTTAACATTATATCTAGAAGGTATTTCCATTTCGTTTCAAAGCATTTCTAGTAAATTGTTTCATGGTTATTACATACATTTTACGAAATCTAAGCTTGTTTTGCAAGTCAAAGACTCATTCCGTTCACTACTATGACCTACTAGTACTCTTTTTTTTTTTCTTTTTTTAGTACTGCTATACGGTACACAAATAGGACATAAGTCTATTTGGTTCAAAGTTAGTGCTGTAACAGTTGTCTTTTCTTGACTAAGAGCCGCAGTGCAAATGTAGTAGAATTATTTCCTGCGCACCGGAATCTGTTTAGAACCTTCCCAACTGCTCAGCTTGTGGCTGATTTCTCCATTCCTGAGAATTTATTGAGTCTTGCTGGGTACGGAAATGCCAGGAGTGTCCCTAATATTTTTGACATCCACCATCCACGTGAAAGCATCGTTGTTGTAATAATAGAATTTGAAACTAAGATTGGAAACTCCAGCTTTTGTATACCTTTGTATACAGCGCAGTAACAAAACACACCAAAATCTTTGACAAAATGCCTCTAGAGAATCCCTCATAAAAAGAATGTTGAGAGTCAATAAAATAGTGCAAATATGAGTCGTATAACAGCTGGAAGGTATTGACCATCGCAATGTGCAATTACAAATATTTTTACCAATTGTTTTTGTTTAGCGTAATTTCATGCTTTTAGCTTTCTCAGCACGCTATGATCCTATCACTTGTCTCACCACGCTATGATCCTACTCACTTGTCTGGACCAGATGGGAAAGAGGTGGGGGGGATAGTGAGAGGGTATCTGTGTAAATATTACCTTGATAGCTTTTTTTAAATGCATTAACAATAATAATAATAAATAAACAAAAAATTGAACCGACTTGAATTCGAAATCGATCCTCAAGCCTACGCACAAACTATTGTGCCAGCAAATTGCTTATGAAAAGTTGGGAAAGGGGTGGGCGGAGAGAGAAGGAGGTATCTGATAAATGTTACCGTGATCGCTTTTTAAATGCATTAATAATAATAATTAAGATAAAGATAATAATAAAGAAAAGGTTGAACCGACCTGAATTCGAACTCGAGGGCTCAAGCTTCCGCAGGTTTACGAATAAAGTATTGTTCCAGCGAATTGCTTATGAAAATAGAACGTTTTATAGTTATCTATTGTTAGGTTCAAACTTTAAAACAGCGACTGTACAAAGTATAAAGGGTACTAATTCAACCTATACCACCACATCAGTCAAGTACAATTTCTTTCCCTTGTTCAATACCAAACAAAATAATTAATTACCAATTGTTAATTAACTAATTTGTTTAAAAAAATTATTGGTTATTGTGTTGTCAGTTTAAATAAATAATTTGTCAAATTTCAGCTTAGTCCGAGATAGGGTCAGAGAGAAATAGCGTGTACAAACATTGGGCCAGACAGACAGACAGACAGAGGGAGTTGATAGAAGCTTTGTAAAAAAAGCTTTAAAATAAAGTTCCAATTACTATTTCTAATGATATTTTAATGTAGGACTTGACTTCTAATAGAAATATATTAAAAAGCTTCAAAATAAGTTCCAATTACTATTTCTAATGTATTTTAATGTAGGACTTTGACTTCTAATAGAAATATAGTATGGTGCTAGACCCTAATGTCTTATAGAGATAGAACGTGTTGCTGGACTATGGAACCTTATTGAACATTTGATATGTTTCAGGAAATTGTTGAAAATATGGCCGGTCTGTGGTACCCTTTGTCTACCATGTTACACGACGCAATCATTTTGTATGATTAATGCTGACTTGAAAAGCACATTCCAGTCAGGCGTCCCGGAGGGAGCAGACAGAAGAGGCCACCTAACACGAGATAGAGGGTGTATCCATAAGTCAATAAATCCAAAAAGTTCTGGAAAAGCTTCAAGATGGGCGTAAACAAAAGCCCTGGTCCCAGCCTCCGTGACATTGCGCAGCTGTTTTCACAACGTATTTGTACATCAGAGGGGCCCTCACATAGAGCTGTTTTATGGAGCATACACATGTGAGTGATACACCTGGACTTCCTCGCCCCTTCCCCGAGCCAGAGTAGAAAGATAAAAGCAAGCATTGTGTTTTCTAGAGTCATTCGGAAGCATGGAGTCAATGGAGTCAAAGAAAAACAAAATACTTCACAATGTTAATGATTATTGCTATGGCACGATTAAAAATTAGTTATTTGTTTCATTGAAAGGGAAAGTTTGACTTAGACCAGTCATGCCCAGCCTAATTCGACCCGCGGGCCATTTTAATTTCCAACACTCGTCTCGCGGACCACATGACCGAAAAGTTACAAAAACAAAATGAAATTGTTTTGAAACTATTTTGGTAGAAACCTGTCGATTTAATACTTAATTAACAGGTTATTTCACAATTATATATGCTTTACGTGTCAGAAAGTTGCTTCATTTATAACTTATAATGTGAGCAACGCTGTAGGTAGCTTTATCACCGACTCATTTTGTGGTCTCTTTTGGGTATTCCCATGGATCCTCCAATCTCTAGGCGTAGTTCATCTTTTATTCTCGACTCAAACTAAGAATGCCGCCATATTTATTTTATAATGCCGTTTTCATGCTATTTTATTAAACAGCCACACTTTCTTTATAAAAGTATGTTGGCTTATTATCATGTTCAACATTAAAGTAAAGATATGTTCACTTTTCCTGGTAGATTCAGACTCCAATTTCATAAACAGACAAATGTTAAAAAGATCATGATACTAATCCATCAGAGATAAAGTGAGGGACCTAGCGTAGGTAAACATACATTTTTTCAACCTTTTTTTTTGTTTGTTTATTTGGAAGAGGATTTCTACACTTTGTCCCGACGTTTTGCCTGGCCGGATGGAACCATGTCGCGGGCGGATGTGGCGACTCGTAAAAACAAGACTAGAGTTCTAGAAAAAAATAAAATAATAAGACTTGTCGTCGAGTCCGTGGCTACTACTAATACTTTTCACGGCTTTGGAGAGTGTGACAGGTTTTGATGAACATAGAGATGTAGCTTGATAACGTTCGACAGTTCTTAGTAAACTTCTTGTTGGACTTTGGCTATCAGCGTCGACTGACTGTTGGCCTTTCGTTCTCTGGGTTAGTTGAGATTTCGTTATTTGAGCGTTACCTCCTTTTAAATTATCTGCACCTAACAATAGTTATGACATTTTTTTTTAAAACTAGAATGGCACCTCGCTGCTATAAGTTAATGAACTTCTTATGTTTGTTACGAAAAAATTAATTTTTCAATATCATCACGAGTATCATTTTGTTCCGCCTGGCAATTAAATCATTTCATTCAATTCAACTATCTAATATAAACATTTCACATGTAAATTTTGAGTGAGTCTGGTGTGAATGTATATTTTGGGTTTTCTATAGTTATAATATCGTTGTTATTTTTTGTTGTTGTTTTTTTTTGTTTTGTAAATAAGACAAATTTCCTTATGGATAATAAGATTGCTATTATTATTATTATTATTATTATTATTAAATACTTTCAAGAAAGCAAACTAAAAGTTATCAGGAGGTCCCTAGGGCAAATACTTTTCTGTATGAACAATGCCATAAAGAAGACTTGAGAATAGACGGGCCTGTCGTTGAAAGAGTGTCTAGTTATGGCAAAAGACAGAAATAGAGAGAAATTGTTATCACAGAGGGTCGAACAGGCTAAGAGATAGATGAAAGTAATAATAATAATAAGGTTTGTCTTCGAGTCTGAAGATAAATGAGGAATGCAGTATTTCCCGTGGCTACGAAGACTCAGCTGTGACCTACATCCAAGGCAAGCATAACAAAATCTTATCCGAAGAGTAATGTAATCAATTCGTTTGCATCAGTCGTGCAATTAGATTAAGTTTTGATATAGACAAACAATAATACATCTGTGCATTAATAATATTTTTACCAATTGTTTTTTGTTTTTAGATTTTTAAAAATATTTTTAGATTTCTCAATACGCTATGATCCTGTCACTTATCTGGACCAGTTGGGAAAATGTGGATGGAAATGGGGGGGGGGGGTTAAGAAAGATATATATGGGTGGTTTTACCGTAATTGGTTATTATAAGCATTTACACACACAAAAAAAAGGGGCCAACGGTCTGAATTCGAACACGTGCCTCACGCCTCCTTGAGCCGAAGTGCTAACCACTCTGCTTGTAAGGTACTTGTAAGTAGAGAAGATTGTATAGTTTTATATTTCATGTTTCAATTTAGAACGCGACCTATTAAGGGGACTAATTCAGCTTATACCACCACTTTAGTCAAGTACAAGTCTTTCCCTTGTTTGAGAAACCAAGCATAATAATAAATTACTAAAAGTTCATTAACCGATTGGTTAATTTTTTTTCAAAAAAAAAAAAAAAAAAAAAAAAAAAAGATACATGTGTTGTCTTGTAAAAGAAATAATCGTGCAAAATTTCAGCTTGGTCCGAGATTGGATGCCGCAAAATCACTAACATATATCTCAATACTGCAGGAATAAGCTACCTTTTTATATAAAACGAAATTATTATTTTTTATCCCTGATTGATTAATTGTCTATTTTTTTTAATCGATTCGTGCATTGTCCTGCTCTCTGAATATAATTGTGTAACATTTGAACCTGATCCGAGAAGGGGGAACTGGGAGAACAACAAAACATGTACAATTACCTTTGGGGGGAAACAAGATTTAGTCATAGCTCTGAATACTGAAGAGTTCATTTCTTTAGTCGGTATCAAACAAAATAATTAATTAGCAATAATTAGATGAATAATTGATCAATTTTGTAAATTCATGAATGTATTGTCATTGACAAAGAATAATTGTGTAAAGTTTCAACTTGATCCGTGAATGAGTGTTGGAAACAGAGAACAGAGTTGATATAAGGTTGATACAATTCAACAAAACGGGGTTATGTTTCTTGATGAAGGAATTGCAATACAAACGAAATATTACATTACGATTTGATTAGAGCTCTACCCAATTCATCGACATGAAACAAATAAACAACAGCAGTTTTTGACTTTAAAAAGAAAATGTTTGTAAGACTTTTGATTGAGCTAGTCAGACGTGAACGGAGGGCAGAAGCTTCGGATTATAGCAACGCTAGAGGATGACAAGAAGTGGGGCTCACTTTGCAGATTCAGTATCTCACAGGCTCCATTATTTCCTTGGGTCTCCCAGTCAAACAAATTGAAGGCACGAGAAGTACTTGTGTTACGCTACCAGGACCACGAGGAAAACACCGGGTGGGGGTGGGGGGGAAAGAGAGGTTGGATGAACAAAAATAAGAAGGGGGGGGGGGAGCGAGAAACTCGCGGATCGCGCGCGGTGGGCGAAAGTGAGCAAGTGAGAGCCAGGGATCAGGCAAGTGTTCAGGGTACCGGGTAAGAGAAGAGAGAGTGGTGTTACGTGGTGGGGAGGGGGGAGTGACATAGAGTGAGAGAGAGAGTCAACGTGAGCAATGAGTGAGAGAAATGTGGTGAGCTGAAAGGATGAGTACGCTATTCACTGGGCAATGTGACGTCCAGATCTTGGGTTGTTGTTTTTTTACAGCATGTTCTATGTTTTGTTTGTGTTCCATTCTTGACAATTTGGAAGAACGTTTGTGCTCTGTGTAATATGTGCTAGTTTTTAAGACACCCTCATGGTGACGGTCTAGTCTCATATCTAAAGTGAAGTAATCAAACGTGGCTCAGTTATTTTGGTCCTTAGTTGCGCATTGTGTGATATCTCATTTAGTAGTGGTATAGGTCCTGTTGATTGAGTGTAACAAATTACCGAAACAAGATTCTCAAATTTCGAGCCAGTGTTGTCAGTCTGACAATGTCCCCATGGTCATAGTCATTTTCTCTGCAAAAAAATCCACCACAGAGAAAAAAAAATATTGATACCACCCTCTCCCCGCATCCTTCAGGCCTTTCATTTCAAACTACTTCCAAACCGGCCTCCCGCACGTGGCGAATATCTCATTCGTGTCGGGGAAATTAAGTTCTGCGGGTAGACAGGGTCAGCGGGACCGGACGAAAGAGGTTAGCATTGATTAGTGGCCAGTGACCAAACATTACAACTCTCAGGTGATTTTTTTTTGCAGTAGTGTTTTCTTGTGCGTGTGTGCGTGTTTTTTCCTTGGCTAGTCCTGGAGTAAAAAACAAGGACAGCGTTGAGGAACTATAGCTATGTAAGTACTTTAGTTATAAACATTGGCCTAGCTATTGTAGCTATGTACGTACTTAAGTTATATACATTGGCCTAGCTATTGTAGCTATGTAAGTACTTTTGTTATATACATTGGTGTAGCTATTGTAGCTATGTCAGTACTTAAGTTATATACATAGGCCTAGCTATTGTAGCTATGTAAGTACTTATGTTATATACATAGGTGTAGCTATTATAGCTATGTCAGTACTGAAGTTATATACATAGGCCTAGCTATTGTAGCTTTGTTCGCACTTATGCCTAAGTTATATACATAGGTCTAGCTATTATAGCTATTTACGTACTTAAGTTATATGCATAGGTCTAGCTATTATTAAGTCTGTACACTTTATATTGGAAGGATATTGATTCCTTCGTAAAACCTTCACGCGAACCACGTAATCATCTCAATGTCAACAGAATGACACATGTCATTGCCAGCGCATGACAATACCAAGGGATTTGAAAGGCGTTTATTAATTGATTATACTTAGTTTGGGTGACGCAGGTCCAGAAAGTCAGTTTGGTTTTAAAAATAAATATGCACCGAGGTCAACATGGCCGTCTTTAGAATTGACGTCATTTGTTGAAAGAATTGATTCCCTTATAGCAACATTACACGTCTAACAAACAGACAATGAGGTAAGCCTATAGACTAAGTTGAACATAGACCGCATTCATTCTAAGGTTAAAATTCGGCTTACCATCTGATTAGAATTATTTATCATCAACATAATTTTTTTGGATATATACTAAGGCTTGTCTTTCGAGTCCGAAGATCAATTAGGAATACAGTTTTTCCCATGGCTGCGCAGCCCCAGCAGCGACCTACATATTATGCCACAACCAGGGCAAGCATAACCTTTGTCTGCCGTCGGTCGATTAATATTTTCTTTTCGCCGTCTGCGGCTGTCCTCGGCAGCTGATTTTCTTTTGGTCTAAATGTGTATCCGGCGGCCTTTGTGAGTGACCTCCAGCTGCCTCGTTCTAAGGCCGCATGCAACCAGGTGCTTCTATGTCAGCTAAGGCAAGTTGATGCCTAAGCTGGTCTTTAAAGCGTTTCTTGGGATGTGCCACCTTCTTCGACGGACTATGTCGCTAATCTTCCAAAACAGATTAAGAAAACGCACGCTCTGGCCCGCAGAAACATCAAGATCAACAGTGACCAAATGAAGAAAAGGCATTGCAAACGGGCCAATGCCTCGGGGTTTTACGATAAAGATTTGGTGTGGCTGTACAACCCACATAGACGAAAATGCAAGTCCTCAAAGCTTCAAAGAGTCTGGGAAGAAGAACATTTACAGAAATAGAAAAAGGTCGTCGGCCATTTTAAAAAAATAATAAACGAGAGCTCTTTTTCTATCCGTCTGTCTATTGGTCTGTCCTTCAGTCTGTCAAATTTGTAACTGACCTAGATCTATGTGCTGCTAATGCATCATTCAATATTAAAAGTTGTCTTGATTCCGAGATATTTCTAACCTATTTCTGGAATGGCATTTGGCGATCTGGCAAACTCGGGAAAAAAAGCTTGGTTGCAAATATTTACATTCTTCATATTTATTATTAATTACAAACAATTAAGTTATCTTCTAGGTAGGGTTTGTAAGTCAATCATGTAGGAAGACTTACTTAGACTTAAATCCATCCGCGCTGTTCGGTGCAATGGCTGGCAAGCTGTCTCCACAATCTTTCACTGGCAATATCTTGAGCCTCTTCCCATCTGGTGTCCACTGCCTGCTTTGAGGTCCTCCATGAAAGTTTGGCATCAAGTTATAGGAGCACGTCCCTGTTTGAGCTTTCCTCGTATTGGCCTCTTGGTATGCGTAATTCATTCTGTCGGGGCTATAAGTAGAAGGGTATATTTTCGTCTTTAGTTCAATAGCTTGACTTGTCCAAATAGGCCGCAGCCTTTATAAAATGCTCCCTTCCTTTCCTATTCGACACGCTACGTCATGGTGTAGGCACTCCCATTGTTTGATAAGATACTGCCAAGGTATGTGAACTTGTCAAACTCTTCAAGCTCTGACTCGCCAAGTCAGACGGGGGGCACCCTTCTCCTTATATCCCACTGCGAAGTCCAAGTGCGTTATTCGATTCTGTTCACGCCATAGAGTGAGTGACCAATGTCCATTATAATTTATTAGCCAAACAAATTTTCTGTCTATTTACCCACAAATTTGCTACAACCGGATAACATTTACATAAATTTTGTTAAGATTATCATCTAGATCTTCGTATTCTTGCCCATATACCAGTAAAAAGCCTCAAATAAGTCTATGTCGTCTGGCAATACAGAAAAATGAACAATTGCATCCCCTTGGCTACTGTTTAAATTCTCTTGGGACAATGTAATATAGATTAACAGAATCCTCTAGTGTCTCGCATGCCTTTTTATCAGTTGAATAGCGTTACGTTTAATCTTTTCAGTTTAAAAAAAAGTTAAAGTACAGGCCATATTAGGTGCTAGATGATCTAGTCTCTAGCCCTCACAGAAATGTTAACTGAAAAGAGTATGCACAATTTACCCGCTCATATGGAAAGGTAAGTTCTCTTAGTAAAAACTCATCCGACCCCAGGGATTTATGCTTAGCATGTCGATGTCGTCTTTGAAGGTGTGGTAGCAAGTTATACTTGGTTTCTGCTCCTGACATCTGCTGAGACTTTATCAAGTGATGAGACTTTAATTGTCACTCTCCGATCTCTCATCTCATGAATGTGTGGGTTTAGGCAGGACTGGAACAGGAGGGAGGCCGTGTAGGTAACATATGGAGCTTCCTTCTTTCAAGAAAAAAAAACTAACTTCATTCAATACTAGACTGTGAGAAGTTGCTCTTTCTCTCTAATTTGTAGATGTATAATGACTTGTAAGACAGAATTAACTCTTCCTCTCCTAACTGACCAACGTTGATTCCATTAGAATGTGGTAAATAATTACGGAGAGAACGAGTTAATGATGGCTTTGCAGTTTTTAAAAGGAAATGTCTTTCCCTTATGCTTATCTTTTTTTCTTCCCGCGAGTCAAAGGTCGCATGAATATATTAACACGTTCGTCTTCATGAACATTTCACACAAGTTTTAAAAAAATATTTTTTCTTAATCTTTAATACTATATACTATAGACTATCTCAATGTAAAGCGATATACATGTAATACAGCTGAAGGACTAATTCTCCCACAAACAAAATATTAATCTATTATTAGGCCTACTTACCATTTAAGCCCTGTACGCGTTGGGAGCGACCAGCGGTAAATGTTCTGAAATCAATCTCCTTTGAGAAATTCATTCCAATAAGTTTTCACAAATGCGAAATACAAAGTTTAAATAACAGCAACACTAAATAGCACGCCCATGCCCGTAAAAAAAACAAAAAAAAAAACGCGATTGTAAATCTGTATCTCCAGCACAGTGGCGTTGCTAGGGTGGGGTAGGGGAGTTTAAATTGAGGGGGCCCCTAAATAAGTGTCCGAAATTTGTTTTTGCATTAAATATTACGCCATGATTTCATGTCATGATGTCGAATGTGAAAAGGCCAAGCTACCGGGGCCCCCTAAGTACGCCACTGTATGTGCACTACAAATATAAATCTGAATCTGTCTAGTTCTAGTTTGAATACCCACGTCAAGACGGTGAAATAAAAAAAAGCTTTCTAACAAGACATTGTGTGTACCAACCTTCTATGTGAACGTACAGCGGCGGCGGGGGGGGGGGGGGGGGGGGGGGCATGTCTGTCTAGTACGTAGCACCTCGTTTTGTTCTCTCACATCCTATAGTCGGATCAAGTTGACATTTCGCACAATTATTCATAGTCCATGACAGTACATGAATCAATACAAAAATTAACCAATTAGTTAATCAATTAGTGGTAATTCATTATTTTTGAAATAGAAAAAGACTAGCCATGCAGTATGGAGATATAATGCAGTTGCTTCCCCATACATACACATTTTTTTTTATTTAAAGTATTTTTTTCTCTTTTCATTATTTGTTTCCAAACTACGAAATAGCTGTAAGAACGCGTGTCTTTGGTTGTTTATTGTCACTGACTGCGTGAATAGACTGAGTGTGTATAAGGACGATAGTGATGCTTACTTCTGTACAATTTATATCCAGATATGATAATAAACCAACGCAATATCATTATGCATATCCTTTTATTTTCTATAAGCTTTTAGAATTCTGGACTGCTATGGTGCATTCTTAAAATGCGCGACGTTCTGTGTGGTTATGACGGAGAAACGTTGTGGGCCGCTCAATGTGGGGAAACATATTCCTGTCAACATAAACAACATAAATCAACTTTTTCAATGTGAAGAATGGGTATTTGCTGCAATTTTAGGTTAAAACAAGAAAAATATATTTAATTTTTTTTTTAAATACAAAGCTTATCTAAGTGAAACTCCGCACTTACAACTATATCTATAAATAATGTAGATGTTATTTCCCTTAATCTACATCAAATATAATAATTAATTATTCAAAATTAATTGACTAATTGGTTAATGTTTTTGACTTATTCATGTTTTCTTAGGTACACTGAATAATTTTTTACAATTTCAACTTGATTCGAAAATGGGTGTTGGAGAAATAATATGAACAATTATGTAATGGGATCAAACCCTACATATTTAGCCACATCTGTGAATACTGACTGATTAATTTCCTTTGTCGATATGAAACAAAATAATTAATTATCAGTAGTTAATTGACTAATTGGTTACTATTTTTTATGCATGTCTTATCTATACCAATAAATATTAGTGAAAAGTTTAAACTTGACCCGAGAATGGGTGTGGGAGAAATAACAAACTTTTCACAAACTTTTACCAGACAGACACGGACTAAAAACGCAAAATACCTAGGTGTTATAATAATTGAAAAACTGTCTTGGAATCCCCATAGTGATGAAACTATAATTATTGGTCTAACCAAGGTTAAATAACATTTTAGTTTGATGTTCTTATTTGATTTATAGAAATTTCTTTTAATAAACCCTAATGCTTTGTTGGATTTTTTTAATAGTTTCATCACTATGGGGATTCCATGACAGTTTTTCCATTATTTAAACACCTAGGTATTTTGCGTTTGTAGTCTGTGTTACTGGTTTACCGTGAATAGGATAAGTGGAAGAATTCAGGTCATTGGTTAATATGCATGACTAAATGCATGACGTTTAGGACGTAATCATCTTCTTTTTTGAAGTAACGTCTGTATTATATAAGATAAGAAGACAGCCAGACAGAATGAGTTAATATAAGCTTTGTAAAAAGTGCATTCGTAGGGGGTGAGAACTATGGAAAGGGATGTCCCTATCGGAAATTCTGGAAAATTTTGGAGTGAGAGTTCCATTGATGAATGAAAAAAGTCATCATGTCAATTAATTAATTAAGCTCCACTATCACCTATATATATATATATATATAACACTAGGGGATAGTTTAATTACAATTTATTTTAAATCTACCATTTAGCTGTGCTTACACTTTCTTACATTGGAACATTCAATATTTTCTTACTATTTATGTGTTTGATATAAAGTCCAAATGGTTATGAAAAAAAAACGATTTCATACAAACCAATTATTGATATTCTATCGCTCATTTGCAAGGTGTAGACCATTTTTATTACTGTGTCAGACTTCATTATTATTATTTCTTTATTTGACTTAATATGTTCATGACCTTAATGTTCTTAATAAAATTCCAATAGTAAGTTAAAAATCCCAATTTGTATCTGGATTGTTTGTATCTGGATTGTTTGTATCTGGATTGTTTGTATCTGGATTGTTTGTATCTGGATTGTTTGTATCTGGATTGTTTGTATCTGGATTGTTTGTATCTGGATTGTTTGTATCTGGATTGTTTGTATCTGGATTGTTTGTATCTGGATTGTTTGTATCTGGATTGTTTGTATCTGGATTGTTTGTATCTGGATGTTTGTATCTGGATTGTTTGTATCTGGATTGTTCATTCATAAGAACTCCTTCCCACTTCGTTCTCAAATATTTCACACTTTTGAAGAGCATCAAATACTCTCTCAACTCGAGAGGTATGGCACAAACTTCGGAACGAAAGCATGTCACCCCCTGAACAATTCTCCTAGTCTCGAAAAAATGATCGGAACTATGCCAGTAGATTGTTGAACTGGAAGCTACTACTAAGAATTTGGACTCACGGAGTCTCAAGTGTCATACATAGCCAGGCCACGTTCCTGTTTGAGTTGCTCTCGTGCGGCATCACAACATCGCTTCTAATCTATCAGCTGCCTCAACGGAGATAAAGTGAGGATCGCTGGGGATACATTTGGAGAGGCTTCACTTTGTATGTTCAAAACTATTCGTGACCAAGAGAGACAAATATCATAGCGAGGTCTAATACTAAACACACAAAGCAGAGATAATGGCGTTTGATAAAGAACATGAAAAATGTCCTCCAACTTGACTCGCCTCTGTATTAGTCTGTATATATTTATAATGTTATAATATATATATATATATATATAATCTAAATTGGAAATTCTTAAAGAGAGAATGGTACAATTGTTCTTAAATATCATTTCATTTTGAAGTTTCTAATATCTGCATCTGTTGA
The DNA here is from genome assembly GCA_036873155.1 of Biomphalaria sudanica. NCBI lineage: Eukaryota > Metazoa > Mollusca > Gastropoda > Planorbidae > Biomphalaria > Biomphalaria sudanica. The sequence goes on from JAZGLO010000355.1 coordinate 177,735, forward strand.
TCTGCAATGTATTACATGACTGTCAGTGATCTACAGTGTATCACTGTTTAACAGGACTGTCAGTGAGCTACGGTGTATCACTGTTTAACGGGACTGTCAGTGAGCTACGGTGTATCACTGTTTAACGGGACTGTCAGTGAGCTACGGTGTATCACTGTTTAACGGGACTGTCAGTGAGCTACGGTGTATCACTGTTTAACGGGACTGTCAGTGAGCTACGGTGTATCACTGTTTAACGGGACTGTCAGTGATCTACGGTGTATCACTGTTTAACGGGACTGTCAGTGAGCTACGGTGTATCACTGTTTAACGGGACTGTCAGTGAGCTACGGTGTATCACTGTTTAACGGGACTGTCAGTGAGCTACGGTGTATCACTGTTTAACGGGACTGTCAGTGAGCTACGGTGTATCACTGTTTAACGGGACTGTCAGTGAGCTACGGTGTATCACTGTTTAACGGGACTGTCAGTGAGCTACGGTGTATCACTGTTTAACGGGACTGTCAGTGAGCTACGGTGTATCACTGATTAACGGGACTGTCCGTGTCCGGAGTGTTTTTTTACATCGTAGTTTTGATCTGAAGGTTCAATCTTAGTCTCACGATGATCTTTAATGTTGTCATCAGAACTGGGGGGGGGGGGGTGGATGTTAAAGTCCGGCTTGGAAAGTCTAGGCAAGCAAGTTTGTCTCTTGATGCACTTTATGTTTACCAAAGTTTTGTTTGCATCAAGGATAAGATTAGATTTCAGTAGGCGATTAACGTTTTTTGAACAGTTTTTTACCACATCTCATTTCTTGGGCTGTGACAGGCCCTGCGCAAAAGGGGAGGCCGGGGGGGGGGTACGTGCCCTCCCAGGCCGCTGGTGGACTTCACTATACACTCCCGGAAATAGATTTAAAAAAATGAAGATGAATGGCGGGGCTCTATTTAGAATTTCTTGAAGGGAGGAGGGGGGCACTTCAAGGGTTGGAGGCACGATGGAGGGGCCATTAAGTACAATGAAAAGGGGGGGCATGGCCTGATGCCCCCCCACTAAATGCGCCACTGGTAGGGCTATATCTCCATTTGAATACGCAATACGAGAACGGCGATAATAAAATCTGTTTTTTTAAATATGGACTCACCATCTCTCAAACTATTATAATGTTCTCCCGTGCATCAGTATGCTGGAGTCTGTAGTGGGTTGGCGTAGTTGTCGTTAACTACGGTGACCATAGGTAAAGACAGTATTAATAGGACATTTGGCTTACCCAAAATAGTACAATAGTTTCATTTATTGAGGAGTTCTTATTTATTGTTATAATCATTCCTCACTTATTTTTATCAGTACTTCAGTCACTCAATTTTACTTTAGCTAGCGAAATGCAAAAAGGAGTTGCACAAAAATTTAGAGAAAAAAGACATGCGGAATTACAGCAATCAGCAACCAAATGCTGAAAATTAACGAGTTTCTTTGGTAAGTTATTAATTCATTTGCACTTGAGTATTGTATAATAATTTCGTTGGTATATATGCCATTGCGGCATTTTTGGTAAAAACTTTCTACTTCGTAGAAACTAACGTTTCTACTCAGTCGAAAGTTAACTAGTCCTTCAGCCTTGATGATCCTATCATCTACCACCCTGCGTGTAAATAACAAGGTTTTATTTTACTTAGGTTTTCTTCTATTTTGGTTTTATGTAAACTGTATATCATTATTAATGTATATCCTAATTTATATGTACAACAGGATATACGTACGGATAATCTAAGTCGTTCCTTGCTATCTGAAAATGTTTGGGAGAAAGTCATTCGACTGTCAACTGAATATGAAATAGAGGAACCAAAAAAGCTACCACGGAAACGAAACATGCCAAAAAGATATGAAAATTTCTACTGGCGATGCATATCATCATCAGGATGTTAAGTCCTATTACAGACAGTTCTATTTGGAAGTTCTAGAGCTCACTGTGGCATGCATCAGGTCGCGTTTCACTCAAGAAGGAGACAAAGTTTTAAAATACTCTGAAGATCTGTTGCTGTACGCTTGCAACAATAAAAACTACCAAAAGGAGCTGGACTTTGTCACTTATTTCTATAAGGAAGACTTAAATAAGGATACACTATCAATACAACTACTACTTCTACCTTCACTTTTCAACCAAATGAATCATGTGGACCTTTCACATCTAAACATGGAAATTATTGGATTTTCAATTCCTCAGAGATCCCTTTTCTCAGAGGTTGTTACGGTGTGGAAGTTGATGGCATGCATACCTGCAATCAACGCATGTTCTGAGCGATCATTTTCAACAATGCGACGTGTTAAGTCCTATTTAAGGGCAACAATGGGACAAGAAAGATTGAACCATGTGATGATTTTAAACATCCACAAGGAACGGACTGATAAGCTAGATCTCAAATCAACGGCAAATGAATTCATCAGTCATAAAGTGCAACGTGCTAGCTAATTTTCAAAATTTTGAATTTTTGTACATGACTTCATTACATACCCCATAGAGTTTGTTTGTTTGAACAATGAACTACCTACCTGATTATTCAATAATATTTGCATTTGCACTTACATCTGGATAAGTGGTTAACTTTTTGCTCAAAAGTAAATTTAATTGGGTTAACACTGCTTTTACTTGAAAAATTTTGATATAGGGGAAGTACGTCAAATATAGACACACTAAATGTCAGAGTCTAATTTGGACACCATTTTTATATCTACATGTAGATTCTAACTAAGAAGAAAAAATTTTAATTAACTTTTTCTAACTACATCAGCTAAGAAGAAAATGTATATTAATATTACTTTTTAATTCTGGGCCGCGTAAATTTCCCCCCCCCCCCCTCCAAATTGAATAATATGGCGCCGGGCCCGTGTAATGTGAGTCTTAAGTTTTGTGCCAGTTTGCACTTAATTGTGCCAGTTAGCACACATTGTGCCAGTTTGCACTTCATTGTGGTAGTTAGCACACATTGTGCCAGTTAGCACTTCATTGTGCCAGTTAGCACTTCATTGTGCCAGTTAGCACTTCATTGTGCCAGTTAGCACTCATTGTGCCAGTTAGCACTTCATTGTGCCAGTTAAAAGTTCATTGCGCCAGTTGTGCCTGTAAGCACTGCATTGTGCCAGTAAGCGCTGCATTGTGCCAGTAAGCACTGCATTGTGCCAGTAAGCACTGCATTGTGCCAGTATGCTTTCATAAGCACCCCATCGCTATCGTAAGTATTGTAATGCTCCTGTAAATGCTCCTGTAAATGCTCCTGTAAATGCTCCTGTAAATGCTCCTGTAAATGCTCCTGTAAATGCTCCTGTAAATGCTCCTGCAAATGCTCCTGTAAATGCTCCTGTAAATGCTCCTGTAAATGCTCCTGCAAATGCTCCTGTAAATGCTCCTGTAAATGCTCCTGCAAATGCTCCTGTAAATGCTCCTGTAAATGCTCCTGTAAATGCTCCTGTAAATGCTCCTGTAAATGCTCCTGTAAATGCTCCTGTAGATGCTACTGTAAATACTCCATGCGTCCCGTATAAAAGCTGCAATGCCCGAACGCGTATTCCATTGCTCTCTCTGAAGTACTGCATTGCACAAGTGAGCCCCCCATAGCTCAGATAACTACTGCATTTCGTCATGTACAAATTTGTTTGATGTCTTTCCTTGGTTACTGCCCATTGCGAGAGCTATCCAACACTAAATAGACCAAATGGGACATTTTTTTTTTAAAGAATTCGGGAGCTATTCTAAAAAAAACAAAACATAAAGTTTCCACTGATTTTCTAACTAAATTAGAATTTGACATAATGTCGTAAGTCCTTGTTTGAATAGTCCACGCGTTTACCTATTCTTGTTTCTCAATCAGTAGATATATTGCGTTCAGGATAGTAACGCCGTTTCAAGATATATATAAAACTTTTCAGCAGGTCTCAAAATAATTAAATTTCAAAGTAGATTGAAATTGTTTCCCTTCTGCCTCTCAGCAACATAATTAGTGGCGAGTTGTTTTTCTTTCATATATTTATCAAAAAGTTTTATGAGATCACGTGGTTGTATTTTGAACTTTATATGATTTGCTTATTGTATTATTGAATGCCTTAAGTTGTAAAACTACTGTGCTTATGTCTTGAGTCAGTTGTAAAACTACTGTGCTCATGTCTTGAGTCAGTTGTAAAACTACTGTGCTCATGTCTTGAGTCAGTTGTAAAACTACTGTGCTCATGTCTTGAGTCAGTTGTAAAACTACTGTCCTCATGTCGCATTTCTTGTTGGGGCTAAAAAAGGATTATGATCATAAACATGAAGAAAATATTGTTTTTCTTTTTACACTTTTTTATCTACTTATTGTATAGTCTTACTTTCCTTGACCAATTGCTTGACCAACTGTTTGTTATTTATTTTTGAAAGAATAAAAAAAATAACACCAATGTGATCCAGTAAAGAAAAACATAAAGAATATCTTGTCACAATCTTGTCACAATGCCTCTCTCTTCTTTCTTTCTTTCTCGACATTTTAGTCATTTTTATTATCCTACTATAACCGTCAGTGTTTCCATATATAGTGCATATTTCACCTGAATACATACATCACCATATGTAAGGTATTTGAAGTCAAAGCGGTCCCTTGAAACTAGCCCTGGTTAAGTCCAGGGCATCCCACATAAGATACATGAAAGGGGAGGGTGGAGTGGTAAGATGAAATCAATGTACAAGCTTTAGCATAACCTTTTCCGTGCTTCGTTCCTCACACATCGAGATACACACACACACTCACACACACATTGTCAACAAACACACTTGCACAAAATGTACCCTAACACTAATCTCTCCTTTTTCACTCACTCACACACACACACTCACTCACACTTTTACAGAGACGCTTGGACACACTCCCAGTGCTTTCACACCATTTCATCTCAATCGATGTCTGCTATTGGTTATTGATGGCTAGAACGGGAGGACACATCAGTTACAGGCATCATCTACTGGAGCGACAATCTTTGATGTCTTCGGATTGAAATATTCATCACCAGCCGCTCCCTCGGGTTTGGTCAAAGGACAGTCGGAGAATTGGGAGTGTTTATCGTGTGTTATTTCCTGTGCCCAGGTGCACTCGGTGCGCATGCGCAAACACTCAGCACCAGCCTAGGTCTGACATGTGCGACATGGAATACCATTCACATCCACTCATAAAGACTTCTCGTCATAGCGGCGCGTTGGCGTTGGCTTAAATGTGGGCGCAATTTACCACACTGTCACGTAGCCCTCACAGCTAATTTACCCCGTTCCTCATGCACGACTGCAGGAACGCACAAAGCTTCCACTCATGCACACAAGATACAACACACTCACACATACACGCGTTGGTAGAAACGTACTCATAAAGACACGTATGTAACTGTGAATTCCCACGTTAAGTAACATTCTGATACAAATCTCCCATGGCTACATACCAACATTGCAAGGTTAAGACATCGTTGAAGGAGATACAACTGATGTCCACAAGACATCGTTGAAGGAGATACAACTGATGTCCACAAGACATCCTTGAAGGAGATACAACTGATGTCCACAAGACATCCTTGAAGGAGATACAACTGATGTCCACAAGACATCGTTGAAGGAGATACAACTGATGTCCACAAGACATCGTTGAAGGAGATACAACTGATGTCCACAAGACATCCTTGAAGGAGATACAACTGATGTCCACAAGACATCCTTGAAGGAGATACAACTGATGTCCACAAGACATCGTTGAAGGAGATACAACTGATGTCCACAAGACATCGTTGAAGGAGATACAACTGATGTCCACAAGACATCCTTGAAGGAGATACAACTGATGTCCACAAGACATCGTTGAAGGAGATACAACTGATGTCCACAAGACATCCTTGAAGGAGATACAACTGATGTCCACAAGACATCGTTGAAGGAGATACAACTGATGTCCACAAGACATCGTTGAAGGAGATACAACTGATGTCCACAAGACATCGTTGAAGGAGATACAACTGATGTCCACAAGACATCCTTGAAGGAGATACAACTGATGTCCACAAGACATCCTTGAAGGAGATACAACTGATGTCCACAAGACATCGTTTAAGGAGATACAACTGATGTCCACAAGACATCGTTGAAGGAGATACAACTGATGTCCACAAGACATCCTTGAAGGAGATACAACTGATGTCCACAAGACATCCTTGAAGGAGATACAACTGATGTCCACAAGACATCCTTGAAGGAGATACAACTGATGTCCACAAGACATCGTTGAAGGAGATACAACTGATGTCCACAAGACATCCTTGAAGGAGATACAACTGATGTCCACAAGACATCCTTGAAGGAGATACAACTGATGTCCACAAGACATCCTTGAAGGAGATACAACTGATGTCCACAAGACATCCTTGAAGGAGATACAACTGATGTCCACAAGACATCGTTGAAGGAGATACAACTGATGTCCACAAGACATCCTTGAAGGAGATACAACTGATGTCCACAAGACATCCTTGAAGGAGATACAACTGATGTCCACAAGACATCCTTGAAGGAGATACAACTGATGTCCACAAGACATCCTTGAAGGAGATACAACTGATGTCCACAAGACATCCTTGAAGGAGATACAACTGATGTCCACAAGACATCCTTGAAGGAGATACAACTGATGTCCACAAGACATCCTTGAAGGAGATACAACTGATGTCTACAAAGAAATGAGAAAAGGAGGAAAGCAGTGAAATGAAACTAAAATACACGGGAAAATATAGATTGGTTGTACCTTTTTGTATTTTTATGGAGTTCTTTCCCTTTCATCATGGAATTTAAGACAAATGAACTCTGTTAACTACTAGTTCTACTTATTTGATTTTTTTTTAAATATAGTAGATCCTTATTCACGCTGAGGTAAATGAAACAATCCCCCCACATTTCACCCCATTTATTTATCCCTCATCACTCCCACACTTTGTCTCCCCCACTTCATGAGCTTCACTCTGCGATGAATAAAAACTAAACGAAAAAAATGTTTTAACTAAAAATATTGTTGACAAAAAAATATTCCTTGCGAAATTGTAAAGCCACATCCGAAATACATAACAGCAAAACAAACTTAGCTTTATATTCTTCGAGTTTAATATCACACACTCACACTTATGAAATGTCACACATTCAAAGTTATATATATATATATATATATATATATATATATATATATACACAAAAACAAGTTAATATAGCATTTGTTGCCTTTGTTTATTGTTGGCCTCCTTCAGTCATAACAACTAGGGTTCATCTCGTAGAACTTTTCGTCATGTGACTGTGGAGCTCTATTTTTGAGAGACACTCCGGTGCTAATATTTCGCAGGTTAAGTTGACTTTCGCTTTGGTGGTAGATCTGGACATAGTGCGGTCAAGGGCTTTGTCTTCCAACTAGTCATTATCATTATTCACTGCTTTGAGGTCCCAATTAATTACATTTACATAACAAGAAAAACATACTACCGTGAAGGGACGAAAACTGAACTGGTCTGGTCCTATTGTAAGACGATTCACTAGCAAATGTCTTCCTTCAAGGTACAGTGGAGGGAGCACGAAGAAAGGTTGTCCGAAGAAAAGCTGGCTGGACAATGTAAAAGGATGGACCAGCCTCTCTCTTTATATCCTACTAAAAACAGCTGCTGTGATTTGATTACGGTAGCTGTCATAACACCCTTACGACGAAAGTCAAGGGACAGATGATGATGATGATGATGGTGATGATAATGAACAGAGGTGGGGACAACCATTTTTTCATAAGCCAGTCGCGAGTTACCCATAAAAGATGACTTTCGGGATGAGATTGTCCTCCATCCAGCGAACATGACCAAGCCAGGGCAGGCGTCGTTGTTTTCGGTGCTGGGAAGATCCGCAAAGATCTAAGTGTAGCACAGCCTCTCTTGCCAAGTGATTTTCAAGACCTTTCTGGAAGCAGCGCAAGTGCAATGAATCTTATGTTTATGAATCTGTATGTTTATGAGAGTCGTACACTCAGTCTGTGAATTTATAGCACTGTCACATCAGCATGCCATTGGTGGGGGGTTTGTGTGAGTGTGTTCTTTGTAAACAAATATCACGATTAAATTAGCTTTGAAACCGTAATCTTTTTAATAAGCAACAAAGTGAAAGACCATGGACTCATTCTAATGTGATGAACATAATGACAAACTAGCCTGAAGAACTGATGAAAGAGGAGCAATAGGAGCAATTATTTATTCTTTTCAACCCATGGAGCTGGGACAAGCAGGAAGAGAGACAGAGACAGATAGAGACAGGGAGAGAGACAGATAGAGACACAGGGAGAGATGGGGAAAAGACAAAGAGGGAGAAGAAAATGAGAAAAACATAAAAGGCCTTTGTTTATAACATAGCTTGCATTAAGGGTGTAGTTGTATCAATTAGTTCGGATCAGTCATATAATTAAATTTGTAATAGAACTAGACAAACAATAATAAATCTGTGCGATTAATAATATTTTAGCTAATTGTTTTTGTTTAGCGCTATTTCATGCATTTAGCTTTCTCAACACGGTAGGATCCTAATCACTTGTCTGGACCAGTTGGGAAACGGTGGTTGGGAAAATAGGGGGAATATGGATGAAAGTTACAGGGGATGGTTAAAAAAAGGTCGTTATACTTGAATTTAAACTCTAAAGGGAACTAATTCAACTTATACACCTCATCAGTCAATTACAATTTCTTTCTCTTGCTCGATACCAACAAAACAATCAATTACGAATAGTTAATTAACTAATTGTTTAACCTTTTATTTATTGATTCTTTTTGTGTCATGTACAAGAAATAATTTTGCAAAACTTCAACTTGGTCCGAAATTGGTTGTGGGAGAAATAGCGTGTACAAACTTTCTACCAGACAGAGTGAGTTGATATGTAATCTTTGTAAAAATGAAATATGAAATAGCAACCAAAGTGGTATCAAGTATCTAGCCGTCTTAAACTAAACTTGAATATTTATCTAATTACTGTGTATTTATTAACTACTGTATAGTGTCAATATACCACATCGTTATATGTTTAGTTCAGATAATAGAGATATGTAGTAGACCAACTGTAGGACAGAACGAGCTCTTACATTTCAAGGTTTGTGACGAATACATTTAGTGTGTCACTGCGCATTCGTTTCACTATGCTAATGTTCCCTAAGAAATCGGCAGTAGAATGACCTTGTCTTTAGGACAAGAATAACGCACTAGCGCCATGTAGGCTACTTGCCTAACGCACTATCGCCATGTAGGCTACTTGCCTAACGCCCTAGCGCCATGTAGGCTACTTGCCTAACGCCCTAGCGTCATATAGGCTACTTTCCTAACGCCCTAGCGCCATGTAGGCTACTTGCCAGCACTTGATGTTGGGGTAGACCCTACGCATTAGATGAATTGAAGGCGCCCTCGTGGCTCTAGCGAGAATCCGGACTTAACTAGGATTTGACTCGGAAACATCCATGCTAACGCTGAGTGTTCTGGTTATCAAACCGACCGTAGAGATGTTCTGACACTAGTCGTGTTCATATGTTTACCAGATGACAACGGAGGTCACACAATACTAACAGAAACAACAACAACAAGAGAATAAGCTTAAAATCCCGTCATGGGTCAAATAAAAACTTACTGAGACTTGCATCTTTATTGGTCCGCGATATAAAGATGCTATTATCATAGCATTCAGTTTGGTTTTAAACAAGGTCTCAATACTCAATACTTTACGAACATTGGTTTAAAACAAGGTCTACTCAATACTTTACGAACATTGGTTTAAAACAAGGTCTACTCAATACTTTACGAACATTGGTTTAAAACAAGGTCTACTCAATACTTTACGAACATTGGTTTGAAACAAGGTCTATATAATACTTTAAGAACATTGGTTTGAAACAAGGTCTATATAATACTTTCACTTTACTTAAATCCCTTATATTTATTTTTGTATTCCAATGAATCCTATCAAAGTTGAAAAAAAAAAGGGAAGTGTAACATTAGCTTATGCACGTCCGCAGACGTCAACCATTTGTAATGCTACGCGCAGCTCATTATTCAGTCACCATAATCCTCTAAAAAATTGTATTTTCTCTTCTGTCTCACAAAACTTGAGCGGGTTCACTTGAAGCTCTTCTGATCCAACCAGTGAGACATTGGTGAAGATTTCTTTCCTTGCACGTTGTCTCTACACTTGTCCGCGCCTTCATTCTTTGACATCTTCAATCTCATTGACTTTTTTTTTCTTCTCTGCAACAGAAGGAAATATATTTGTGTAGAATCAATGTCACAACTTTTTAAAATGGATTTCACTTGCAGTCGAAGACGTGACCGAAAGAGTGTTTTTAAGCTCTAGCAGATGAAAAAAAATGTGTTTTTTTTTCTAATCAAGTTTGATGGAATTTTATAAGCGGCCCCCATTGAAAAAAACATTCTTTTTTCTGTCCAATCTGTATGAACGAATGTCCTTATGTTTCTCACATTTAGATCTGAAAAACTAAAAGTGGTATTGAAACTATGATTTCATCTTGTGTGGATAGTTTTCGATATTGGTGCAACGGCTTTTTTTGAACTTTTTAAATCGCACCCACCAACTTTTAAAAGGCAGGCATATTGTACCGTCATAGATGTAAAAACTGCAGTTTGTAGATCTGTAAGGGATTGTTTACATAGATAACAGAATAACACAAAGATCTTTCTTTGTACTTTCTCTAAAAACTGTTTATACTAATAAGGCCTCAAAGCTATACTGATTACTTTCCGGCCGAAGATGTCATTCTAATTTAGACGTCAGATTGTGTGTGATGTAAAATCTGAGAACGAAGGACCCCCCAGGGCAGGCGAAGAGTCTGTGTGTAGCACGAACTCCCTTTGTCACCTAGATTTCATTTCGCCAAGACAAAGCTGCATAATGTCTCTGTTTCTGGAAAGTGTGATGTGGCAATTGTGTCAAGAGAAATGGCTCCATTAGCAAGTTTTGTTGTTGTTGTTCTTGCACGTCTGGCTTGGTTTGACCTACATGCTTTGAATAGGTCAAGGTCTCAAAATGTATTGTAGACATTTGAAATTTAGGAGAGATGTAAAAAAAAAATTGTTGACTTTTTTTACCGTAGACATTGTAAAATTTGGCGACATTTAGAGATACAAAGATTTTTTTTAATCATGAATTTGTAACTGAACAAAAACAGAAATGACCTTTACAAAGAAGTGAACTAGCGAAAGAGAGAAATAGAATAACTGGTTCCTCTAATTTCTTAAAAATTGAACTATAAGAGAACGTGGAGTTAATTCGATTGCACAAGTGTAAGAAATACCTGTACCATAGACGGTGTTCAGTAAGCCACACATTCTTCTCACGAGGTTGGCATTTTCATAATCCTTCAAGGATAAATCAACTATCTTTTTTTTTATTCCATTAGCATGTATTTCATGGTATGTCTGTAAACCCGTTTCATATTCCAGAAACTCTTGTCACGATTTATTGCTAGTGGTAGGGTATATGTATTGATAGATATGTATTGATCATAACTAGGACTGCAATATTGGAATACTAGACTCGAAGTAGTAAACCTTTAAATATATTAGTCTAAGTAGATTAGACAACTAGCTGTGGTATTCGTACTCTAGCAGCGAATTCAGAACAACGCCGCACGAATATTCCTAACAAAGAAGATGAGATTCTGCTACTACGCTCTTGCGCTGGCTCCATTGGCTGAGAATCGACTACAAAGTGGCCACACGTTAAAATCAGTGTATCTATAATAAAAAAAATTCCCTTGTACTTTAGTGAACTGATCACTTCATATGTTCCTCACATAGACCTGCGCTATGGACTGCGGGCTTTTTCAGTGCACGACCAAAGGTTTGGGACTCACTTCCCATTGATCTCTGACAGATAACATGCTTCACTACAGTCCAGAAGAATATTAAGACCTACCTGTTTAAATCATTTTCAGATTAGTTTGTCATTATAGCTCTCGTGTTATGTTTTTAATGTTATAACAGCGCCTTGAAGTTGAGGTTACATTTTGTTTGTTAACAGCACTCTATAAATTAAATTATTACTATTTTTGTCTCTGGGCTTAAATAGAATTAAAACGACATTCTTTATATTTTAATTTTTTTTTAAAATTTCTTGATTACATGAACGTGAAATAAAACCATATACATGTCTGGACATACTCAATTTGATCACATTTATGGAATAAGAATATTTTTTTTGACAGGCATTTGCTTTTATTTTGTCGTTATCAGACTTGATGGTTTCTTTTCAAAACAGTCCATTAATGGGGCTTTTTTCTTTATTAGCGATGTAGGAATCAGGCATGTGACTCCCGAAATATATCAGCATTAAGTTTAAACTAGATGGCATTCAATCTTATTATAAATATTATTTGCTTATTTGATACAGACTCAAACTAAAATTATCCTTTCAAAGTGCGACCTTTCAACTCACTTTTTGGTGCCGAATCCTGCCCCTGTGCTGCCAAAGATAAGTCCTTCGTCAGGAAATAGATGCATTGAAATTGAGAATTATGGCGCCCTATTCAAGCCTGCTGACCTAGTTTTCCGAAATGTCAACGACGTTTTGTAAGAAGTGAATAGAAAGAGTATTTAGATGTGCACTAGTTCCTCAGACAGTAATCCTTGTCAATACTGTAGAGTTGGGATCTCATTGTTTTAATGACAAATGGTTTCATGAATATTTAGGCTAGAATTCACTCAAAGGTATGTAGGAAGTATCTTAATCTCGATCCGTCATTAAGGATGAAAAATATCTTAATAATGTCAGTGGACTAATGTCGGTATTCTTTGTTTTTTTTTGTATTGGGGGTAGGTTCGGGGTGGGTGTGTGGAAAGAGTGCCAGTTGAAAACTATAGATGAGTAAGGAGGGAGTTTCAATCTCAAATAGATTTTACAGAGTTACGTTAAATTCCACAGTTCGACTTTCACTGGCTAAGAATTTCCTGAAGTAGCGAGAAAATGTTCTAAAAAAAAAAGAAAAGCTGGTAAGATGATATCAATGTATCAATCAGCTTTCAATGTATATTTTATTCATCATGTAAGCTACTCTTGCGTATAATAAGGCATTGTCTTCGTTTCCAAGGATTAAGGATCTGTAGGCAATTCTATGATATAAAAACATCATTCATGTTTCGGTGTACGGAATAGAATGTTGAAATCTACTCATTAGTTTGACGAGTTATTGAACACTTGCCCTTACAATCTCACATTTCGCAAGACATTGCAAACTTCTCTCTTCTGATCTCCCTTTAAATCCTAAGCCCCTAAATTAAAAAAAAAAAAAACTTGATAAGCCAAAATTTCAAATAAAAAAAAAAAAGATAATCTTAATTATTCTAAATGATATTTTTAAAAAAAATCAAATCTAGCCTCTGTTTGACTAGAGATTATTCTATCAATTCAATCCAGTCGAAACTTCATTCGACTTTTTCACAGCTTTATGGGCTCTACATTTGGCAGCGCTTCTATGCGAGGGCAAAGAACCAAAAAAAAAAAGAAAAGATTTTAAGATTTCAAGAGAACACGAAATGCTAGCCATTTCCAGATCAATTGAATGTCCTATGTGTACTAGATTACACAGAAGTCCTGATGGTTACAGTGGGAGTGTGCCTGGTGATGTACCTTGGGGAGGGGGCGGTGGAAGACCAATATTGGACATGGTTATTAAACCCACCAAACCGAGGCTGACATCTGATACGGTTGAACTTCGCGGCTAGTCAGTTATGGTAATGACTGCTAAATAACTTTACGACTGGAAAAACAAAAATCCAGGCCATCAACTTAAAAGCACGGGGACCGCTTGGGAGAAGGGGCGCGCCCTGATATCGCATCATCGCATTCCGACCTAACACAATTACATATGGAATGATTGCAGTACATGCTAGATGAAAACAGTTGATAAAGAAAACAGAAGGGGGGGGGGCTGGCGCAGCGCGACTGATACAGATGTAAGTCATAATTAGGAAAATAGCACAAGGTGTCTGTGTATGCGTGTGTGTAGTATTAAGCACAATAATAGAGTGAGATCTGAGAATGTGTAAATGAAATGGAGGAGTATTCCAGAGTTGCATTAGCTCCAACAGCTTTCATTTCCTATGTTCTGTTTTCTGCTGTGTTCTCTGATGTGTTCACTGTTCTCGTAGATTTATTTCCTCATTGCTAACCTTTTCCTGCTGTTCTCGAGGCTCTTCCATTCTAATATTGGTTATTTTCTGCTGTTCTCGAGGCTCTTCCATTCTAATATTGGTTATTTTCTGCTGTTTTCAGGTTTCTTCCACTACAATCGTGATAGATTCACATCATTTTAATGCCCCTTGTGCTTCGTTCCAAACCCAGGTCGTTGAACCCTTTTCTGAAAAACGTTACAGGCAATTACTGTTTGAAGAAGTGAAGTTGCCCTTTCAGACCTTGTGGTCTATAGGGCGGATGATGTAAAGGTCGTCTGTTTCTGTGGCCTATGGAATACGAAGGTGTCATGTGGACAGCTTAACGACCAACCGCCTTTAGTTTTCCCCAACAAGTGTCAGGTATCCATTAGAGCTGGGGGGACTCAGAGGAGCCCAATGATCCCAAAATTGAATATCCCAGTCTTCACCAGGATTCGAGCCTTGGACCTTCGGTCTGAATGCGCTTTACCGCTCAGCCACTGCGCCTCAAGAACTGTGTACAAAACATCTTTGTTCTGTGGCTTGTCAATGTTTCAGCCTAGGTAAGGGCATCAAGTCTATGTGGCTTGTCAAGTCAGTCTAGGTAATGGCACCATGTCCATATCAATGTAATACTAACATTGTAACAATAAAATGCTGTTATTTTATAAACTATTAGTAGCGTTTCTCCGGCAAGTATGAAGAAACATTAAAGGTTACTCTAATTCTCTTATTTCATCTCTCCGATCTGTTATCCCAGACTTTAATACTGTCTAATTGGCTTGGCTCCGTACAGCCAGTAATGAAGATTTTTTTTTCCTAGGGTATTATGCAAATACCCTATACATTACCCACGTCTATACAGAGTATTTATTCATTTCTTGATGTCTGGTCTCATCTAGGATTATGAACTGTGCATGAATAATATATAAAGCGACTCGGTGTGCATCTTCATATTTATACAATATCATATACAATATCATATTATCTAGACTCGTTTTTTTTTCATAACTTTATGGGGGGAAAAGTTAATTATCTCGCAGCTTTTGTTTTAGATAAAAATTGGATTTCTATACATCACGAGGGGTGGGGGGTGGATAGTGGATAAGCGCTTGGCTTCCGAACCTCGGGTCCTGGGTTCGAATCTCGACTGGGATTTAGCATTTCAGGATTTTTAGTGCGCCCGTGAGTCCACCCAACTGTAATAGGTACTTGACTCTAGTTGAGGGAAAGTAAATGTCGTTGTGCTGGCCACATGACGCCCTGCTCTTTAGCCATTGGGCCAAAGAAACAGATGACCATAACATCATCTGCCCAATAGAACGCAAGATCTTAAAATGGAAACTTTACAATTTAGGTTGCAAAAAGGTTTACTGTTTTGTATGGGGGTGGGGGGTATAAACACGTAGTACAAACCAATGTTTGTATTTCCAAACGTATAAAACCTTTCAAAGGAATGCTGTTAGTTTTCCAACACATTGAATTTAAGCTGCTCGAAAAACAACAACTTTAAAATGTTTAATGAGGATCATTTCCTTTTTGTCTGTAACACTATTCCCCTGATTTTTTTTCAGTAGCACTAAGAAGAAGTATGTTCTGCCAACATAACTACAATATATACTCTCTGAATATGGCTCCTAATGCTACAATATGTACTCTATCTATGGCTCCTAATGCTACAATATGTACTCTCTGACTATGGCTCCTAGTGCTACAATATGTACTCTATCTATGGCTCCAAGTGCTACAACATGTACTCTCTGACTATGTCTCCTAGCGCTACAATACGTACTCCATCTATGGCTCCAAGTGTTACAATATGTACTCTATGGCTCCAAGTGCTACAATATGTACTCTCTGACTATGGCTCCTAGTGCTACAATATGTACTCAATCTATGGCTCCTAATGCTACAATATGTACTCTCTGTCTATGGCGTCTAGTGCTACAATATTTACTCGCTATCTATGCCTCCTAGTGCTACAATATGTACTCTCTATGGCTTCTAGTGCTACAATAAGTTTTTTTTACATTTAGCTCCTAGTGCTACACTAAGATTTTTTTATTCATGACTCCTAGTGCTACAATAAGTTTTTTTTATTTTTTTCTTATTTTTGACTACTAGTGCTAAACTGAGTTTTCTTATTTTGGCTCCTAGTGCTACAATAAGTTTACTTACTCTTGACTCCTATTATAAAACTACGTTCTGCTATTCTTGGCTTGTATTA
This sequence comes from Biomphalaria sudanica, assembly GCA_036873155.1. Taxonomy (NCBI): domain Eukaryota; kingdom Metazoa; phylum Mollusca; class Gastropoda; family Planorbidae; genus Biomphalaria; species Biomphalaria sudanica. Next base: position 194,162 of record JAZGLO010000355.1, read on the forward strand.
CTTAGCACAACTCTGCTATCCCTGGCTTGTATTACTTAGCACAACTCTGCTCTCATTGACTCCTATTGGAGAGCATTAAATCAAACAAACCCAACATTGAAGTCTATTGTGTTTATCAAATCTCTTTGATTGACATACTTCTGTTATTAAGAGATACACACCTAAACACACTCGCACAACTATTCACTGTCATACACATAGAACTTCAGACTTGAAAATAAAAAAAAAATAGTTTTAAGTCTAAAATGTTATATTTTGTTGAAAAGTTTTTGTCTTTTTTAAAAACTAAACTCTAATTTTTGCTTCCACTTCTCTTCGTGTTCCAGTTTAATTGTGTCCTCATCTTTAACTTTAGTTTCATTTTTAAGTTCATCCTTATCTTTATTTTTATTTTCAACTTCATCTTCATCTACAATTTTAACTTCATCTTACATGTCATCTCCAATTAGTATCTACAACTTCATCTTACATGTCATCTCCAATTAGTATCTACAACTTCATCTTACATGTCATCTCCAATTAGTATCTACAACTTCATCTTACATGTCATCTCCAATTAGTATCTACAACTTCATCTTACATGTCATCTCCAATTAGGATCTACAACTTCATCTTACATGTCATCTCCAATTAGTATCTACAACTTCATCTTACATGTCATCTCCAATTAGTATCTACAACTTCATCTTACATGTCATCTCCAATTAGGATCTACAACTTCATCGTCAACTCCGACTTGATCTTAATCTTCAACTTCAACCTCATTTTCAACTTAATCTTCAATTCCATATCAATTAATCCTCTTTGCAGTAGGAATAACTTCGTCTGTCTAGTTACGAACTTATTTCTAAACATGTTTCTAACCCTAACTTTGAACGAGGCGCCCATTGACTCAATATTTCTAATCCACCTTCTCTTACACTTTAAAGCGAACAGAAAAGTAAAGTTTCAAGAATCTGTTTTGAAAGTAGGCTAGCATGACCAGCAGTTGACAACTCAGACTTGGTCAAGCGGATTTTATTTTTACAAAACTTGTACTAACTCACTCTGTCTGTCTGTCTGTCTGTCTGTCTGGTACAAATTGTGTACATATTATTTCTCCGACTTTTCGTTCTCGTATTACGTAACAACTTGACACAATTATTTCATTTTCGATGACAAGATTCAATCAAAAAATTAATTAATTGAAAGCTTTCCCTTATATAAGCTGCTTATTAATCCTTTTTACAATAGACAATATTATTGATTGAAATAAGTTGCTTCGGTTACATTCGACAATATTTATAGATTTAATGATTCGGTTACGATAGACAATATTTATAGATTGAATGATTCGGTTACGATAGACAATATTTATAGATTGAATTATTCGGTTACGATAGACAATATTTATAGATTGAATGATTCGGTTACGATAGACAATATTTATAGATTGAATGATTCGGTTACGATAGACAATATTTATAGATTGAATGATTCGGTTACGATAGACAATATTTATAGATTGAATTATTCGGTTACGATAGACAATATTTATAGATTGAATGATTCGGTTACGATTGACAATATTTATATATTGAATGATTCGGTTACGATAGACAATATTCCTAGATTGAATGTTTCGGTTACGATAGACGATATTTATAGATTGAATGATTCGGTTACGATTGACAATGTTCAAACCTATAACTGAAGAATTCAGACCGATTGCACAACATTTAGTCAGCTTTTTAATGGGTCAACATTTCATCTAGTTTGATCTGCGGATTTTTGAGGATGATGACTAGGTGTAATTGAATGATCGAAGAATGAGTGTGAAATCGTGTAGGAGTTGGGTTATGGTTACAGTATATGTGAACAATCTAATGATAATCTTTAGTAGTCATTGTAATAAGAACATATTTTCACTAAAGGTTGTGATTGAGATTGACATGAAATATTTAGCTAATTGTTTTTCCAATAACTCATGGCATAGTTCATAATAACCTAAGGTATTTATTATGAAATTAATATCAGGTATTTATTATGAAATTAACATCAGGTATTTATTGTGTCAGTAACATCAGGTAAAAAAAAATACAGAAAAAAACAACAACTCTTAATTTCTCTTGAAATCTCTTTCAGAGACTAAATGTAAGCTCTCACCATGTCAACCTTTAACAGATCTATGTTTTGTTCTGTATCTCGTCTACAGTAGTGTCTCCCAAACAGTTTCCATAAAGGACTACTTCCATTTTTCGGAGAATCTAGCAGAACCCGAAGATTTTTTTTAAGGTCGGATTATTTCCTTTTTGATTAAATAAAAAAGAGAATAATCCTTACACCGTACTCTTAATTTAGATTTTTTTTTCAAGTAGAAAACTATAATAAGCTTCGGAAATATGAGGCCTTATTGACTTTGATGGCATTGTGTTCTTGAGATGCTACTTCTTGATATCTGGCACGACATTGGTCACAGCTCAAATCTAATGTCTGCTCTGGCCTGGTTTTTTGTTTGACTGTTGCAACATAATCATGTAAATCCCGCTTCTTACAAATATGTAGTAGAACACTGAAGTCAAAAAACATTCGCTTGTTTTAAAATAGTGCGATTTTTTTCAGACAAGCACAATTAGAAATCATTCAATGGTTGATCTTTGTAGCTTTGTTTCAAATTAGAGTCAGAATCTAGATCAGGTCAAAGTTCATAATGATGTTCTAGTATGATTTTGGTTTTCGTTACCAAGAAGAGCTGCTAGAAATCTATTTTCTGTTGTCTATCTACTTAGAAGTAACCTATGTGTAGGCCTACTAGTGCATTATTTCAATAGTTCGTGGAACACCCATTCAAGACTTGGGGGAACTCTAGTGTTCCGTGGAACACAGTTTGGGATACACTGGTGTAGAGAATGTCAAGTTTCACTCTGTTTTGTTGTGTGCAAAAGTTCAAAGTAAATGGTTGCAGAGCAAATCGGAGCCAATGAGAAGACAATTGTTCAAACACTGGTCAATACGTGTCTTGGTGTGTGCGCGCTAAGTCGAGTGCTGTCATGTGTATGTGTTAATGTGCATGAGGTTGAGAGGGATAGAATGGATAAAAAAAACAAAACAAAAAAAAAGGGAAAATTTGTATATATTTTGAAATAAATGTATAGACCAAATAAACGATATCACAGACTCCATACTGAAAGCTCGCAGCTGTGATCAACTGAATACAACAAATATCTTTGCACTTCAAGCAAAACAACATCAAACTTTGTTTCTACACTGTTAACAAATAGGCACAAATTATTAATATTTTATGCTTTTTATCTTATCAATACTTGAAGAATCCGCTTATAAAAGAATGCTTCAAAAACATAGATACTACCATCCTAATAAATTCTATTATAATAATGATTAATCAAGTCATTAAATTTAATTAAAATATAAATGGATGGATAGCATCAATGATCGCTGTGAAAAAAAAGAGTACACATCACGTGATCCAAGAATGAAAGTTTTGAAGGATGCAGCTTCTTTGAAGTCGGCTCTAGGCTCTATGTGGAATGAAGCGATTCTCGTGGGTTCAGAGTCAGTTGACTAAGTTCTTAATGAGCAAAGAATTCTTCAGAATAGAACTCTCATGACTAAGTTTAAATACCCAGTAGATCACGTGCTCTTAACACGTTCAATATATATATATATATATATATATATATATATATATATATATATATATATATATATATATATATATATATATATATATATATATATGTGTGTGTGTGTGTATGTATTTATACACATAATGTAGAAGTAAACCAAGGTTTGCATTTATGATGCATTACGTCATTTTTTGGTCTCATTTTCTTATTATATTGATTCGAAATTGTTCTCGCCCACTAAGAAAGACGTTCCCTCCGTTCAAAGACCTTTTACTATTCCCAAATCATTGCGTGTTTCTTCTCTTGAAGCTTGTCTAGCGCAATTGGTCATGACGTTGTGCAGCTATTAGCAAGATTGTTGCACGCTGGAAAACAAAAGGAGAACGGATCACGTTTACACTAAACAACCACAATTGGCTAACGACCCTGAACTTTGCCTCCGGTGGTTTGAACCTCTCTGACATCGAGCCTTAAGTAGGTCTGTGCAGCCTCCCTAAGCTGAAGAATGAGTTAAGCTTGTTAGCTCTAATGATGAGCGCATGTCTCGTTCTTTATGATTCCGTCTTGATCTTTGGTCTCGTGCGCCAAGCACTCTGAGAGCCATCGTCTGTGTCCTCTCTCTTGGAACTCAAATAAAAGGGGGATAATGGGAAAAAATCAGTTGGATGGTTGGGAGAAGGGGAGAGGGGGTGAGAGATGATCACAGAAGATGCGGAATGAACTTTGACCTATGCAAATGTCTGGCACATAATAGACACAGATCACAGGGATGTTTGCCAGCTAGGCTATCTCATCACGGAGCAAATGTGACAATTTTTTTATTCTGTCAGTTCTGTTAGCGCCGACCTTTTACCTCGGCAGGTAGGACTCTGGCGCTTAGTCAAATCTAGAGTCGGACAGAGCATAAAAAACGAGTCTTTAATCACTTTTTTTTAAACATAAAAACAAAAATGAAATTTGCATTTTTGAAAATTAAAGATAATGAAGTAAAACAATGCATAGCATTAAAAATTAAACATTTAGTTGAAAAATACTTTCAATATAAATATAAAAAAAAAAGAAAAAGTTAAAAGGAAACAAGGAGAAGCAATCTATTTTTAGCGGCCCCCGTAAAGGGAAAAGCCGCTATCAGGTTTGTGCAAAATGTCCGTCTGTCCGTCTGTCTGTCACACTCAGATCTCGAAAACTAGAAGAGAAATGAAAGATATTATTTCAACATGCGATGCGGCTTATGTTTATGTAGATCCTCATACTTATTCTAGCTCCGATTAAAAGAAAATGCCAATAGCTCTGTTGATAACTGTGCTGAGACATCGAAGTATTGCTAAGTATTGCGAAGTATCGATATAAGAGAAGATCATTTTTATTGATCCAATCAAATGGAAATTTAGTTTGACTACAATTGACAACCTCAGCGTAACTACTGTTATAATAACAATATAGATGCAAATACCAACAGCATTTACACACGAAAACACATACACACTCACAACCAGCACTTTATGAATTTGACTTCTATGTACTTCTCGATGACGACAGATGATCTTGTAACACTCTGACCGAAAGGGGAATGAATGAGTTTTTAAATCTTTCTGTTTTAGTCCTAATGGAAAGGATACGACCACTTCGTTCAGATCTCATGTAACAGTGGTTTCATGGGTGCAGGTTGTCTTTAAGAATCGTATTTTGGAAAGGAATCTTTCATGAAAAAGCTCTATGTGGAATGTTCGAGTGATATACGATGCTTTGTGCCAGTGAAGTATTACCATACCAGCAGGTGATGGCAAAGTTAATTAGACTGCTGATGGTTGCTGTATAAAAAAGATTAATTATTGTTTTGTCGATGTTAAATTTGCTTAGCTTTCGAAGATAGAAAAAACGTTGATGAATTTCGGTGTAAAGGTTTTTTACAGTGTTCCCTCTATTTCAGTTTGTTGTTGATGGTTGTACCTAGGTATTTATATTCTTGCACTTGTTCTATGGTTTGGTTGTTTATCTGAATTTTTGCAAGATGGCCTTTATGTCTCCTAAAATCTATTATTTCTTTAGTTTTCTGAACTTTTAAAATTAGAAAGTTATCTATACACCATTGGTAAAAAGTGTTAATTGTTGACTGGTACAGATTTTCGACACCTGTAATAAGGCCAATGAGTGCTGTGTCGTCATCAAATTTTATGATGAGAGTGTCAGCTGATGAGCTCTGAATGTCATTTGTGTATATGGTATACAATACTGGTGACAGGACGAACCCCTGCGGCGCTCCAGTGCTAAGCTTTCTCCAGCCTGACATATGCCCGTTTACTTTTACATATTGTGGGCGCTTGATATATCTGTTCTTTTCTTTTCCTTTTTTTTTTCAATTACAAAATCAATGCTGAAAGATTATTTAAAATCGCTCGTCTGACAAATGACAAGTACATATCCGGTAGATGTCATGCCGTAATCTGTAATATATCTCTTTATCAATAATAGGCTATTAGTTTGTAACCAGTTTAGTTGTTAACAGCAATGCCTGGTCGTGCGGTTAGCGTGCTTAACTAATTATCGCGACGGTCCTGTGTTGTTTGTTTGTTTTACATGTTTCGAATGTTCCTTCAGAGTTGAAGATAGTTTACTTCCTAGTCCAAACCTCCCGCAGGACGACGGGGGATGGTAGCGGGCTGGTTTGAACCAGGGACCATCTATAAATCCGAACGACATTCCAGCGCGTAAACTGCACGACCAGGCAGAGTTATACCCCGCTCGCTGCCATCCTCCGTCGTCTAACGAGAAGTGAATTATTTTTAACTCCGAAACATGTCAAACAGAAATTATTTTTTTTACAAAGGCAAATGAATCTTGAAAAACATTATTACTTTTGACCATCAAAATTAAATCGCGTCTTAAATATTCCTTGCGAATAGGCGGATCCGACAGGGATCCGACTCCGACGGGGGCGCCTCTGAATTTGTGTGATAACACAAACTCTTTTTGTAATCTTGTTTAATTCTGTAGTTATTACTGTTATTTGATAGTTATTGCTGTTTTTGATAGTTATTACTGTTATTTGATAGTTATTGCTGTATTTGATAGTTATTGCTGTTATTTGATTGTTATTGCTATTATTTGATAGTTATTGCTGGGTTTTTTTTATAGTTATTGCCGTTATTTGATAGTTATTGCTGTTATTTGATAGATATTGTTGTTAATTGATGACAGAATGGTCTCGCCAAACAATACTAGATATTTATTTGGACTACAGAAAGCGACACTTTTGAAAGGAACACTGTACATTTTCTCGTCTGTATTCAGCAGTAATTCTGAACTTACTAGGAACATCGCTTTAATCCAATGACATCAACAGACATTTATATTGCTTGCACATTGGCCTTTAACGATGACCTGCCAACTCTGCTTGCGCTCCATTGCCTTTGGATGTATAGTAGAGGTTCAGAAAATAGAAAAGTGTTTGGTGTAAGAGAGAGAATCGTCCTAAAGTATTATCCTAAGCTTGTGGGTACATCTGATAGAAAAAAAAAAGCATACTTACACAGCAATGTATTCCTTGCACGTGAATACTTCAATGTCAAGGACGACGAGCCTATCATTCATTCTGCATTCCGGGTTCCATAACTCTGGTCAAAGTATTTCAATTATTTAGTAGACTAACGTCTTTGGTCCTATACCCAGTGGTTGCCACCCGATGGACTAGTGGACGTCACTCAATGGAGAGCTATGACAGGGAGAGGTGTTAGAAGGAAGAGATCTGTTGGCAGGGGGGTAACGTGGTACATAAACAAGTACATTGAACCAACAAAAACACACAGAAGAAAATGTTTACATTTGATCATCACTGTAGCACTTGTTGACTGTCTCTTACTACACACAGAGAGAAAATGTTTACATTTGATCATCACTGTAGCACTTGTTGACTGTCTCTTACTTCACACAGAGTAAGGAACATTTGATCATCACTGTAGCACTTGTTGACTGTCTCTTACTACACACAGAGAGAAAATGTTTACATTTGATCATCACTGTAGCACTTGTTGACTGTCTCTTACTTCACACAGAGTAAGGAACATTTGATCATCACTGTAGCACTTGTTGACTGTCTCTTACTACACACAGAGAGAAAATGTTTACATTTGATCATCACTGTAGCACTTGTTGACTGTCTCTTACTACACACAGAGAGAGAAAATGTTTACATTTGATCATCACTGTAGCACTTGTTGACTGTCTCTTACTACACACAGAGAGAGAAAATGTTTACATTTGATCATCACTGTAGCACTTGTTGACTGTCTCTTACTACACACAGAGAGAAAATGTTTACATTTGATCATCACTGTAGCACTTGTTGACTGTCTCTTTACTTCACACAGAGAGAAAATGTACATTTGATCATCACTGTAGCACTTCTTGTTGACTGTCTCTTACTACACACAGAGAGAAAATGTACATTTGATCATCACTGTAGCACTTGTTGACTGTCTCTTACTACACACAGAGATGATGTACATTTGATCATCACTGTAGCACTTGTTGACTGTCTCTTACTACACACAGAGATGATGTACATTTGATCATCACTGTAGCACTTGTTGACTGTCTCTTACTACACACACAGAGAGAAAATGTTTACATTTGATCATCACTGTAGCACTTGTTGACTGTCTCTTACTACACACACAGAGAGAAAATGTTTACATTTGATCATCACTGTAGCACTTGTTGACTGTCTCTTACTACACACAGAGAGAAAATGTACATTTGATCATCACTGTAGCACTTGTTGACTGTCTCTTACTACACACACAGAGAGAAAATGTACATTTGATCATCACTGTAGCACTTCTTGTTGACTGTCTCTTACTACACACACATAGACGATGGTACCATTTGTTTAACTAATTGTTTCCTAGCTCTCCCTCCACTTATGAAGTCTTAGTAACGCTCTCTCTTTCTTTTTCTGTCTTTCCTGCTCTAAAATTGCCCCATATGCATCTCTCTCTCTCTCTCTCTCTCTCTCTCTCTCTCTCTCATGTTCTCCTACTCCTATCCCAGGCGCATCTCAATGTGTAACGTTTGGATCAAGGCGAGGACGAAAAGATATTTAAAAAATGAATTTGTTCTCTCTTGTCAGTTTTGTGCTGGTCGATAGAATCTCTGGCTTATGCGATGATGTACATTCATTGAGAACATTTGACATGAAGTGCTACTGATGTGATGGCTTTACCTCTCTTTCCGGCCAGCCTCATTGATTCCATTTACAGCTGACCCAATACTGGCCGATGACATTGGATCACTCCAAATTTCAAGGGGCAGATACGTGAACTGCAATAGGCATTTCTTCTCCAAGCAGATCATTCGTAATATATGACCAGTGTCCACTGATCAATAGCTCGTCTTTCCTTTTCGTCTCTTGTCCTGGATAGACCAAACGTCCGCAATACAAACACCAGTGTGCTAGCTTGTCCGACTAGGTCAACGTTGACCCTGGCCGTGGAATGTTAAATCGTCTGGCAGTCTAATTAGCGGTACGCTTCGAACGCTTAGCGTCTTGGGATTTTGGTGAGTAATTTAGTGGCGGTTAGTCCTCGTGTTAGCTCTAGCTTGAGGTAACATTTGATTGATCTAATTAGACCGACCGATGCTGCCTCAACATGGGACATTGCCACCACTTAATCAACTGTTTGGTCATTTCTGACTTCTGTTGGCTTTCTCCTTCTTGAGTCTCTAGTAACATAACTACCAAAAACAAAAGCAAGAAAAACAAAATTCTTTAATAGATGTGGATTAAAACAAAGAAGTCAAGTTCTTTCTTTCATATCACAATATCGGTAAACAAGACAAAACCCAATCAAATTCATTGCTGTGCCTTGCTTTGTATTGGAAAGCGTGGTATTCATTAATACATAATAAATACCATTTGGCGGGGATAACACCCAACAGCCTTGTCACAATCCACACACCGTTCCTCAAGGGGCCGCTTTATGGCTGACACTCCCACGGCCGATATAGTACATTGAAATAAAATGAAAAAGTTTCCCAGAAAGTCTTTGCATACGAGCCTTCGGTAAAAGGGACGTAGCTTAGACCTTTCTCAGACAGGACGTAGCTTAGACCTTTCTCAGTCAGGACGTTTATGCTGCAGAGTGAACTTCCGTTGGCCAAGAGTTTTCAGAGTCCTGGCCTCAACAAGTTACAGATTTGATAAGAGGAGGTGCAAGGTGTTGACTGGAGAGCCTACTGCGAATGGCTTCTCACCGAGAGCATTTGAAAACTTTGATTGTGCACTCCTAGAAAAAACGATACACTTATGGGCCTACACAAAAATCATTGATGATGATGTTAATATTGATAATAATGATGATGATGATAATATTAATAATAATGAAACATTTTTTACAAACGATCTGTTATTAAGAAAATGTTATTTTCGAGTCAGTATTTCTAAGTGCTTTTGTGTCCTGGGGTAGATGCCATTCTATTCATTGTCTTCAGTACAACGCTCCCCCAAAACTAATACACTTCTAATCTCTAGCAGTGGATGAAAAGTTCATCGTTGGCGGCGATAATATTTTGGAAATATCAAAGGTGAAAGTGATTCCTTTAATGTAGCCGGTTCCAGGTGCAACATGAGAATTCTCTCTACCTTAACTACTCAATACAAGATCAATACTTGTGTACCTGCTTACTAGGCAGATAATTGAAAGGTTCTCCGGCCACCCCAATTCATACACACTTTCTGCACACACACACACAGACACACACGCAGACAATCACAGATACATTTGTTAAAGATACATCTATTGATTCTCTATTGACGAATTTGGCAGAGGTCCATGACATGTGTGAGTGTGTGTTTGTTCGTGATTTTGAAACTGCCAGTTCTACTTATGGACAGCCTTACAATGCTTACTTTGTTGTTGTTGTTTTTTGTTTGTTTTAGTTTTTGACAAACTACATGAAACAAACAAACAAAAAAACATGTTCTAGTTTCAAATTCATTGAATACATTCATCAGAAGTAAATTATAATAGCATATATTTGACGTTTGCACTTGACGTTTACACTTGACGTATATATTTGACTTATACATTTGACGTTTACATTTGACGTTTACACTTGACGTTTACATTTGACGTATACATTTGACGTTTACACTTGACGTTTACACTTGACGTTTACAATTAACGTATACACTTGGCGAATACCTTTGATGTCTCAATTGAAAAATTCTACTTGGTAGTTGAATATTTTTTAAAATTATCTAGAAATTTCAGTTCAGAAGATTTTACATTGCGAAAGATTAGAAGCACTATCTTTACAGACAGCTTAAGAATGGAAGATTCGTAGCTATACAAAAATTAATTTGCGACATTTATTGCTTTATTTCTTTTTGGTTTACTTTAATGAAAGCGATTCAAATCTACGTGAATAAAATATCAGATCAAACATATGAAGTGGCATGTCTCTCTTTACTTAGCCAAATCTAAACAAGTGGCACTAATCTTGAAGTAACAACGTGAATGGTTCTTACATCATTGTCGAATTGAAGAATAACACTTTACGTCAATAACAAACGTCCTGGATTTGTTTCTCTTATTATACACTTCATCTTATTCGATTTTACAAGACAAGACATCTTCCAGAACAGAATAAAGTGACAAAAAAGCCCACGACTGCTAACACAAATAAGTGACAGAAAGGCTAGACATTCCAACCCATATCAGTGTCAATAAAGGCTATAAATTCTAACTCAAATAAGTGATAATAAAAGATATATCTTCTAAGACACATGACAATAAAGACTAGATCTTATAAAAAATATAAGTGACAATGAAGGCTAGATCTTCTAGCCCATACAAGTGACAATGAAAGCCAATTCTAACGCTTATAAATGACAATAAAGGTTAGAACTTCTAGCCCATATAAGTGACAGAAAGGCTAGATCTTCTAGCCCATATAAGTGACAGAAAGGCTAGATCTTCTAGCCCATATAAGTGACAGAAAGGCTAGATCTTCTAACCCATATAAGTGACAGAATGGCTAGATCTTCTAACCCATATAAGTGACAGAATGGCTAGAACTTCTAACCCATATAAGTGACAGAATGGCTAGATCTTCTAGCCCATATAAGTGACAGAATGGCTAGATCTTCTAGCCCATATAGGAGGTACAAGAGAAATCAGGGGATAGATTTCATTATATCCTTGATCTTCAACCCTGTTGGAAGATAAACGTCTGGATGTTTGTCCCTTCAAATGGTCTGATTTGTTCTTACTTTCTAGCGGCCATAAAAGTGCATCACTTTGTGTTTCACTGTGGTTTTGATGTAATTAAATCCTTAAGTCTTTATATATGGCATCTGTTGTACAGTCAACGCAGTGATGCTTTGAAATGTTTGCACAACAGAAGCAACACCTGTATCTTTGATCTCATGTTTTTGTCTTAGTCCTTAGTGTTTACGATGTCATTAGCTCCTACAGAAGTGTGTGATCTTTTAAAAACAAAACACAATTATTTCTTCCATGAAGGTTAGTCCATATTTGCCATTTTAGCCCTCTCACAAAAACTTAAAAGCGCTCGAGTTCACCGTATTTCTGGTAGTCGTCCCTATCGGATATATAGAAAATCATGTAGATTTGACGCTGTCCAGACAGGCGAAACGCAGTTTATTGGCTGTACAAGCTTGTTGGAGAGTTCGGTATTGAGCAAGATGATCAATGAAGCGATTTCAATAGAGAGCTTTTAATGGAGAGAATGGAAAGTCCCCCCCTCCCCATGTGGACATTCATTGAGTTGATTTCTAGATGGATTAAAATCAAGTCTTATTGGTCTTTGTCTATTTTTTGTAATAAAAGTCATATTTTATAGTTTCGGGTATAGTGATGGGAGGGGGGGGGGACAGGACTACAGAAAATGGGGGCAGCCTTTTTTTTTATGAATCTTGTCTATCTGTTTAAAGGTGTGGGAGGGGGAGAGGGGACTACACCCATCTATCTGCGGCCCACACCCATCTATCTGGGGCCCACATAGTTTGACGTTGTACCTGATTCATCGGTCGGCATGATTTAAACAACTGACCTATAATGTTTCAATTTTTCGTAATCTTTTAATTTAAAAACAATGACTTCTGGTTGTTAGAACTCATTACATTGACAGACGAAGAGACAGATGAAAACATTATTCAATAGCAAGCAGCAACTATTTGCGATAAAAAGGCGATCATTTGATAACCAAATGATATAAGCTGATAACATAAAGTGTCATTAAATTTTTATATTGATAATCAACCAGTAGAGATTTATTATTCAATACATGTATTAATGGCCAAAGAGTAAAGATTTATATTTCAATGCATGTATTAACTTAACACTTAATCATAATGAAATTAAAGCTAACATCCTAAATAAATACTTTGCATCAGCATTCTCAGCCCCAGGAGACAAAGACATATTACGTAATTTGAACCAAGTAGACAACATATAGAACATATAGAAGTACAAAGAGAAGATATTTTTATTTCAATTCATGTATTAATGACATTAGAGTAATATTAAAACAACCATGTTAATTCTAAAAAAAAATATGGCCTATTTCTAGTGTAGGTGGTGAACACAAAACTGCTGACAGAAATCGATTATATTTATTCTCCAGAACAGTTTGGAAATCGATTATATTTATTCTCCAGAACAGTTTGGAAATCGATTATATTTATTCTCCAGAACAGTTTGGAAATCGATTAATTTTCTTAAAAAAACGGGCGAGAGAGAAATTGAACTATACAAACTTTAATTTGACAACTGTTTTCATTACTTTTTATAATGAGGTCTTAATTGTAGTTTTAGTAGTTTCAAAGTGACTTGTAGTATGTTCAATGTTTTGAAGTTGACCATTAGTTCACTTGTGTTTCTACATATTGGAATTAAACCTATTTATAGAGTTTGTCCATCGTGATATGATGATGACCACTTTTGTCATTCAGGGGTCTGAGGGACTTGTACTGCATTTTTTGTGCGTTCTCATGTGGCTTGTGAGACCTGTCTAGTCCCGAAACGATCGTCTGTACACTAAGTAAGCTAATCCAGCAGGAGTTTATGCGAGTTGCCACGATTTTCTATTTCGCTTTTTTTCAGCCAGGTTTCGCAGCACAGCGAAATGAGGCTCTATCATTTGCTTCCTTCTCCCAAGTGGCAGAGTCAATGTTAAAGTTTCTCAGGAAGGTGTTGAGGATGCTTGTAGACCACTTTTGGCTCGATGTCCATCCGTTAGCTGGCTATAAAGGAGCCTCTTAGGGAATCCATTCTGCAATGTTTCTGCCCATCGCAAATTTGACTTTATCAGGGGCGTGTGTGGCTGTTGAGGACCTCATTGTCGTGTACATCTTGTGGAAGTAGTTGGACTAGCTGTCTGGCGCTACAACACAACGACCTTGTAACCATAACCTTCAATAAAAAATTGACGGTTACATTTGAACTCTGAACTCTTTAAAATGACGTTGCAACTGCGCATGACTCTGTTTGTGATGCTAGAGATTGTTTTTCTGTTCCTCTTCTCAGATCAAGTTTTCTTATGATAGCTAGGAAGAAATATACCTGTATAGTTTTAGCCTGGTTTTAAAAAAATTCAAGATAATAAAAAAGAAAGAGTACAGGACAGAAGGGGAAAGGGGGAGAAAGAAAAAAAGATTCGAGAGGGAGCAGTAAAATGAGTAAGAGAAGAAGTGAAATAAGAAATGAGAGAGAGAGAGTGAAGGCAATAGAGAGAAAAGAAGAAGAAGCGAGTAAGTTAGCGAAGAGATGAGCAAGGAAAGATTCAAAAGAGAAAGAATAAAAGAGGAAAAGTAAGTTGAGATATATATATCTATATATATATGAGAGGAGAGAGGTGGGTGGAGAGAGATGTAAGGAGAGAGAGATGTGAGGAGAGAGAGAGATGGGAGGAGAGAGAGATGGGAGGAGAGAGAGAGATGGGAGGAGAGAGAGATGGGAGGAGAGAGAGAGATGGGAGGAGAGAGAAAGATGGGAGGAGAGAGAGAGAGATGGGAGGAGAAAGAGATGGGAGGAGAGAGAGAGATGGGAGGAGAGAGAGAGATGGGAGGAGAGAGAGAGAGATGGGAGGAGAGAGAGATGGGAGGAGAGAGAGAGATGGGAGGAGAGAGAGATGGGAGAAGAGAGAGATGTGAGGAGAGAGAGAGATGTGAGGAGAAAGAGATGGGAGGAGAGAGAGAGATGGGAGGAGAGAGAGAGATGGGAGGAGAGAGAAAGATGGGAGGAGAGAGAGATGGGAGGAGAGAGAGATGGGAGGAGAGAGAGAGATGGGAGGAGAGAGAGAGATGGGAGGAGAGAGAGATGGGAGGAGAGAGAGATGGGAGAAGAGAGAGATGTGAGGAGAGAGATAGATGGGAGGAGAGAGAGAGATGGGAGGAGAGAGAGATGGGAGAAGAGAGAGATGTGAGGAGAGAGAGAGATGGGAGGAGAGAGAGAGATGGGAGGAGAGAGAGAGATGGGAGGAGAGAGAGAGATGTGAGGAGAGAGAGATAAGAGGAGAGAGAGAAAGATAAGAGGAGAGAGAGATGGGAGGAGAGAGAGATGGGAGGAGAGAGAGATGGGAGGAGAGAGAGATGGGAGGAGAGAGAGATGGGAGGAGAGAGAGATGGGAGGAGAGAGAGATGGGAGGAGAGAGAGAGATGGGAGGAGAGAGAGAGATGGGAGGAGAGAGAGAGATGGGAGGAGAGAGAGATGGGAGGAGGAGAGAGATGGGAGGAGAGAGAGATGGGAGGAGAGAGAGAGATGGGAGGAGAGAGAGATGGGAGGAGAGAGAGAGATGGGAGGAGAGAGAGATGGGAGGAGAGAGAGAGAGATGGGAGGAGAGAGAGATGGGAGGAGAGAGAGATGGGAGGAGAGAGAGATGGGAGGAGAGAGAGATGGGAGGAGAGAGAAAGAGATGGGAGGAGAGGAGAGAGAGATGGGAGGAGAGGAGAGAGATGGGAGGAGAGAGAGATGGGAGGAGAGAGAGAGATGGGAGGAGACGAGAGAGAGATGGGAGGAGGAGAGAGAGATGGGAGGAGAGGAGAGAGAGATGGGAGGAGAGGAGAGAGAGATGGGAGGAGAGGAGAGAGAGATGGGAGGAGGAGAGAGAGATGAGAGGAGTAGAGAGAGATGGGAGAAAGAGAGAGAGATGGGAGGAGAGAGAGAGATGGGAGGAGAGAGAGAGATGGGAGGAGAGAGAGAGATTGGAGGAGAGAGAGAGAGATGGGAGGAGGAGAGTGAGATGGGAGGAGAGTGAGAACTGGGAGGAGGAGAGAGAGATGGGAGGAGAGGAGAGAGAGAGATGGGAGGAGGAGAGAGAGATGGGAGGAGGAGAGAGAGATGGGAGGAGGAGAGAGAGATGGGAGGAGGAGAGAGAGATGGGAGTAGAGGAGAGAGAGAGATGGGAGGAGAGGAGAGAGAGAGATGGGAGGAGGAGAGTGAGATGGGAGGAGAGTGAGAGATGGGAGGAGGAGAGTGAGATGGGAGGAGAGAGAGATGGGAGGAGGAGAGAGAGATGGGAGGAGGAGAGAGAGATGGGAGGAGGAGAGAGAGATGGGAGGAGGAGAGAGAGATGGGAGGAGGAGAGAGAGATGGGAGGAGGAGAGAGAGATGGGAGGAGGAGATAGAGATGGGAGGAGGAGAGAGAGATGGGAGGAGAGGAGAGAGAGAGATGGGAGGAGAGTTGAGAGAGAGATGGGAGGAGGAGAGAGAGATGGGAGGAGGAGAGAGAGATGGGAGGAGAGGAGAGAGAGATGGGAGGAGAGGAGAGAGAGATGGGAGGAGGAGAGAGAGATGGGAGGAGGAGAGAGAGATGGGAGGAGGAGAGAGAGTTGGGAGGAGGAGAGAGAGATGGGAGGAGGAGAGAGAGATGGGAGGAGGAGAGAGAGATGGGAGGAGGAGAGAGAGAGGGGAGGAGGAGAGAGAGATGGGAGGAGGGTGAGAGATGGGAGGAGGAGAGAGAGATGGGAGGAGGAGAGAGAGATGGGAGGAGGAGAGAGAGAGGGGAGGAGGAGAGAGAGATGGGAGGAGAGTGAGATGGGAGGAGAGTGAGAGATGGGAGGAGAGAAGAAAAAGAAAAAAAAGATTAGAACAAATTTTTTTAGAGGGAAACAAACAAATCATGATTAATGTGAAAGCTGTCAATAGTCTTTAATTAAAGAACGCAATGGTGGCTTTGGGGAAAGGTCGGTGGCAGTTTCAGTGTGCCGGGAATAGAAAGGGAAACACAATAATTTGTTATAACAGCCACCCCACCACACTTTGCTGCTGTCTTGCTTTCTACTAGAGACACTTTTAGATAGCAGCTGTTCTGTTGACGACTAGCATTCACTCTAACTTCAGTTGACACTCACAATGGTAACAGTCTAAGATTCTGAAGAGGAGGCAAGGAGCCCTGAGCGCCTGTATACAATGTTTTAATGTCGATGCAAGGAGTAATGAGCGCCTGTATACATTGTTTTAATGTCTATTTCATTTCTTCAACCCTGGTGATACTGAACTAATGTATAGTTTTCAATTATACTATATTCATTTTATAATGAACTTTTCATCTTTCTATCTCTTACACGCAAACATGGCGCACACAAACACATACACTCTCCCTCCTCCTGATGACAAATACGGAAACTATATTCACTTTGATTTTTTTTTTAAATAACCCGGAACTAAGGGATTTGTTTCAGTTCAGCAGAGTCTATTCTTTCTTTATTTTGTCACTTGGGCTGGGACTTCGGTCTCTTTCAAACCTTACATCTTTGTCCTGTATAAAATATTGTCTTCTTGTGAGGATCTAAATCCCTAAATTCTGTTTCCTGGTTTGTCGTGTTTTAGAGAAGAAAGTTTAGAGATCAAAATAATATCCATGTAAACATATGTAAGGACATTAATGTATATCTCATCTAGATGTCGTCAACTTGTCAGATGTATCGGAAATACATCGTCAGGTGCCAGTGGGAGCACCTCAGTAAACACTTCTCTGCTTGAGTCGGGCGTCGAACTTTGGGAAGCCTTGATATGTAGCCATGGTACGTGCAAGTGGTTTAAGCCTCTCGGTCGAAAATTTAATCGGTCACAACATTTACTAGTAATATGTTATTATTGACTAGTCTAATATGTTATTATTGACTAGTCTAATATGTTATTATTGACTAGTCTAATATGTTATTATTGACGGCTAACGAGGGTGTCATTGGCCTGCACAACGACCAACCTTTACTTTTCCTCAACTAATGTCATTAGAGCTGGGTGGACCCAGAGGAGCCCAAAGATCCCGAAAAAAAACAACTCCAGTCTTCACCATGATTCGAACCCGGTACCTGCGGTTCGGAAGCCAAGCGCTTTACAGCTCAGCCACCGTGCCTCCTGTCATTTGTTCTAGCTCATACAAAAAACGTTCACAACTAAAAGTTTGTCTTCGAGTCCAAAACTAGTTCAGTCAATGGGTCTCTCTTCTGAACATTTGTATCTCTTGCATTGAGCACTCATTGAAATATATTGAAACGTTCGCAGTATCTTATTATTGCCATGATACTACATTCACGACATAGCTCCTCCTAACCAAGTCAGTTATCTTTACTGTTTTAATCAGGCTATTGATCAGTTCCAATCATTAAACAATGTCTGCCTATTTCAATGACTTTTTATAAGTTTTATTATGTGTTAATTCTAGTTTTAATGTTGAGCTTAAATATCAAGTCATACCAATTAGATTTGAAGATTTTGAAAAAAAAATGTATTTACTTATTTTGACTTATTCTGCCATTTTTGATTATACGAAACAGACGTTCAATCAATATCATTTCCTGTTTTTCAGTTTTCAATAGGCTAGAAAAATATCAAAAATACAGTCCTAAATGATTAACGTCGTAAAAAGTAATTTTCCTTTTTTTTTTTTTTCGAAGTTTCATTAGTTTATTTCTGCTCAATCAAATCCCCCCCCCCCAAAACCAAAAAAACAACACGTGACATGATGTGGCGAGACACATTCTATGACGTACTTCCTGTTTCCTTTTTGTATTTCTAACGTCTGAGTTAGCCATTTCTATTTGCCCCAATTTCGAGCTTCTCTTTCTGTGGCATTTTACATCACAAGAGATGATCTCTGTTCTCTTTGCCACTTCTCGTGTGACTATAGAGGTCAATCCTTGATACACAGCTGCGGTCACAGGTTGGGCATCTGTAATCACCAGGCGCCGTTGCAGTTTCACCTTCTTTCTATTACTGGTGTGAAAGCCATGTGCAATCCACGGCCCTTCTTTTATGCTTGCTCTCCGTGTGGATGTATCCAGTGCCTCTTTTTCCCAAATGTAAGCAGTTGCTATCCAGTGAGGCTGGGGAGCCCCTCCTAACGTCGAGAATGGTCACTGGTGTTCCAGCTTGCGTCAATCAGCGTGATCTTCTAGTCATTCCAGAGTCATTCCTCCTTTTTTTTTCATACAGATTGCTGTCAAGAGTTAGTTAAAATCAGCATGCTATCTGTGTATCCACAACATTTAGTTTATATGTATATAGAGTTGATACTAATAGCAATAAAAACATCTTTTTCAATAGCGTTGTGAAAATAGGGAATGATGGGCAATTTTTATAAAGCTTATATCAACTTACTTTTTTTTCTATTTGTCTGTCTTTTTGTCTATCTGGAACAATTTTTGTACACGTTATTTTTTCATACCTGTTCTCGGATCAAGTTGAAACTTTACATATTTTTTTTTTTAATCTAACAAAACATGAATAAATAAATAAAAAACTAGTTAAATAGGTATTGTTGATTCATTATTTTGTTTGGTATCTATTAAAGATGTGGCTTTATATGTGGTGTTATATCCCTGATTACGTTTTGTAAACGGTTTTTCTCCATATCTCTTTCTCGGATTAATTTAAAATGTTCATAATTATTTAGAGTCGATGACGAATCAATAAAAGGAAATTAACCAATTATTCAATCAATTAGTGGTAAATCATTTTGTTTATATAGAAAAAGGGAGCTTATTCCTGCAGTATTAGGATATATGGGATTGATTTTTCTGTTCTGTCCTTAGATAAGCTTTATTTTTATTAAAAAAGATTTTTTAAAATATTTTGCTACTTTTCTCTTTAGATTTCCCAATTCCAGGCGTAAAGCGGTGTGTGTGTGGGGGGGGGGTCGATTACTTCATCCTGTCTTCTGCATATTGATAAACGGTCCTTTAAGTGTCCAGAGCTGACAGAATAAATAGAGTTCAAAGCGGTGTTTTTTATTTTATAAATTTTTCTTTTTGCTAAAAAAAATGTTTAAACATGTCATATGATGTTGAAACGAATGGAAGGTCGAAATTCGATATTGAATTGAATTTTTGTACATTTAGTATGCAAAGCAGGTGTTTGCACGTGACTCGGTCTACTGGAGCTCTTTATCGCGTTGAGAGGGATTTCGGTATGTTGGAGGAAATTCAATCAACTCTGCTGCGTTACTTTCAGCCGGAGTTATCGGTCACTGAATTGATTAACTGCTTGGACATTTCTCCCCAATAACACAGAACCAATGATTGTCAAGCATGATTCACCCAGCACCCGACATCTCTCATTCCTTGTTTCCTATCAGGTATGTTAAGGAGAATAAATTTAATGGATGAAAATAGAGAGCGAGGGAGAAGAAAATAGTTTATACTAGAGTTATAGTACTTGTGTAGGTGGCTAATTACAGTTAGTCTGCGTTCGATACATAACCCAGTTATAATGTACAGATCAAATACTGATTTGTTTTTCTTGAAAAAGAAAACAATTTAAAGAAACAGACAAACTCTCTGAGTGGCCGCGCTACGGGTCGAAAGTTTAAATTTAAATTACACACAAACTCACTCCTGGTTCTCATACGCAATAATGGCATCCGAGTTATATGTATATGGATTTAGATTATTGGATCATATTGTTAATCACAAAATTCATAGACAAATGGTCTAAGTGTATTTGAATACGTACGTAGAACTGTAACACACAACAAGAGGGTAGTGAAATTTTCAACAGCGTAACATGTTCTGAAATCTTGAAGCAATGCCGCTACCCCGTAAGCCCACTTGTATATCTCAAACCTATATTCTTATCTTTTTTTGTTTCTATCAGTTGTATAAGTTCTCAAACCCTATGATTCTATAGTCCAAAGCTCTTTGTTTCTACATTTAAAGCACAACGTTCATGTTAATGTCTAATTCTTCTTCATTATTTCTCGAGCTGTCTTCATTAAAGCGGCCTGATATTTGTCACGTGACATGTCTCCTTCTAAACTAATTCATGTACGCTTCTGTTCAACCCATAAGTTGGCAATGAGATCTGTCACACATTTCTTTCTCAACAAAAAAAAAAGTCTAAAACATCAACTGTGTGGGACATACGTTATCGCTTTGTTGTTCCCATGTTACCAGAGGGCCTAGTTTGTTTTTTTTTCTGTCTGTCTTTCTGTCTGTCTGGTAAACGTTTTTACACGTTATTTCTCCGACACCCAAACTCGGATCGAGATAAAATTTTGCACAATCCTTTCTTTTATTTGACAACAAAAGAATGAATTTTTAAAAATAACCAATTAGCTAATTAACTATTGGTAATTAAGTATTTTGGTTGGTATCTCGAATAAGAGAAACAAATAGTACTTGACTAAAGTAGTAAGACAAGCTGAATTATTCCCCTTTTATAGGTAGCCGCGCTAAATTGAAACAAACAATATATAACTATTTAATCTCCTATAATCCTAAGTACTTGGTGAGCACGTCGGCCCGAGAAGGCGTGAGCCACGAGTTCGAATTTAGGTCTTTCTCCCCAGTTTTTTTGTCTTTTTGTAAATGCATTTAAAAATCAGGGTAAAATCCAGCCAGGTATCCCTTTCTTTCTCCCTCCCCTCCTCCCCCGTGTTTCCAGCTGGTCCAGAGGAAGTGATAGGAACATAACGTCTTGAGAAAGCTAAAAGCATGAAATAGCGCTACATAAAAACAATTGGTAAAAATAGTATTAACAGCACAGATTTATTGCTGTTGGTCTAAATCTATAACAAATTTAATAACATAACTGATCCAAACTGATGGATACAATTACACTTCGTATAACCTTTGTTTGTTTTGTTTTTTAAAAGTATTTTTTTAGATCTAATATATTCGTATGGGGCGACACCATATTAGCCTAACCTTTAAATGTTCCATTGTTTTTAATCTATCATTCATTAGTTAGTAAGACAAAAAAAAAAAAACAATGGCTCTTTGAGTTTTGTAAAGAAAGTTTTGTCTTTTTCAACAGTATTTTAACTGGATCCGAAAATTGGAAGTAAGGGGGAGGGGGGGGAAATAACGTGTAAAAGATTCGTACCAGACACACCGAGAAAGGTAAAAATATTTTAGCCTGTGAGATTTCCGATGTCTACATAGTCCATATAGACCCTTGAAAGTTATCCACAATTTTGCCTCAATTTTTTTTCCTCTTTACAAAGTCTTTTTTCTATTTTCTTTTAATTTTTTTGTTTTTTTTTCGCATTTAGCGCAAACCAAGCGCAAGCCATATGTTAGTTTGTCAAACATTGAAATTCAAGCCTTGTATTAAGAGTTTTTAATTTGTGTTATATTTCACGTTATTTGTCACTAACTCAAATCCAGTATTACGTTTCTAGGTTACAACATCTCAAGATCTAGTAATTATAACGATGTCTTAAGCTGTTTTTTTTTTATAAACAATATTTCACAACAATGGATATAAAGTCTACAATAGTTTTAGTCAGGAAAACCAGTGACTTGGCGGAGTTTTGGTCATTGGTTAATATACATGACTAAATGCATGTCGCGTAGGACGTAATCATCTTCTTTTTGAAGTAACGTCTGTATCATATAAGATAAGATAAGTCGAAAAACCTGTTCTAAACTCTTACCAAGTACTAAAGCGATAGCTTTACGTGTCAAGAAAGATATAGTTGGGTTTATAAACAGAAAGAAATAAGAGTGCCACTTTACACATTCCAAGTTGTACAGAATATGTCAGGAAGTGAGCATACGTTTATCTGGAGCTCGGTTTTAGAGCAAACGGAAGGCCACGTACGTGATGGATTAAAAGAATAAAAAACGTTTATTTCACTTTCTAATAATGCGTTAAGATACAATAATGTAATTGACGTTTTATTGAAGTAAACTTTTTTTTTTTTAAATCATCGCCATCAAAATTGTTCAAAACAAAAGTCAATTAAATATTTGGAAGGCGCCACTTCCCCGAAACAATAGACTCCTCAATGATAAAAAGTTTCGGTTTCTACTTTATACCGGAAGAGAGCAAAGGTCAAGGTCGTGATGATGGAGTCTGGGAAACGTCTTCCACTTTTTGGAAGTATGTTGGAACTCAGTGAATAAATCATAACCACACCATGCCGGGACTGTCTCTGAGGGGAAATTATGTGCACCGTGACGAGTGTGTGTTGACACCTTTCTGTGTGTGTGTGTGAGAGAGACCTGAACATATGACGTGCTTTAGAAAAATTAGACCTCTCAGTACGGAGGATATTTGAGTCAACGACAGTGACCAGACTGAAGAGCAACAAACAAAGTAGTAGTTTTGAAAGATCTAGCTCTCGTCTTGACCTGGGATTTGTTTCAAATCTTGTCTGATCCATAATTCTAACTTATATGCATTGGTCACGGAGGTCTATTGTTTTTTTTCCCATTTAAGTTTTCTGATGATTTGTATAATGTCTTAGTCATATCCTTCTTGCACATAGTTTGACTTGACATATATTGGCATTCTAGTCTGAGTCCAAAGAAGAAAGATGAGTGTAATAGTTCATGTAACTTGGCTTCATGTGACTTAGTTTCACATGACTTAGCTTCACGTGATATGGCTTCACGTGACTTGGCTTCACATGACTTGGCTTCTTGTGACTCGGCTTCACGTGACTTGGCTTCACATGACTTGGCTTCTTGTGACTCGGCTTCACGTGACTTGGCTTCATGTGACTAGGCAGACCTACTAGCGACCTGCTTTTATGTATGCATATAAAAATATGAAGGGGCATTGTCTTATTTTTCTAAATCCACTTTATGGTTTTATGTTTTGTCGGGTTTCGCCTTTTTTTTTCCATGAGTTTGCCTAAAAGAAATTGGAATGCCATTACCTTGAGTCTTTGTTTTTTTATAGAATGGAACGAAATGTTTAATTAGATTATTACATTTAAAATCAATTTCCTAATTAATCCGTTTTTTGTGATTTGATAATAATACAAAAAAATGTTCAATTCTCCTGTTTAAATTCAATTAATATTTTAAATGCAGCCTAAATTAGAGTTAGCTAATAATTGTGTAATTATTAATAAACACATTCCTGCATTAAAAAAAATTACTTTAAAACTAGAAGCAGAAAAAAATATTTTATTGATTGTCCATTGTTCTATTTCTTTTTCTTATTTTTTTTTACTTCTGCCAGACGTTTCAGTTGCATATAAAACTAACAAAACAAGATATTAAAAACTCCCAAGATGTCTAATACATTTTTTTAAACCATCACAGCCATGCGCAGTTCACTCTTTATTTCATTATCTTTGATGCCAAACTAGTTAATTTCTTGGCTAAAAATGTCTGATAGCTTCGAAACAATTTTTAACATTTTTTTTAAAGCGCTGAACAACAAAAAGAAAAGTTATGAATAAAAATGGCAAGAAACGTTTTTTTCTGATGAACGAATCTTTCTATAAAATTGTTTCAATTACAGAGTGTGGGCTAGCACACTAGATGGATCATTTAAGAAAATTTTAAAAAAGAACATTCTCTTTCAGAAATGGAAAATCGTTGAATGTGGTAAAAAAATGTGCAGGAACATCTATAAAGATATATTCAACGCCAAATGATTTGGAGTCAAAGTAGGAAACTATGTAGGGTAAAATAGATTGAAAAAACAAAAAGCTTTATAAAAAGTTTGAATTAGAGAAATAACCGCACAAATACTGTCACATATCTCAATACTGAAAGATGTATCCCCCTTTCTATTTAATTTTCTGATTGATTCAAGTGTTGTCATCAACAATGAATTATTTTGCATTGTTTCAACTTCGGAGTGGGAGAAATGACGTGTACAAAATGTGTACAGACAGACAAAGTGAGCTGATAACAAGCTGTGTACACAAATACGTCACCATTTAATAGATTTAACTACTGTGAACATAATAAAGGTTTCTGAGACATCACAATGCTTTCAAATAACAGAGACAGAAATGAGACTGCAAGAACTCAAATTTATTCTCAAGCTGTTTTTAATCATTATAAATAATGCCATTTTACTATCATCTATTTTAGGACAATCGCGTGTTGAGACACTTTGACTGAACTATTTAGACCTAATCAATAGGACGAAGATACAAAGTTATAATTTAAACTCATATCTCTTACTTGGTCCTGGCAACCTGTGACATGCCACATTGGGCGATAGGTTTTGTCCTTTGTGCTTTTAATATCAAGTCTTCATTGCCTCGTGTTTATTAAAGACTTCGAAGACTGTAGGCTTAATCAACATTGTTACTATTGTTCTGCATTGGCTAATTGAATCTCTCTCTCTCTCTCTCTCTCTCTGTGTCTGTGTGTGTATCTTTGTTACAGGCTTCAATACTTGTAATCATGAATCATGTGTTCTTTTATCAGCTCCTCCAATGAGATGTTTCCATGCTGCCCATTCAGTGGGTTGTTTGTATTTCAGCTAGCATTCAAAGGTTTTACTCTAACGATGTCGTAATTAAAATTCTTTCTCTTGTTTTGCTGGTTTTCCACCCTGTCCGCCACTCAACACCAGTCCTCTTCTGTCTGCTCTCACTCAAAATGTTTTTTTCCTTTCAAAACAATTCTTAAAGAGACTTACGATTTCATTCCAATACAAATGAAAAGAATGTTGAAAGTGCCGCTAAGTACTTTAGTGTCAGTCATAACACAAGTGTGGAATGTCAATAAACAGGTTCTCGACTGGTATAAGTCTTCTTATTAACTTGAACGTAATACGAACACTACTTTAGCAACCTTTACTTACCAACTTCTACATTTCCCTTCATCAATTTTTACATATCACTTTATCAACTTACTTGTACATCTCACTTTATCAACTTACTTGTACATCTCACTTTATCAACGTGTACATCTCACTTTATCAATTTGCACATCTCACTGTATCAACGTGTACATCTCACTTTATCAACGTGTACATCTAACTTTATCAACGTGTACATCTCACGTTATCAACGTGTACATCTCACTTTATCAACGTGTACATCTCACTTTACCAACGTGTACATCTCACTTTATAAACGTGTACATCTCACTTTATCAACGTGTACATCTCACTTTATCAACGTGTACATCTCACTTTATCAACGTGTACATCTCACTTTATCAACGTGTACATCTCACTTTATCAACGTGTACATCTCACTTTATCAACGTGTACATCTCACTTTATCAACGTGTACATCTCACTTTAGCAACGTGTACATCTCACTTTATCAACGTGTACATCTCACTTTATCAACGTGTACATCTCACTTTAGCAACGTGTACATCTCACTTTAGCAACGTGTACATCTCACTTTATCAACGTGTACATCTCACTTTATCAACGTGTACATCTCACTTTATCAACGTGTACATCTCACTTTATCAACGTGTACATCTCACTTTATCAACGTGTACATCTAACTTTATCAACGTGTAAATCTCACGTTATCAACGTGTACATCTCACTTTATCAACGTGTACATCTCACTTTATCAACTTGTACATCTCACTTTATCAACGTGTACATCTCACTTTATCAACGTGTACATCTAGCTTTATCAACGTGTACATCTCACTTTACCAACGTGTACATATCACTTTATCAACTAGTACATCTCACTTTATCAACGTGTACATCTCACTTTATCAACGTGTGCATCTCACTTTATCAACGTGTACATCTCACTTTATCAACGTGTACATCTCACTTTATCAACTTGTACATCTCACTTTAGCAACGTGTACATCTCACTTTATCAACGTGTGCATCTCACTTTATCAACGTGTACATCTCACTTTATCAACGTGTGCATCTCACTTTATCAACGTGTACATCTCACTTTATCAACGTGTACATCTCACTTTATCAACGTGTACATCTCACTTTATCGGCATGTACCTCTCAGTTTTCATCCCGTACATCTTTCAACAGGATTCTAAAGGTCCATCGTTTGTTTATTAGCCTGAACTCTTGAACACCGAAACGTATTTCTCCTAGAGTCTCTTGCTCAAAACAAGGCCATCCTTGTTGAACCAATCACCCTTGCCTCCACTTTGCAGCTCTGTATAACATCGTGTTCCTTGCCCACACTACGTTTAGTTGAAGGGGGGGGGGGGCTAATGAAATTAAAGCTCACTCTGTTGTCGTAGCTGCTCTAATTAGTTGACCGACTCGCCGGCCAGCAGCTGAGAGGGGGATCCTATTATCTGTGATTATTCCGACACCGGACAGGTGTTAGCTGCGCGGCCAGGCGGAAGAAGCTCTCTTTGTGCCCGTTCTTTGAAGTGCCGATTGATGGCTTTCATCTTTTTGTGGAAATAAAATTGAAAAAGGGAGAGTTCGGTATTGCGAAGGGTTTAGACACAATAGAAGGCAGAACGAGATCGAAACTCATTTGTAAAATTAGTTGGTGACTTTGTTTATGTGTGTTTAGGTACGCGTGTGGGATGTTTGTACGGAATAGGGTTTAGTCTGTTTTGAAGTCTGTTGCCAAAATCATTGCACTATTTACTGATTTGTTGTGAATTTTAAAAAAAACTGGATAAAGTGATGAGAATGAGAAGGTTAGAGAGTCAAAGACCTTGAGTGATCAGATATCTGGTGTGGTCGAGACCTCGTGTGGTCAAATGCATGGTGTGGTCAGAGACTTTGCGTGGTCAGAGACTGACTTTGTATGGGCAGAATCCTTTTGAGTTCAAAGATTTGGTGTGCTCCAGGACTATTGTGAGGTCAGAGACTTAATGTGATCAGATACCTGGTGTGTGCTCCAGGACTATTGTTAGGTCAGAGACTTAATGTGATCAGATACCTAGTGTCAGAGACTTAATGTGATTAGATACCTTGGTGTCAGAGACTTAATGTGATCAGATACCTGGTGTGTGCTCCAGGACTATTGTTAGGTCAGAGACTTAATGTGATCAGATACCTAGTGTCAGAGACTTAATGTGATAAGATACCTGGTGTCAGAGACTTAATGTGATCAAATACCTGGTGTCAGAGACTTAATGTGATCAGATGCCTGGTGTCAGAGACTAAATGTGATCAGATACCTGGTGTCAGTGACTTGATGTAATCAGATACCTTGGTGTCAGACACTTAATGTGATCAGATACCTGGTGTGTGCTCCAGGACTATTGTTAGGTCAGAGACCTTATGTGATCACATACCTAGTGTCAGAGACTTAATGTGATAAGATACCTGGTGTCAGAGACTTAATGTGATCAAATACCTGGTTTCAGAGACTTAATGTGATCAGATACCTGGTGTCAGAGACTTAATGTGATCAGATACCTGGTGTCAGAGACTTACTGTGATCAGATACATGGTGTCAGAGACCTAATGTGATCAGGTACCTGGTGTCAGAGACTAATTGTGATCAGATACCTGGTGTCAGAGACTTAATTTGATCAGATACCTGGTGTCAGAGACTTAATGCGATCAGATACCTGGTGTCAGAGACTTAATGTGATCAGATACCTGGTGTCAGATACTTAATGTGATCAGATACCTGGTGTCAGAGAATTAATGTGATCAGATACTTGGTGTCAGAGACGTAATGTGATCAGATACCTGGTGTGTGCTCCAGGACTATTGTGAGGTCAGAGACTTAATGTGATCAGATACCTGGTGTCAGAGACTTAATGTGATCAGATACCTGGTGTCAGAGACTTCATGTGATCAGATACCTGGTGTCAGAGACTTAATGTGATCAGATACCTGGTGTCAGAGACTTAATGTGATCAGATACCTGGTGTCAGAGACTTAATGTGATCAGATACCTGGTGTCAGAGACTTAATGTGATCAGATACCTGGTGTCAGAGACTTCATGTGATCAGATACCTGGTGTCAGAGACTTAATGTGATCAGATACCTGGTTTCAGAGACTTCATGTGATAAAATACCTGTGTGTGTGTGTGTGTGTGCGTGCGTGTGTGTGTGTGTGCGTGTGTGTGTGTGCGCTCCTTGGGAACGGGACGAAGGAAAGGGAACAACAGACAGACACAGGCAGGGATGGGCGATAACTCTGTTTTCTCAGATATTAATCACGTTTTAAAAACGATAGTCTTCCCATGTTTTGGAAAGTGAGACAGATAGTTATTTGTATTGATTACTTTGATTCTCACGATGAGCTTCCAGTGACAAGGTCAGTGCTTGAATCCAGCATCTCATTTTGATCTAAGAATAAAATGCCGAGGGCCTATAATCTCCATGCGACACTCAACCTGTACCTGGGATATTTTACACATTTTAATTAAGTTACCCAAATTTTCCAGAGGTAATCGAAAGCAACTAACGTCTTACAGATTTGCTTTAGTCTCACTTGATGTAATTAAACCTTATGATTGTTGAACAACAGCTTCTAAAAGAAATGGGGGGATGATCTTCAGGTCTGTGTTTTTATTTGGACTGACAAGATGCTATCGCTTGTACCAAGCATGCAATACATTAGGACAGGGGTAAAAGTGTGCACTCTTCTACCACTGGAAGACATTGCTGGCTATCTCTCTTCACTTTGAACAGTCTACAGCAGGGGCGAATTTTCCTCTAGAAATAAAGAACTATTTATTTAGTACTCATTTATAACATAAGAAGAGAATGAGTCAGAGGATGAATGAAAGACTCCGAGAAAGGAGGAAAGAGAATGAGTCAGAGGATGAATGAAAGACTCCGAGAAAGGAGGAAAGAGAATGAGTCAGAGGATGAATGAAAGACTCCGAGAAAGGAGGAAAGAGAATGAGTCAGAGGATGAATGAAAGACTCCGAGAAAGGAGGAAAGAGAATGAGTCAGAGGATGAATGAAAGACTCCGAGAAAGGAGGAAAGAGAATGAGTCAGAGGATGAATGAAAGACTCCGAGAAAGGAGGAAAGAGAATGAGTCAGAGGATGAATGAAAGACTCCGAGAAAGGAGGAAAGAGAATGAGTCAGAGGATGAATGAAAGACTCCGAGAAAGGAGGAAAGAGAATGAGTCAGAGGATGAATGAAAGACTCCGAGAAAGGAGAAAAGAGAATGAGTCGGAGGATGAATGAAAGACTCCGAGAAAGGAGGAAAGAGAATGAGTCAGAGGATGAATGAAAGACTCCGAGAAAGGAGGAAAGAGAATGAGTCAGAGGATGAATGAAAGACTCCAAGAAAGGAGGAAAGAGAATGAGTCAGAGGATGAATGAAAGACTCCGAGAAAGGAGAAAAGAGAATGAGTCAGAGGATGAATGAAAGACTCCGAGAAAGGAGTAGAGAATGAGTCAGAGGATGAATGAAAGACTCCGAGAAAGGAGTAGAGAATGAGTCAGAGGATGAATGAAAGACTCCGAGAAAGGAGTAGAGAATGAGTCAGAGGATGAATGAAAGACTCCGAGAAAGGAGTAGAGAATGAGTCAGAGGATGAATGAAAGACTCCGAGAAAGGAGGAAAGAGAATGAGTCGGAGGATGAATGAAAGACTCCGAGAAAGGAGGAAAGAGAATGAGTCAGAGGATGAATGAAAGACTCCGAGAAAGGAGGAAAGAGAATGAGTCAGAGGATGAATGAAAGACTCCAAGAAAGGAGGAAAGAGAATGAGTCAGAGGATGAATGAAAGACTCCGAGAAAGGAGAAAAGAGAATGAGTCAGAGGATGAATGAAAGACTCCGAGAAAGGAGTAGAGAATGAGTCAGAGGATGAATGAAAGACTCCGAGAAAGGAGTAGAGAATGAGTCAGAGGATGAATGAAAGACTCCGAGAAAGGAGTAGAGAATGAGTCAGAGGATGAATGAAAGACTCCGAGAAAGGAGTAGAGAATGAGTCAGAGGATGAATGAAAGACTCCCAGAAAGGAGTAGAGAATGAGTCAGAGGATGAATGAAAGACTCCGAGAAAGGAGTAGAGAATGAGTCAGAGGATGAATGAAAGACTCCGAGAAAGGAGTAGAGAATGAGTCAGAGGATGAATGAAAGACTCCGAGAAAGGAGTAGAGAATGAGTCAGAGGATGAATGAAAGATTCCGAGAAAGGAGTAGAGAATGAGTCAGAGGATGAATGAAAGACTCCGAGAAAGGAGTAGAGAATGAGTCAGAGGATGAATGAAAGTCTCCGAGAAAGGAGTAGAGAATGAGTCAGAGGATGAATGAAAGACTCCAAGAAAGGAGTAGAGAATGAGTCAGAGGATGAATGAAAGACTCCGAGAAAGGAGTAGAGAATGAGTCAGAGGATGAATGAAAGACTCCGAGAAAGGAGTAGAGAATGAGTCAGAGGATGAATGAAAGACTCCGAGAAAGGAGTAGAGAATGAGTCAGAGGATGAATGAAAGACTCCGAGAAAGGAGTAGAGAATGAGTCAGAGGATGAATGAAAGACTCCGAGAAAGGAGTAGAGAATGAGTCAGAGGATGAATGAAAGACTCCGAGAAAGAAGTAGAGAATGAGTCAGAGGATGAATGAAAGACTCCGAGAAAGGAGTAGAGAATGAGTCAGAGGATGAATGAAAGACTCCAAGAAAGGAGTAGAGAATGAGTCAGAGGATGAATGAAAGACTCCGAGAAAGGAGTAGAGAATGAGTCAGAGGATGAATGAAAGACTCCGAGAAAGGAGTAGAGAATGAGTCAGAGGATGAATGAAAGACTCCGAGAAAGGGTTATAGAATGAGTCAGAGGATGAATGAAAGCCTCCGAGAAAGGAGTAGAGAATGAGTCAGAGGATGAATGAAAGTCTCCGAGAAAGGAGTAGAGAATGAGTCAGAGGATGAATGAAAGTCTCCGAGAAAGGAGTAGAGAATGAGTCAGAGGATGAATGAAAGTCTCCGAGAAAGGAGTAGAGAATGAGTCAGAGGATGAATGAAAGTCTCCGAGAAAGGAGGATTGAAAGAAAAGAAGAGCTAGAGAGCTTAATGTTAGAGTAGGAGAAAGAAAGAGAGAGAGAGAGCAATGAGTTAGAATGCGAAAAAAGATGAGTATGAGGTCTCTAAGAGAGAGTGAGAGAGCGAGAAAGGATGGGATTCTGGAAGAGCATCAAATTGAGAGAGTAGGTGAAGCACCATTGACATGTCTATTCAGTTTTACTTTACCTCAATAGCCCAATGGCATGCCGTAAGTCCAAGTTAAAACTGGATGTAATAATGATAAGATATAAAACAGTCTCTACCCAAAGTCTATATAGCTGTTGTGTTTTTCTTATAATAGGAATACAAAACAACTGACCTTCACAATGAAATAGAGTAGTCGAATTCATGGTATTAGAAAGAAACTGACCGCCACAATGGAATATAGTTATAATTTCTCATTACACCAGTGAAAACCACGCGTCAAGCTCACATACAAAAGGCGTCTAGACGGTACCTATGGGGAATAAATTAATAAGAGAAATCTACAATTGCCCATATTTATGTCAAGTTGTTGCTTCCCTTGTTATGCTATACTTAACAGTGGACACGATAACCACAACAAAGTATTACATGCAAAGATGTCAACAAACTTCAAAGTGAAAAACTACGATCGTAAAAATAGCTAACCACTGGTTTACTGTGCATTGGTTCCTTGTTCCAAGGCCGAATTTAGACTTGATAAGGCCTTAAGCTATTTGAGATATGGGGCCCCTTGTAATCAACATAGGTCAATATATTGCGATTTCTTTAAAATCATAGAAAATATTACTGGAAGATTTTTTTGGTTCTTCAAACGCAAAATGGGGGCCCTAAGCTTTAACTTGTATTACGTTAAGGTAATTCAGCACTGCTCTGTTGATATAAAGTCTACAGATCTAGTTCACTTGAACTTAAGTACTCTTAGTGACCTTAGTCTCAGTAGTGAAACAAAGGATTCGTGCAAGTCTTCAGGCTAACCATTGAAACATCTGGACTCTATTCAACTAAGCAAATCTCAGTCA
Organism: Biomphalaria sudanica; assembly: GCA_036873155.1. Classification (NCBI taxonomy): domain Eukaryota; kingdom Metazoa; phylum Mollusca; class Gastropoda; family Planorbidae; genus Biomphalaria; species Biomphalaria sudanica. The sequence continues at coordinate 226,910 of JAZGLO010000355.1, forward strand.
TTTTGTTTTGATGTACTGTTGAAATGAACTTGGTTGGCGTAATTATAGTCATCTGGCATTTGCATCTTTAGCACTTGATCAAATTGTAGGAAAAGCCAAAACAAAAACTGTGTGCCTACGAGGGCAGTAGCTTTAGATATTGTAGCTCAATGAACAGATGTATTTACGTGGAAAGTAGCTTTGGATATTGTAGCTCAATGAACAGATGTATTTACATGGACAGTAGCTTTGGATATTGTAGCTCAATGAACAGATGTATTTACATGGACAGTAACTTTGGATATTGCAGCTCAAACAACAGATGTATTTACATGGACAGTAGCTTTGGATATTGTAGCTCAATGAACAGATGTATTTACGTGGACAGTAGCTTTGGATATTGTAGCTCAAACAACAGATGTATTTACATGGACAGTAGCTTTGGATATTGTAGCTCAATGAACAGATGTATTTACATGGAAAGTAGCTTTGGATATTGTAGCTCAATGAACAGATGTATTTACGTGGACAGTAGCTTGGATATTGTAGCTCAATGAACAGATGTATTTACGTGGACAGTAGCTTTGGATATTGTAGCTCAATGAACAGATGTATTTACATGGACAGTAACTTTGGATATTGTAGCTCAATCAACAGATGTATTTACGAATCTGACCTTCGTTTCCGTTTGTTCTTCTTCTCATTTCCTTTCTTATTCACCTATACATTATTCAACTGGCATTTTATCAACTTATATGCTTTAAGCTTAACACTGTTTTTAAATCCAGCTTTATTTACTTAAGTACCAATATTTATTTTTAAACCCAACACAGTATCACATAGACTCATTTTTTTTAACCCGGCTTTTTTTTTTTACTATTGTCCAAATATTGTTTTTAAACCCGGCTTTATTTACTAAGAAACCTTTGAAACCCACTAATCAAACTTCATTAAAAATGTCAAGGATCATTAAATTCAACTCACTACTACTACGATCAAAGTCTCGACCATATTGATTATGTTAACGTCTTTGCTAGACACTTATTCGTCTTACTTGTAAGTAACCTATTTATCTTAATATAAACACACAATCAATGAAAACTTCAACAAAGAATTACCCAGATGTCCGCTTATTGAATGACTTATTAACGACTCTGCTATTAGTTCTACCTGAGTGCGACACATGTTGCTATGGTGATGACGCAGTGACCGTAAAGCGCTTGGAAACAATGGAAAAGACCTATTTCTCTCTCTCTTCGTGTGTGAAAACAATTAACTGTCACGTGGGTGGTTGATGGTGTTGACTTAAGCTTCTCTTTAAATTGAAGACAAATAGATAGAGCCACTCACAGACAAAGGTGTACTGGGTAGGTGATCCCAAGAGCCTCTCGTGTGTTTCTTAAATCCGAGCGTCTGTACTTCAATGAAGCCGAGCGTCTATAGTTACGAGAAACCAAGCGTCTACAGCTAGGAGGAACCGAAAAGTCTGTAGTTAGAAAGAGGCGAATTTCTGTGGTTAGGAAGAATCGTAAGTCTGTAGTCAGAAGGAACCAAAGCATCTGCATTGCAGTTAACAGATCGTATGTGAGACATCAGGACTGAATGCAAAGGAATTGTTTTTTTTATTTATTTTTGTTTACAAAAATTATATCAACTCACTCTGTCTGGTAAAATGTTTGTACATGTTATTTCTTAGATACCCATATGGGATCAAGCTGAAATTTAGGACAATTATTTCTTTTACCTGACAACACAAGTATCAATTAAAATAAAATAACAGATTAGTTAATTAACTATTGGTCATTAATTAGCTTGTTTGGTATGTAGAACAAGGGAAAGAAATTGTACTTGACTGAAGTAGTCTTTTTTATAGGTCGTCGTCTGAGACTTAGTAAACACAAACATGAAATTGAAACAATAGATAACTAAACAATTTTCCATGTTTATAGACTCTTCGCTATCAGAGTGGTTGGCTTGTGGTACCGCGTTGGCTTGTGAAGCCTGAGAAGGCTTTAGCCTACGAGTTCAAATTCAGGTCGTTTCTCTTTTTTTAATTACACTGAAAAAGCGATCACCCAGATACCCCGTTCTTTGTCCCCCACCCCTTTCCAACAGGACAAGACAAGTGATAGGATCATAGCGTAGTGAGAAAGTTTAAGAGAAGAGACTTTGATAAGAAAATAAGTGGATGTTAAGAGAATAGACTTTGATAAGCAAATAAGTTGACACTTTGAAAAGAGAAACAGCTTGTGTAATGTGTAAGCAAAACGTTCATTGAAGAGACACGCAGTTACTTACATGTGTAAGCAAATATGTTAGCACATAAGGTAGGGAAACGTCTCAGAAGCCAATTGGTACACACATGGGAAGATTATGTTGATGGAAAGGTTAAAGATTAAAGGTAGGGAGTAAAAGGTAGCCGGATAATTAGGCAGATAGATATGCTGGTCGAATTGAGCTACAAACAAAACTTTATCAAAGTCATCGAAACAATTGTTTTTAGCGACAATGAATTGGAGCATGCTGTCTTGTAATGGATAAATGGTTGAGACAATGAACAGCTAGAGCATGCTGTCTTGTAATGGATAAATGGTTGAGACAATGAACAGCTAGAGCATGCTGTCTTGTAATGGATAAATGGTTGAGACAATGAACAGCTAGAGCATGTTGTCTTGTAATGGATAAATGGTTGAGACAATGAACAGCTAGAGCATGCTGTCTTGTAATGGATAAATGGTTGAGACAATGAACAGCTAGAGCATGCTGTCTTGTAATGGATAAATGGTTGAGACAATGAACAGCTAGAGCATGCTGTCTTGTAATGGATAAATGGTTGAGACAATGAACAGCTAGAGCATGCTGTCTTGTAATGGATAAATGGTTGAGACAATGAACAGCTAGAGCATGTTGTCTTGTAATGGATAAATGGTTGAGACAATGAACAGCTAGAGCATGTTGTCTTGTAATGGATAAATGGTAAGTGCGAAGAAGAAAGTTGCCAACTGAAACACAGTAGCCTTCATCTTGACGTCTGCGCTATGCACCAAGCCAGGTAACTCTAACCCAATGATTCTAACATCTCACTTGGTCGTGCATTCACTAACTCAATTTGTGTCACGCTCCCGGCTCTCTTGTTAGCCTCTAATTAAAGACAGGTATTTTACAAGTCGAACAAGAGCAGAAGTCTGACGTTTAAGAGATGCAATCCATGTTTTTAAGACACCAACAACTCACACACACACAAAATGGCATTTGCAAGCTCCCCCCCCCCTTTTTCACAGGCAAGTAATGAGTGCAGGTGGAATACCGATTGACCCCACGGTTCAAGGTCGAACACGTGGCGCGCAAATAAAAGTCGTTTTGTGATAATTAAGCCTGTGAATGTTGAATGTGACTAGGAAATATATTTATTTATATGAATCAGTTGCTTCTTGCTAAGAACATTTAAAGTTAAGTATTTCTTGACGTTGTATAGTTCTCTCGGCCAGGTAAAGTGTGAACAATTTCTGCAGACAGTTTCACGAGATCGTTAAGTCAATAAAGGACACTGTTTCCCCTATACATGGAAAGCACCTATTGGACCAGGCTCGATTTAGAAACGTTCCCATAATACACGTAGAAAACAATCAACAGGTATTCAGTAAGAACTCTAGCCCTCCATGTCCCAGAGGCGGCCTTAGCAATGCGCGAAGCCCTGGGCGAGTGTCATATCCAGGCCACGATGGGCTGACGGCCACAAAAGATTCTCTTAACGCATTGCCCAACCTGCGGCGGTTGCTCCACTCGCAATCCCCTAAGGCCGTCTCTGGATGACGTCCAGACCACTATGGCTTCTCAGGTCAACAGTAACACGCTTGCCAGATTTCAAGCTTAGGTTTCATTTCATGTGAATCACCAGGGCATGCACTCGTGTAACTTAAGTCGTGTAACTCTTGTGTGTATTAGGATTTTAAAAATGGCATCAAGCATATTTCTGTAAAAAAAAAAAAATGGATGTAAAGCTATGATTTCTAAGTCAAAAAGTTTTGGAAAAAATGTCATTAGTTAATACTTAATTTTAGCATTCAGATTGAAAGTAACAATACAGTCATGACAAATCGTTTCAATGATTTAGCAATTGAAAGAATGTGTCAGTCCGTCACACTGCTCAATCCAATTATTCTTTCCTTCTACAAAAAAATGTCTGCATCTTTTTCTCTTCTTAGTTTCCCCTTTCTGCTACTTTAAAAGTGTTTCACTCCATGCCTCATTTGTTGTGGCTAATCAGGAGTCCTAATTTTGGCATCTTTCTTTTAGGAACAATAATGAATACATTTTTTTTCTCTTTTCTCTCTAATTATTTTTTTTTTTATCTTTCTCATTTTTGTTATCTCCCTTTCTTTCTTCCCCCCCCTCTCACTGCATAATTCTGCTAGATAGTGGTAAAGTGGTAGGGCTGAAGGAGGGTTCAAGTGGTAGGACTGAAGGAGGGTTCAAGTGGTAGGACTGAAGGAGGGTTCAAGTGGTAGGACTGAAAGAGGGTTCAAGTGGTAGGACTGAAGGAGGGTTCAAGTGGTAGGACTGAAAGAGGGTTCAAGTGGTAGGACTGAGGAGGGTTCAAGTGGTAGGACTGAAAGAGGGTTCAAGTGGTAGGACTGAAGGAGGGTTTAAGTGGTAGGACTGAAGGAGGGTTCAAGTGGTAGGACTGAAGGAGGGTTCAAGTGGTAGGACTGAAAGAGGGTTCAAGTGGTAGGACTGAAGGAGGGTTTAAGTGGTAGGACTGAAGGAGGGTTTAAGTGGTAGGACTGAAGGAGGGTTTAAGTGGTAGGACTGAAGGAGGGTTCAAGTGGTAGGACTAAAGGAGAGGTTCAAGACGTGGATAAAGAAATCGTAAACTTCTAGTGGGCACTGGCTCAACTTTTTGTTGAACTCCTTCACTCCAGACTCACAGCAAGAGAACAATGTATTGAAACAAAATAGATCAGTGATATCTCTTATCATATGTCTTATCATATCTCTTATCATATGTCTTATCATATCTCTTATCATATGTCTTGTCATTTCTCTTATATGTCTTGTCATATCTCTTATCATGTCTTGTCATATCTCTTATCATATGTCTTGTCATATCTCTTATCATGTCTTGTCATATCTCTTATTATATGTCTTGTCATATCTCTTATCATGTCTTGTCATATCTCTTATCATATGTCTTGTCATATCTCTTATCATATGTCTTATTATATCTCTTATCATATGTCTTGTCATATCTCTTATCATATGACTTGTCATATCTCTTATCGTATGTCTTGTCATATCTCTTATCATATGTCTTGTCATATCTCTTATCATATGACTTGTCATATCTCTTATCATATGTCTTATCATTTCTCTTATCATATCTCATATCATATCATATTAATACTTTAAGTTGACTTGCAGCTATTATTTGTTCTTCCGTTTAAAACCACGAAGATTGTTTTAAGATTTTAAAAATACCACGTGCTCTGAGATGAAAAGAAATAATCAAAGATAGGTTTGTATTCATTTCATCATTAGTCTATTGAAGTATCCTACAATAGGAACAGATCACAAAACTAGTTCGTGTCCACGGTCAAGTAACGATATACATTGAAGATGAATTCATTGATCTATATTCTGTGGTTCTGTTCTGAATCATTTTTGTTTATTATCTAGACTGACTCGACTAGTATTGATAAACTGACTCGACTAGTATTGATAAACTGACTCGACTAGTATTGATAAACTGACTCGACTAGTATTGATAAACTGACTCGACTAGTATTGATAAACTGACTCGACTAGTATTGATAAACTGACTCGACTAGTATTGATAAACTGACTCGACTAGTATTGATAAACTGACTCGACTAGTATTGATAAACTGACTCGACTAGTATTGATAAACTGACTCGACTAGTATTGAAAAACTGACTCGACTAGTATTGAAAAACTGACTCGACTAGTATTGAAAAACTGACTCGACTAGTATTGATAAACTGACTCGACTAGTATTGATAAACTGACTCGACTAGTATTGATAAACTGACACGACTAGTATTGATAAACTGACTCGACTAGTATTGATAAACTGACTCGACTAGTATTGATAAACTGACTCGACTAGTATTGATAAACTGACTCGACTAGTATTGATAAACTGACTCGACTAGTATTGATAAACTGACTCGACTAGTATTGATAAACTGACTCGACTAGTATTGATAAACTGACTCGACTAGTATTGATAAACTGACTCGACTAGTATTGATAAACTGACTCGACTAGTATTGATAAACTGACACGACTAGTATTGATAAACTGACTCGACTAGTGTTGAAAAACTGACTCGACTAGTATTGATAAACTGACTCGACTAGTATTGAAAAACTGACTCGACTAGTATTGATAAACTGACTCGACTAGTATTGATAAACTGACTCGACTAGTATTGATAAACTGACACGACTAGTATTGATAAACTGACTCGACTAGTATTGATAAACTGACTCGACTAGTATTGATAAACTGACTCGACTAGTATTGATAAACTGACTCGACTAGTATTGATAAACTGACACGACTAGTATTGATAAACTGACACGACTAGTATTGATAAACTGACTCGACTAGTGTTGAAAAACTGACTCGACTAGTATTGATAAACTGACTCGACTAGTATTGAAAACATGACTCGACTAGTATTGATAAACTGACTCGACTAGTATTGATAAACTGACACGACTAGTATTGATAAACTGACACGACTAGTATTGATAAACTGACTCGACTAGTATTGATAAACTGACTCGACTAGTATTGATAAACTGACTCGACTAGTATTGATAAACTGACTCGACTAGTATTGATAAACTGACTCGACTAGTATTGATAAACTGACTCGACTAGTATTGATAAACTGACTCGACTAGTATTGATAAACTGACTCGACTAGTATTGATAAACTGACTCGACTAGTATTGATAAACTGACACGACTAGTATTGATAAACTGACTCGACTAGTGTTGAAAAACTGACTCGACTAGTATTGATAAACTGACTCGACTAGTATTGAAAAACTGACTCGACTAGTATTGATAAACTGACTCGACTAGTATTGATAAACTGACTCGACTAGTATTGATAAACTGACTCGACTAGTATTGATAAACTGACTCGACTAGTATTGATAAACTGACTCGACTAGTATTGATAAACTGACTCGACTAGTATTGATAAACTGACTCGACTAGTATTGATAAACTGACTCGACTAGTATTGATAAACTGACTCGACTAGTATTGATAAACTGACTCGACTAGTATTGATAAACTGACTCGACTAGTATTGATAAACTGACTCGACTAGTATTGATAAACTGACTCGACTAGTATTGAAAAACTGACTCGACTAGTAATTATTTAAACTATATAAACGTAACTAAACGGAATTGAAAAGCGTGCAGACTAGGTAGCACCATTGAGTGTGTGTGTACGTTAGGGCTTGTATGAATGTGTTATCGCAGTAAGTAGATGTAGACGGACCAACTGGTGTAGGCTATTACGTTTACTACATTAATTAAACTAAAGCAACCATGTTTAGAAGACTGGTCGCTTTGTCTATAAACTATAGGCCTGGATCACATTCAATAACGACTTCATTGTGAACACATGTTGACTTGAACGGGACGCCAGGATTGTAGACGACATGTTTCAGAGATTGTTGAGGATACGTTTAGAGACTACAGAGCATATGTTTGGAAGTATAGGGTATTGCAAGTATTGTTAAAATGCATTATAAAAATGTTACAAAACATTTAAAACATTTAGATAGTGAGAACGGGAGAAATAATGAGATTGTTTTTTAGAAGGAAAGAGCTACAATATAAAAATAAAACGCCAATTTTAACTAATAATAATGTTGAGCACTGAACTTAATGGGGTGGATAAGTGATTAGGCGCCTGTCTTCCGAACCTGGGGTCGAATCTCAGTGAAGACCGGGATTTTAAATTTGGGAATTTTTAAGGCGCCTCTGAGTCCACCCAGCTCTAGTTGGGAAAAGTAAAGGCGATTGGTCGTTGTATCGAGTCAGCCATCAGTTCTCTCTCTCTAAATCAAAAGTGGAATGAAAAACTTCAACTCTTGTGCTCCGCAACGAAGAAGACAGCATTAAACAAAAAAAGCCGAGACAAAAAGCTATAGGACTGATCGAATGCTGACATCTCACGTTCCCATGTAATGAGCACATTTCTTTGATGAGGTAAAAATACAAATGAAACTCTCAATCTTCTAAATCGAGAAGCCAAACTTGAGTGTACACGCACAAAACAAAGATGTCGTCTCTCGACAGAGATGGGGGTGGAGACAAACAGCAAGCCATGCTGCGTGTTTGCGTGTGTATCTGTGTAATGTGTGTGTGTGTGTGTTTGCGCATGTATCTGAGTAAGATGATGTGTGTGAGTCTGCTTGAGTGCTGATCTTTTGTTGCAAAGCCAAAGAAATGCAACTCTGCTAAGTCGAAGCCATCAAAGGAACGCGTTGAAATGTTATTTCCCTTTTTAATTAGATTGTCCCCCTTTACCTATTCATTGGTGCATGAGGTTATTTAAAGAGGATTTCGATCCCGATTTTTACTTGAGTCTTTTATCTGCTTATAATGATTGAGTTAATGATTAGATTAATGATTAAGTCACTTAGTTTCTCATTCCTAATGGGTTATTGAGTTAGTGATTCTATAGCAATGATTGCCTCTAGATTGTGGCTTTTAAGGTCTATTGTATACGGAGGATTTACTTACAGACAACCATTATAGGTATCATTATTGTTATAGCATCAGTTATGTCTAGGGTCTAGTCACAGTCTAGTGCTAACATCAGGTTTAGGGTAAGGGTGATTACATCAGATTTGTATCTGGTGATTACATCAGATTTGTATCTGGTGATTACAACACATTTGTATCTGCTGATTACATCAGATATGTCTCTGGTGATTACATCAGATGTCTCTGGTGATTACATCAGATGTCTCTGGTGATTACATCAGATATGTCTCTGGCGATTACATCAGGTATGTATCTATTGATTACTGTAATTATGTCTCTATCCCACTCGTTCTGAGTCCTTTATAAATTTATTATCGTTAACATCTACGTTTTGCAGTTTCTCTGTCCCTACGTGGCAGTGTGTACCTTTCGGAAACTCAATAACTACAGCGACTAGAAACTACATTATGGTGAGACGTTTAAGTGTCTCTTCATCCAAAATATTCAAAGTTTATTTACAAAGAATCTACGGCTGATGGAAACGTAGCAAGGCTGGAAAGATAAATACCAATATGATAAACATTATACAGAAGATGATCAATATAGTTCAATCACATGACCATGACTTTAAAAATACAATGAGTTATGCACACAGTAGAATCTATCCCCATTAGACATTCTGAGAAACGCTCGTATCTTAGGGACTTGGTAACTTTAATGTTATGACTTTATGACCAATTGTCTCACTTCTGACTAAGTTCTGACTCCAAACTGGTTGTCCCTTTCACCCGTACTTCGGTCATCTGATAACTAATGTTCAAATGTTCATGCTGACACGCTCTAGCTTCAACAGATTCACATGGAGTTTTAATAAAGTACACAATGGGTACTATTGTAACTGTGACAACTTCTGTTTTTTTTGCTTTGAATTTTCGTTGCAAATATTTAACATTCACAAAGGACGAATCATTAACTATTCAGTATTTTAGCCAGACTCTGTACATAAATGTGGTTATTCTGTGAATATTTCTTTAGGTCTTCCTTCTTCCTGATCTTATCTCTTTATCAAACCAAATCTCAGACTAACTGCCCATGTTCTGTTCACCTGAATGTATGGTTCTGGAGTGATCGTTAAATGAACTTGTGTGTTACCCGTGCTTGTAATCGTGCTAGTATTTGTAATCGTGTTCGCATTATCGTAGTCTGTAAATCGTGACCAGTCAGTACTGTGTTATTGTGTGTATCAGTCGTGTTTTATTGAAATAAAGCCTTGTTTCTTAGGTTAGGAATTGATTTAGTATATTACAATTTATTTCAATAAAATCATTCTTAAATGGACAAGTTTTTGCGTCCCAATAGACTGGATGCTGATCCTAGTTCAACTAATGCTTCAGTTACATGGAAACATTGGATTTCTTGTTTTGACAGATTCGCAACGAATGTAGGGGCTAGTGAAAGCGAACAGTTTGACCTGTTATGCAACTTTGTGTCTCCATCCTTATATCAGAATATTTCTACCTGTTCTAAATACTCAGAAGCAAAATCTATTCTTGAGAATTTATTTGTGAAGGCCCCTAATGAAACATTGGCCAGACATTTGCTTGCAACTTGAAAACAAGAAGTCGATCAAAGTCTTGATCAATTGGTACACAAGCTGAGAGTGTTGGCCACAGATTGTCAGTTCCGAGCTGTTAGTGCTGACAAAAATGAAGAGGACGCCATTCGCGATGCCTTCGTTAGCGGCATGCGTTCGAGTGTAATTAGACAGAGGCTACTTGAGAAAAGATCCCTTGACTTGAAAATGGCTTTAGATATTGCCAAGACACTCGACATGGCCCAAAAAGAATCCAGTTCGTTTAGTGCTCCTTCTCAGTTGGTAGAGTCATCTCTTTCGTCATCGTCAATCTCAACCGAAGAAATGGTGGACTCAGAAACAATCGCAACAGTGAATACTAAATGTTTCTCAGAGCGAAATGCCCTGCCAAAGACTGCATGTGTCATTCTTGTTGGAAAAATTGACATTTTTCGAAGGTTTGCAGGTCTCGCAACCAAAACAAAAGTCAAAACATCTCATAGCTACGAGATTAAAAGACAATCTTGTAGAGATTGTAGCTGCATTAAGGACTCTACACATCTAACATCACTAATTGCTACTTCGTCTGTACCTGGTTTAACTAAATCAACAGTACACATCTCTGTAAATGGCGTAAACCTAAAAGCCCTAATTGATACAGGTAGCGGGGAAAGTTACATTTCTTCAAACATACCAAGAGAGTATGATTGGTCAGTGACACGTTCAAAGCACAAAATTTCTATGGCGTCATCTCAACTGTCAAGCGTCACAAGAGGTCACATGTTTGCATCGCTCAAATACAAAGGGGAAGTTTACAATCAATTCAAACTTTCGTTACTAGATGAACTTTGCACTGATGTAGTGCTTGGGTTGGATTTTCTCGCATTACACAAAGAACTGATAATATAATTCCATTCAACTGTGGTCGACCTGCATTTCATGTTTGCTCGCTCAATGCTGTTAAGGTAGAGGCACCACAATTGTTTGCAAATGTATCCCCTGACTGCAGACCTATTGCTACTAAATCTCGTCGTTACTCCTTCCAAGACACACAATTTATCAAAGCTGAAGTTGAGAAATTGATACGAAACGGTATCATTGAACCTACCAAATCACCTTGGAGAGCTCAAGTCCTTGTCACGACCAATGAGCGGTACAAAAAGCGAATGGTCGTTGATTATAGCCAAACTATAATTAGATTTACTTACCTGGACGCTTACCCAATGCCAAGAGTGGATGAAATGGTGGAGAAAATTTCCAGGTATGAAATCATTAGCACATTGGATCTGGAGAGTGCTTATCACCAAATACCTATCCAACAGAGCGAAAAGAAATACACAGCTTTCAAAGCTTGCGGTTAACTCTACCAGTTTTGCAGAATACCCTTTGGGGTCACTAACGGTGTAGCTTGCTTCCAGAAAACCATAGACACTATTATAGAAAAAGAAAAGTTGTCTGACGTTTGCCCATGTCGACAATGTAACAATATGTGGTACAGATGTAGACCCTCATAACAAAAATCTGTTGCGTTTTCAGAAGGTAGCTCTGGAATACGGCATAACTTTCAGCGAAAGTAAAAGTGTATTTGCTACTAAGAAGGTAAAGCTGCTTGGATATGAAATATCCAAAGGACATTTGAAGCCGGACCCTGATAGATTTCAAGCTCTGCGAGATTTGCCACCTCCAAAAGATCTGAAGTCTCAGAAAAGGATTGTAGGACTTTTGGCATATTATGCTCACTGGATACCCAATTTCTCCGACAAAATCAAATTTTTCCTGTACCTACAGAAGTAAAAACAGCGTTGGAAGACTTGAAACAAGAATTGCAGAAAGCAGCAATTTTCACCATAAAGTATGACCATCCTCTAATTGTGGAAACATTGCAATAGCAGCCACTTTAAATCAGGATGGAAGACTTATTGCATTCTTCTCTAGAACTCTTTCACCTAGTGAAAGGCATCAATCTGCCATAGAGAAAGAAGCAACTGCAATAATTGAAGCTATACGCAAATGGAAGCATTATTTGTGTGGCAATCATTTTACCCTTATTACGGACCAGCGGTCTATTTCATACATATTTAAAGACACTCATGACAAGAAAATTAAAAACGATAAGATACAGAGGTGGAAATTGGAACTGGCAGGCTTCAAGTTTGATATACAGTATAGACCTGGGAACGCCAACACAGCAGCAGACACCTTGTCTAGAGGGCACTGTGCAACCATGACGAAACAAAGTAGCCTGAAGACGTACCATGACTACCTGTGTCATCCAGGTGTCACTAGACTTCTACATTATGTCAGGTCAAAGAACTTACCCTTCTCTGTTCAAGAGGTCAGACAATGCAGAACCTGCAATACAATTAAACCGCAATTCTATAAGGAATTTGCAGGTACGCTCATAAAGGCCACACAGCCGTTTGAAAGAATTAGTGTTGACTTTAAAGGTCATTTGCCATCATCTACTTAGTATTTATTAACAATGATTGACGAATATTCGCGGTTTCCATTCGCTTTTCCCTGTCCTGATATGACATCTAAGACAGTGATAAAGTGCTTCGACCAGTTATTTTTCCTCTTTAGAACACCCAGTTAATCTACTCTGATCGTGGCACATCATTTATGTCCATAGAAACTACAGAATATCTACATTCTAAGGGCATAGCCACTAGCAGGACAACGCCCTACAATGCAAAAGGAAATGGGCAAATAGAAAAGCCTAATAAAACATTGTGGCAGGCTATTTTATTAGCATTGGACTCAGGGAAGTTGGAACTATCACAGTGGGAATCTGTGTTGCCTCAGGCACTTCATTCAATTCGATCATTACTGTGTACTTCTACTAATGAAACTCCACACGAATGGAACTTCAAATTCAACAGAAGATCGCCAACGGGAACACCCTTGCCTACTTGGCTACAGAACCCAGGGAAAGTATTACTAAAATCACCTTTAAGATCTTCAAAATTTGACCCATTGGTACAAGAGGTTGAACTTATTAGCTGCAACCCACAGTACGCCCATATACGATTTCCAAACGGCCGGGAAGAGACAGTGTCGCTTAGGCACCTGGCGCCGAAGGAAAGTTCCACTAACGACTATTTCGAACCAGAGAACGGTATTCTGCCTCAAGAGGTCTGTGACTCTTTGGATCTCTCACCAGGGAGTCGCTAAGTGCCTGAAACTATCAGTAATTCACAGAGTCCCACCCCAATGATGTACAGCCAGCCAGAAGTCATCAGTGACTCACAGGGGAGCCACCCAATGCCAAGGCCAACATTGACTCGAGTCCCGTACATGACAGTTACGACTTGCAAGGAGAAAAGTCAACGCCAGAGACACCTCCGGATCCTTCCCTTCATACGCATGGTTATAATCTAAGACCCAGAAAGAAATAAAGGAGGGGTGAATGGAGTGATCGTTAAATGAACTTGTGTGTTTCCCGTGCTTGTAATCGTGCTAGTATTTGTAATCGTGTTCGCATTATCGTAGTCTGTGAATCGTGACCAGTCTGTACTGTGTTATTGTGTGTATCAGTCGTGTTTTATTGAAATAAAGCCTTGTTTCTAAGGTTAGGAATTGATTTAGTATATTACAGGCTCAATTAGTTTCATTCCTGTATCTTATAGCTTGCACTATTTTTCTACCATATTCTGGCCTGCACGAATGTTCTAATGAGCGCCTTTGAAGTGGTCGGTTGGCAAATATTACACGGACATTCACATAAAAACACGCACACACGCACATTCCGGAGCCCTATACAGTTGTGTAAATAATGATAAACTCAACTCTGTGTTTTTATAAAAAAAATTGCAGAGAAGCAATTTGGAAAATAAAACACGTATAAGTATTAAACAAACCAGAAATAAAATATGAACGTTGTCTTTATGAAGTTCTATGTGCACATCGATAGGTAGACAGGGACCTAGATACATTGATAGGTAGACAGAGACCTAGATACATTGATAGGTAGACAGGGACCTAGATACATTGATAGGTAGACAGGGACCTAGATACATTGATAGGTAGACAGAGACCTAGATACATTGATAGGTAGACAGGGACCTAGATACATTGATAGGTAGTCAGAGACCTAGATACATTGATAGGTAGAGAGGGACCTAGATACATTGATAGGTAGACAGGGACCTAGATACATTGATAGGTAGACAGGGACCTAGATACATTGATAGGTAGACAGGGACCTAGATACATCAATAGGTAGACAGGGACCTAGATACATTGATAGGTAGACAGGGACCTAGATACATCGATAGCTAGACAGGGACCTAGATACATTGATAGCTAGACAGGGACCTAGATAAATTGATAGCTAGACAGGGACCTAGATACATTGATAGGTAGACAGAGACCTAGATACATTGATAGGTAGACAGAGACCTAGATACATTGATAGGTAGTCAGAGACCTAGATACATTGATAGGTAGACAGAGACCTAGATACATTGATAGGTAGTCAGGGACCTAGATACATTGATAGGTAGACAGGGACCTAGATACATTGATAGGTAGACAGGGACCTAGATACATTGATAGGTAGACAGGGACCTAGATACATTGATAGGTAGACAGGGACCTAGATACATCGATAGGTAGACAGGGACCTAGATACATTGATAGCTAGACAGGGACCTAGATACATTGATAGCTAGACAGGGACCTAGATACATTGATAGCTAGACAGGGACCTAGATACATTGATAGGTAGACAGGGACCTAGATACATTGATAGGTAGACAGGGACCTAGATACATTGATAGGTAGACAGGGACCTAGATACATCGATAGGTAGACAGGGACCTAGATACATTGATAGGTAGACAGGGACCTAGATACATTGATAGCTAGACAGGGACCTAGATACATTGATAGGTAGACAGGGACCTAGATACATTGATAGGTAGACAGGGACCTAGATACATTGATAGGTAGACAGAGACCTAGATACATCGATAGGTAGACAGGGACCTAGATACATCGATAGGTAGACAGAGACGTAGATACATTGATAGCTAGACAGGGACCTAGATACATTGATAGCTAGACAGGCACCTAGATACATTGACAGCTAGACAGGGACCTAGATACATTGATAGGTAGACAGGGACCTAGATACATTGATAGCTAGACAGGGACCTAGATACATTGATAGGTAGACAGGGACCTAGATACATTGATAGGTAGACAGGGACCTAGATACATTGATAGGTAGACAGAGACCTAGATACATCGATAGGTAGACAGGGACCTAGATACATCGATAGGTAGACAGGGACCTAGATACATCGATAGGTAGACAGGGACCTAGATACATTGATAGCTAGACAGGGACCTAGATACATTGATAGGTAGACAGAGACCTAGATACATTGATAGGTAGACAGGGACCTAGATACATTGATAGGTAGACAGGGACCTAGATACATTGATAGCTAGACAGGGACCTAGATACATTGATAGCTAGACAGGGACCTAGATACATTGATAAGTAGACAGGGACCTAGATACATTGATAGCTAGACAGGGATCTAGATACATTGATAGCTAGACAGGGACCTAGATACATTGATAGGTAGACAGGGTCCTAGATACATTGATAGGTAGACAGGGACCTAGATACATTGATAGGTAGACAGAGACCTAGATACATTGATAGGTAGACAGAGACCTAGATACATTGATAGCTAGACAGGGACCTAGATACATTGATAGCTAGACAGGGACCTAGATACATTGATAGCTAGACAGGGACCTAGATACATTGATAGGTAGACAGGGACCTAGATACATTGATAGGTAGACAGGGACCTAGATACATTGATAGGTAGACAGAGACCTAGATACATCGATAGGTAGACAGGGACCTAGATACATTGATAGGTAGACAGAGACCTAGATACATCGATAGGTAGACAGGGACCTAGATACATTGATAGGTAGACAGAGACCTAGATACATTGATAGGTAGACAGGGACCTAGATACATTGATAGGTAGACAGGGACCTAGATACATTGATAGGTAGACAGGGACCTAGATACATTGATAGCTAGACAGGGACCTAGATACATTGATAAGTAGACAGGGACCTAGATACATTGATAAGTAGACAGGGACCTAGATACATTGATAGCTAGACAGGGATCTAGATACATTGATAGCTAGACAGGGACCTAGATACATTGATAGGTAGACAGGGTCCTAGATACATTGATAGGTAGACAGGGACCTAGATACATTGATAGGTAGACAGAGACCTAGATACATTGATAGGTAGACAGAGACCTAGATACATTGATAGGTAGACAGGGACCTAGATACATTGATAGCTAGACAGGGACCTAGATACATTGATAGCTAGACAGGGACCTAGATACATTGATAGGTAGACAGGGACCTAGATACATTGATAGGTAGACATGGACCTAGATACATTGATAGGTAGACATGGACCTAGATACATTGATAGGTAGACAGGGACCTAGATACATTGATAGGTAGACAGGGACCTAGATACATTGATAGGTAGACAGGGACCTAGATACATTGATAGGTAGACAGGGACCTAGATACATTGATAGGTAGACAGGGACCTAGATACATTGATAGGTAGACAGGGACCTAGATACATTGATAGGTAGACAGGGACCTAGATACATTGATAGGTAGACAGGGACCTAGATACATTGATAGGTAGACAGGGACCTAGATACATTGATAGGTAGACAGGGACCTAGATACATTGATAGGTAGACAGGGACCTAGATACATTGATAGGTAGACAGGGACCTAGATACATCGATAGGTAGACAGGGACCTAGATACATCGATAGGTAGACAGGGACCTAGATACATCGATAGGTAGACAGGGACCTAGATACATCGATAGGTAGACAGGGACCTAGATACATCGATAGGTAGACAGGGACCTAGATACATCGATAGGTAGACAGGGACCTAGATACATCGATAGGTAGACAGGGACCTAGATACATCGATAGGTAGACAGGGACCTAGATACATCGATAGGTAGACAGGGACCTAGATACATCGATAGGTAGACAGGGACCTAGATACATCGATAGGTAGACAGGGACCTAGATACATTGATAGGTAGACAGGGACCTAGATAGATATAGATAGATAGATAGAGAGAGAGATAGATAGATAGATAGACAGAAAGGTAGATAGATAAACAGAAAGGTAGATAGATAGGTAGACAGATAGGTAGATAGGTAAACAGAAAGGTAGATAGATAGGTAGACAGAAAGGTAGATAGATAGTCAGACAGAAAGGTAGATAGATAGGTAGACAGAAAGGTAGATAGATAGGTGGACAGAACGGTAGATAGATAGGTGAACAGGCAGATAGATATACATGAAGGTACACGTATTTATTTAGCCAAGTGGCAAGAGGAAAAGATTTCTTTAAAATGTTTGTCACAGCTCAAGTTAAACATGTTTCTATTTACGTATCGACATTGTCAATATTACTTGTCTTACCTCTTCTAGATGTGGATTATTTGTGAAACAAACGCTTGAGACATTTACATCTATTGTCTGGAAACAATTATGTAGACATGTTTATAGTCATGTGAATCAAAATAACAGGCCGAATATAGACCATAACATTACGGAGTGGTACGGATGGATTAAAGGCGATTCTTTTGACCTTTGTTCTGAGATGATTGTGATTCCCATTCTACGAATTGTGTGCGAAGCTGACTTTCTCACTTCTAGCGTCAGCACAAAAAGTTTTTTTTTTTACGGAGTCAATTGCTGTCCCACATTACTCTTATCAAGCAAGGGAGATCAAATGTTTACAAGGAAGAATATAAGATTGTATAGATGTGTGTGTCGACGACAGATATGAAGCAATAGCCTGTTATGCTTAAATCTTATTCTAGTGAAATCATCGCACTCCTAATTATAACAATAATAACCATTGCGATCTATTATATATCCATTGTTTTTTTATATAAGCTGACTAGCCACAAAGAAAGAGATATAACATAACATCAATTTAAGCTATCTGTCAGTCCTGTACTAAAGCCATCTCACGGTCAACTCTTTGTCATATGTCACCTAGCAACAGGTTGAAACTTGTGTAAACGTTAAAGAAGACCAGAACTTTAACCCTTTTGTTTCAGAGCATAGGTTTCTGTAACTGCTAGAGACACCTATAAAAGACAAATTGTCTTATCGTAATCATTATGTTATGAATATAACTCGTGTTCTCAAGTTACAAAAAAAGAAATAAATATTCCATTTAAAGTATGCATGGCTAATACAGTCATGTATAGGGTTTGAATATCAAATATCACTGGAGGTGAAACGAAAGACAATTAAATACTGTGTCCAACAAGCTGAATAGTTTTGTTAATAGATACAATTAACCTAGAAAGATTCTAGGTATCACATTTATAGATTGTTTTTCAAACGAGAAAATCCAAAACAGGTTTACACGTGGCGATTGAGCCCAATAATGACCTTCTGACCACCGTTTAAAATGTAAATTAAGACTGTATGACCATATAACGAGATTATCGGCGCTTGCATGGAACAGTCTTACTTACTTACTTAGGTCCTCCCGCGCCGTTCGGCGCATTGGGTGGCATGCTGTCTCCACGAAGATTTGTCAATGGCGATGTCTGAAGCCTCCTCCCACCTGGTGTCCACTGTTCTAAGGTCCTCATGAAGGTGTGGCGCCAAGTTATACGAGGACGTCCCTGTTTGCGCTTTCCTCGTATTGGCCTCCATTGCATCGCATGGAACAGTAGGAGAGAGAAAGAAAGAAGAGAAAGTAAGCGATGGAAGGACAGTACAACGAAACTGGACGAGCCTGTTAATGGACTTCAGATCTTTGTGTGGTTTTCTGAGTGACAGGGGAAGCTGTGGCGTAGTTAGGGATTTGGGGTTCCTTGGGGGGAGGGGCTTGACCTTTATAGGAGCCCCTGCATTTTGACATTCGATATCATAACATAAGAAACTTTACTTAATAAATATGTCTAAATTCCAATGTGTATAGTATATATAGTATAGAAATTGTTGATCACTTTTGTTAGCTTGGCTCCATCATATCCATCATATCCAACAACACTCTACTGGATAAAGACATAAACAACAGGATAGCCAAGGCAATGGCCACCATGTCACGGCTGCAGAAAAGAGTCTGGGACAACATATTGCTGACTAACAGTACTAAAGCCCTAGTCTACCGGACCTGTGTGTTGAGCACCTTGCTGTACGGAAGTGAAACATGGTCAACTTACTCATGGCAGGAAAAAAAGCTGAATGTCTTCCACCTCCGATGCCTAAGGCGGATCTTTAAAATAAGGTGGCAAGATAAGATAACCAATGAGGAAGTGCTACAAAGAGCAGGGTGCCAGGACATCCGCTCTGTTATCAGCAGCAGACGCCTTGGCTGGCTTGGCCACGTTCGTAGAATGCCAGAAGGTCGACTTCCACAGGACATCCTGTATGGCGATCTAATAGAAGGCAGGAGAGCCGCTGGTCGCCCACTTTTACGTTATACGGATGTATGCAAACGCGACATGAAGCTCTTCAAAATCGACACTGGCAACTGGGAAGAGTTGGCACTGGACAGATCCTCATGGAGAGAGAGCATAAAGGAAGGGTCAAAGATTGCAGATGCCATACACAACAGAAGCAGAAAGAAGGGTGAAAATGCAACGGCGCCTGGTGATTATATATGCCCAACCTGCGATCGCAGCTGTGTATCAAGGATTGGCCTCTTTAGTCACACAAGAAGTTGCAAAGGGAAAAGATCGTCTCTCGAGATGTAAAATGCCACAGAATAGTATATAAGTAAAATTAAAAACAGCAAATAATCATTTAGACTCTTATATTGAATAATACCGTTGTTTATTGGCGAGATGATGCACAAGTGACAAATCTCGGTTCATATCGTTTCAAGGTGTGCTCTTTGTGCAAAGGCATTTATAACAACCTCCAAATTAATGCTGTCTAGTATTATTGACTCCACGTGAATAGCAAGATGACATGGCAGTGGCGTAGCGGCGTAGTATTTAATATTAAAAAAAAACAAATTAACAAATTAGGACATTTATTTGGGGTCCCCCTCAAGTGGGGGCCTGGAGTGGACTTAAGAATTCGGACCCCTCTCCACCCACTCTAGCTAGGCCACTCGTGTCACTTAGCTAGGCCACTCAGGTAAAGCTAAAAGCAAAACTTTGTTTCCCAGTTTTTTAAATATTCCAATTCGCCCTAACTCCCATTTCTCTTCAATTGTTTTCTAAACCACAGAGTGCTGGAAATTAAAATGAGTTTTTCTGTTGTAATGAAACAAAAATAAAGCTGTCACGTGACTTCTTAAATAAGTTTTAGTTAAACAGACAGGAACTTTATGCTTTTTAGATTGATCATTAGTATCAGCCCAATAGAGATGAAGTCCTTTAAAGTTTGCTTTCAAACTTTGTCATGCCCACAAGACCACAATTTCCCTTCAGCAATATTAGGCACAATCAACAACACTACAAAATCGATTCTCTTTAAAGTTTAAGTCTACACCCACTACACCCACTACTTCTCCAGTAACCAGTTTCTTTTTGTTACTTTACTCCTCAGAGTGTCACAGCCAAACGGGTGTCACAAACTTCATGTCCAGACGCTCCAAAGTGTACAAGGAACAAAAAATCACTGAGTCGGCAAGATTTGTAATCGTTTTGAAACTCCTTTTTGTCCAGTGCTGCATTCTTCGTACAGTCATATAGCCTAGCCTGCCGCGGTTGTACTTTCCAGTAACATTCAGAGTTCAAAGGTTTTATATGTGCTGCCATGTGTTGTCTACAAGTTTAGGGAATGTTGAATGTTTCTATGAAGAACAAAAGGATCTGTTTATTTCAAATTAGATTGAATTAAATTCCTCAATGATATAGATATACATATAGGCCTGAACATTTGTGGGTTAATTACTAAAAGAAAATCATTGGCAATATTGTAATTTTTCTAAATTTTAGATGGATTCGGATATAAACAAAATGATGTCCTAAGTCAGTTCTAACCCTGGTAATGACGTGGAGTTTGTATTGAATCAGATACACGAGAACATGGGGAAGTTGTGTATAATCCAAGCCACAAACGTTGAGACTTGCGAAGCAACTAAAGTTCTTGTCTATGCTAACGATCAGATTGCATTTGGTTTGTTGATACTAAACTTAAAGGAATACGACGTAGACTTTTTACTGTAGAATTTGTCCTCGTGTAGTTGATTTATGCTCTCGTATAAGCTTCCGAGGGAGAGACATGCATCGATCTATCAATGTGTTTATCTGTGGTTGTGTGAAGTTGTGAGTCAGACAGTAAATCTTATGCCAACAAAGACTTATTAGCATTCAAGTAAGAGTTATTGTGATAATCTATAGCTGATAAAGACTTTCTTCAGCCCTCAAGTAAGAATTATTGTGCTAAACCGTAGTTAATAAGGGCTTTCTTTAGCCCTTAAGTAAGAGTTACATTGGGTGAAAATTTGCTCATTTCATCTTTGCTTTGCATTTGCCGGAACATATCGCTTGATCCATGGTTGAAAGAATGATTTGTATGCAAGTAAGTCTTGCAGCTTCAGTTTGTGTTTCCCTCAACTTGGGGGAGGGGGGGATGTATCTCCCTTCTGTGCAAGTCAGAGAAAGTTTATTTTAATGTAATGTCCAAGTTTAGTTTGGGCCAATTAGTAGACCAAAGTTGTTTCAATGTTAAATCTAGAGTCTAATTAAATTGTACTTGTGTGTTTCGTAGCTCACCAGTAATGAGATCACCAGATGGCTATGCCGTCACCAGAGCTTGATCTCTAATTGACATGTCCATTATCAGAATCTCAGAAGTTTGTGAATATAAGTTATAACATTCAAGATCTGGAAATCAAGAAATAGACTTTCAAGGTTTTCTTGTTTTTTCTTAACACATAAATTCATACTTCCATCAAAAAGAATGAATGTATTGTCTTTTTTGTTGCCTTTTAATGCCTTCAATTGTGCTAGTTTGTTTCTCCAACTCTTTGAAAATTTTACATGCACTAGTTCCAACTCTTTATTGCCTATCACTGAGTCAGTTTCTCTTTCTTTCTTTCTTATGTCCCTTGTTCTCTCACTGTTTCGACTTTTCCTGAGGATGGCAAGACCTTGTGTTGAAATAAGATCCAATATGGCTGTCAGATTTGCCCCAATCTCATTACTGTCCCTGTCAGGCCTGACTTGGTCATGTGAACACTCTTTGATGACTGTGACGTTCTGTGTGTTGATTAATGACACGTCATCTATGTGCTGTACTATCTGATCAGATAGCTTCCAACGTGTGCAGTGAATAGTTCATCTAATTGATCAGATAGTTTCCAACGTGTGCAGTGAATAGGTCATCTAATTGATCAGATAGCTTCCAACGTGTGCAGTGAATAGGTCATCTAATTGATCAGATAGCTTCCAATGTGTGCAAGGTCATCTAATTGATCAGATAGCTTCCAATGTGTGCAGTGAATAGGTCATCTAATTGATCAGATAGCTTCCAATGTGTGCAGTGAATAGGTCATCTAATTGATCAGATAGCTTCTAACGTGTGCAGTGAATAGGTCATCTAATTGATCAGATAGCTTCCAACGTGTGCAGTGAATAGGTCATGTAATTGATCAGATAGCTTCCAATATGTGCAAGGTCATCTAATTGATCAGATAGCTTCCAATGTGTGCAGTGAATAGGTCATCTAATTGATCAGATAGCTTCCAATGTGTGCAGTGAATAGGTCATCTAATTGAGCAGATAGCTTCCAACGTGTGCAGTGAATAGGTCATCTAATTGATCAGATAGCTTCCAATGTGTGCAGTGAATACTAAATTGATCAGATACATAGCCTATTGAATGCATATCATATCGACACACGACAGTCTATTGATGTGAGATGGGCAGTAGGATTATTTCTTTGTACGTATTAGTTGCTTAAGGGGCAAGGTGGCTGAGTGGGAAGGCGCTTGGCTTCCTCCGGGTTTGATCTTGTTGAAGATTGGGATTTTTAATTCTGGGATGCCTGCGAGTCCACCCAGCTCTAACTGACTTTAGTTAGGGAAAATATAGGCGGTTGCTAGTTGTGCTGGCCACATGGGACCCTCTTTAACCGTTGGCCATAGGGACAGATGACATGTACATTAGATCGCAGGGTCTGAAAGGGGGTACTTTACTTTTTTTGCATTGTACTTTATACTATACACAGTTGTACGGAAGAGTCTCGTCGTGATACTATTAAAATATTTATAATGAGGGATTTATTATATATATATATATATATATATATATATATATATATATATATATATACATATATATATATATATATATATATATATATATATAAATATATATATATATATATATATATATATATATATGATATATATATATATATATATATATATATATATATATATATATATATATATATATATATATATATATTAGGGTGGTCCAGAAAAACAAAGTAACAGATTTAAGTTGTCCACAAGGTTTTTTCTGTTCTTTGTTATGTTAATAACAATTGTGCAAAATTTTAATGAAAACAAATAATATTTACAGGTCAACCCATTTGACAGTTTTTTGGGTTATCTCAAATGAAATAGTTATTGTCAATTATAGTTGATGATCGATTTAAAACTTAAGGTTAAAATTTTAAAGTAAATTAAAATTAAGAAATTAAATTAAAGTTGTAATTAAAAAATGTAACTAAAACTTACAATCTAATGAAAACCTTAGTTTTAAAATTTGACAGTTTCACAGTGGATAATCTATGACGACGACATAAGTGATGTCTTTGATGGAGTTGGGAAATTCCTGCGATGGTTTGCAACCAATCGAAGAATAAACTGTTTCTGTTCCTCATTCTTTGTCAGTGTATCATTGTATTTCTCAATAAGACTAATTCCCCTTTCAGCTACATCATTTACAACTGTCATGTGTGCAGCCAGTTCATAAAATTTCTTGAAGACTGGATCAGATGTCCACTGTCCTGGTGGTTTCTTAAGGAATGTCTGAGACTTTTCTTTGCCTTCTTCCATGAGGACATCAAAGAAAGATGTCGTCCTTTCTGTCACCAGGTCCTCCAATTTCAACTGTTCAGATTCACTTGTCAACTTTACACGCCGAGGGATGTCTGCCAATGCTGGTCGAAGTAGATTTTGTACCATCTTTTCTTTGATTGATGCTGACACTCTGTCATCTAAAAGGGCTATGCCAACCAAATGTTCAGAGAGAAACCAGAGGTGCCTTGAAAATGCTTCATGTGCCTTGCTGGCAACAGTCTTATTCGGATAGGTCTTCAGATTTGATAAAAATTCGATGTCATTGAGAGGGGCTCGGATTGCAAGTGGTGCTTCGTTCCACTGTTTTACATAAACAAGACTGACAAAGAGAGCCAAATGTGTGATATTCTGGGATTCACGAACAGTCAACTTGAACTGAGTCTTAAAAAGAAAGATTTTCAGTGCGTAAATGGCTTTTGCCATCCATCTCGCATGATGTGTTGGACCGGGAGCTCGAAATTTCTCCTTGTCTTTGTGTCCACCAAGAAACCAGAAGGATAAACGTAAAAATTCCTGATAATCGTCCCTTGGGTGCTTTTTTTCAAGAGCACCTGGTAAATAGACAAGCATTTCCTGTCGCATGTTTTTCAATATTGGATCCTGAAACAGTTCATCACTTGCTGTAGAATAAGCATCTTGGTTCATTGATGGCCATTGTTTCTGAAATCGCTGGAATAGTGCAGTTGATGGACCTTCAGTTGGACCAAACAGAGACTTGAAAACATTTGAAAGGACAACTTCCATGACATGATGACGGCATGCAATCCAGACCATTTCAGTTCCCAGAGCTTCTTCAATTCCAACACATGCGCCCTTATGAAGCCCTGTATTGCTAGCTGTTGTGTCGAATACAAGGCCTTTGATCTGGGAACGCAGATTCCATTTCTCAATTACTTCAATGCAAGCATTTACTTGAGCCTCTCCTGTTCCTCTATCCATTTTTGGAATACCCAACAGTTTTTCCTGGCCATTCCCAGTAACAATAACAGCTATGCGATCCACATTTTCCTTTGATCCATCAATGTCGGGCAATATTTTACCGTCCCAATGCAGCAATAGTGGTCCTGCCAAAGAAAATTCTTTTTCATCCATTGCAGCAGCCCGTTGTCTTTCTTTTATTCTGGATCGTCTGATTGAACTTCGAGATAATGTTATTTCTGAAATGTCATGGCCAAGCGCCTGTGCAACAGCTCCAGCAACAAACACAGCTCCACGGTCTGGGAGGCAAACACGATCCAAAGCACCTACAACTTCAGGGGACTGGAAGATATTCTTAACTTTCTTTTTTGATGATGAAGCACCAGGTGTTGAATCTGTTGATGTTGACGTTGTAGGCGTACATGGCTGAGTTTGAGTTGGCTGATACTCCTCATCTTCTTCTGACTCCGAATTAGATGTCAACGAAGAAAGTTCACCTTCTGTTTCATTGAAGCCCTTTGTCATGCGTTCTTCATATCTCATTTTCACCTTTCTCTCTTTTTCCTCTCGTTGCCTCTTCCTGCTTTCTTTTGATGCTGTCTTTACGTCTACTCCAGTCATGCTGCAGGAAAAAGTATCTTCTCTTTGCATGCGAAGAAATTCCCGATCTTCTTCGTTCTGTATTTCTGTCATCACGTCCTTTGTCGCAATATCAAACAATTCTTGAAGGTCACCTTTAAACATGTCTTCTTTCATCCTGTCGCTTTCTCGTTTTCGTGTTCTGTGTACCTTCAGAGCCAGATAGTTCTGATGCAGCTTTGACAGTTTTCTGACACATGAGTCAACCCGCTGTGTTGGTATTCTGGCTCGCATCCAAATACAAATAGCTGCATCACAAGTCATTTTATAACTTTCCGGAAGAGTTCGTCCTTCAGTTAAATGATGAAACTGGAGCAGTTGAAGTACATCCAGCATACGTGGCAATCTTGCTGTAGATAACAGAGAAATTGGCTTTCCAATCAGCCAGTTCTGTGGGTCGGATCTCAAACTGGAGGAAGCCATTGTTGTTTATAGTTTATTACTTGAAGAGTTCAATAGGTCAATTTCAGTTCAATGGCAATTTAGTATTAATTCAGTAACAACTGCAAAATAAAAAAATAACATGCACGTTAGAATTCAGCACACAAGTAAGTAAGTAAATTAATTTATAACGTGTCAAAGTCGGACGTAAATCGCAAGCGCGGACACCAGACAAGTAATGTTGATAATGGGTTGACCTGTAGATGTTGCTCGATCAGCTTGAAATTTTGCAGGCCAAATACCTATACCCAATGGACAAAAACAAACCATGTGGAGCAATGATTCTACAAACTTAAACTTTTCAGTATGGTTTTCTGGACCACCCTAATATATATATATATATGATATAAAATCTAAATTACACTGAGCCGTATTTTGTAGAACTGCTAATTTGTTCGTATGAAATCTGTCCAATATGTACTAATACATTCTTTTTCTTTTTAATTTATAATAATACTTTAATAGGTTCTAAGAGAATGATAATAAACTCAAGCTCTAATTATATAAATCATGGTGCGAAGTAATTCAACCTTCGCAGATGTGCTAAAAGTGGTGTTCTTACAACAACCAAAAATTCGCTGATCGTCGAAGTTGGCGTCTTAAAACTATAGCCAATACTTGAACAATCAATAGCTACACTCCCACATTATTCCCATGAGATCCTCCTAATGATTTCGCACGGAGCTTGCTGAAACCGACGCTGCAAGACATAAGCTAAAGGGAGGATTTGCTACGGGAGATGACTTTTGAGAGGTGCCCTAGGGGAGGATGAGCGCCCTCAATCGTTCTGTTCGCTAGTGGTATGGAGTTGTAATGATGTCGACATGAAGCGCCAGAGGCGTGAACCCAGGTGGATAGACCCGACCATCAACGTATTCTCTTTACTTGTGGCATTGGCAGCCTTTCTGACGACCATGGGTGAGTCAAAGTGTTTACGTTTTGTGTATGTTTGTTTTGAGTATGTTTGTTTTGTGTATGTTTGTTTTCTGTTAGAAGCTACGACTCGGGATTTGTCGGTGTGCTATTTTAATATTTGACGCAGTATTATATATCCGAGTTTTAACACTATTGAAGATTTTTATATTCAGAGGCTAATTAATAAATACCTAGTAATTTTTGTTATTATTCAGTTGGCAAAAGTAATCTTTCAATATGGCGTCCTTGACATTGCTTATTTTATCTTTTTATTTCAAATTCCCCTGCAATCTTCCTCTTTTCATTTTCGTTACTTTTTTCTTTAGGTTCCATTATATAGCCATCGCATTTCATCCAACCACTTTCTCTTCTTTTTCTCTCTTATGGAAATTCATTATTACAAATTGAACTCCGCAAAGTCCCACTAAATACGCCCATGTCCCAGTAAATTATTTTTAAAATTCTTTTGCTGAATACTTTTGCTCTAGTTTTGACGCTCGTTTGTGCATCGCAAAGCAAACATTTTGCATCGGCGATGGGGACAAAGTTCCCGAATAAGGATGATAAAACGAGCCAAAATCGACAAAAAAAAAAGACTATAATTCTCGCTGGGTGTCATAATAACCAGGTTCAGTGGTGTTGCGCCCCAACTGCTGCATGCCTACAGATTACATGTTGTGTAGTTATGTATGCTTATATCTTTGTATGCGGGCAGAGTATGATCTTTATTAGTTCTCATTGTCAAAGATCTCAACGAATTCTCGATATAGAAATATGAAATGTAGTGTTCTTTATGGTTAATTCATAAGTCAATTCATAATGTCAATAATTGCATTTCACATCACACGTTTATACACCCTTTTCTTCCGTTCATAATAACATTATCATTTGTAAGTATTAATTTAGGTTAAAAAATTATGGTCCAATTGGTAGCATTAAAATGTGACAACATTGATTGCACGACTTCCCTCTAGACATTTAATTTCAACAGTGGCGAAACATCTTGGCTTGTCTATCACGTGACGCATATATCTAAATATACTTTTTTAGTGTTGCATATCATTGAGATGAACAGAAATGTCCCAGTTCGATACTTAAACGTTACCCTTGACTCGGTGAGTGCTCACTTGCTGAATGCATTTTTCTAAAGTTCTCAATGCTTCCGTGGTTGGCAATGCTTCTAGGATTATGGGGTGTATTTACTATTTACTCAGAGGCGTTGCGTACAAAATGTATTTTGTATTGAGTTTCAACACACAAATTATTTTTTTAAAGTTTTATTATGATTTTAGAGAATGACAAATTTTCAGTATGTGTCTTAATAGTGAGTTGTATTAGCACTAGGTATTCTATGTCTTAGACTGAACTGAAGTGATCATTCATATTAAGTAAAGAGCTCATTTATTTATTACATTTGAAGCTCGTCTCCCTAAACACCTATACCTTCTATGACAGTTCCAGGTTTCCGACTGCCCTCTAGATCTACTATTAAAAGCAAAATAAGCAACCTTCTCAACTCCTATGATCATTATCACACTTTAGAATCTGCATAATTGAACCGCCTAGGTGTCATGTAAGTTCAGATAAACACTCCTGACAAAACAACAATCAAAACAACATCTGCTTATCCATTTCTCACTTATTGTATTCCTTAATGCAGTGTTTCTCAAACTGTGTTCCACTGAACTCTGGTGTTCCTCGAGGCCTGAATAGGTGTTCCACGAACCACTGGACTAATAAACTAGTCGGCCACCATGTGAATTAACCTCTCTAAAAAAATAATTAAAATTGTTCCAACTAAATACTCAGAATATAGGATGTGTTCCGTTCAGGACAGCGTTTGGGAAACACTGCCTTCATGTAGACCTGCTGAAAGAAACTGAGGCTCTGTGATACTCTGTGGCTTGTTTGAGAAGGATTTCTTCCACCGGGCAGGTTTGAAGATTTCTTCCACCGTGGAAACTATTCGGGCTTTAGGTGGCATCCCTTTCTCGTCTCTCTGTAGCTTCCACTCCGGGAGTTTCTAGAAGACGACAACATTCCGTTGGGAACTCTCAGTCACTCAGCTTATTGAGGTGGACACCCTCCACCCCCACTTCAATATGACTAGGCCATTGATCTCACTTGAATCTCTGTCCGATATCTCGGACATTCTTTGACTTCAAGACTGACTAATCAAACTAATACTAGAGATTTTTATTTACGTTGGGTTTAGACAGTTTTGTCTTTTTTACCTGGTGAAATCTCATCGTGAAATCTCATTGTGAAATCTAATCGTGAAATCTCATCGTGAAATCTTATCGTGAAATCTCATCGTGAAATCTCATCGTGAAATCTCATCGTGAAATCTCATCGTGAAATCTCATCGTGAAATCTCATCGTGAAATCTCATCGTGAAATCTCATCGTGAAATCTCATCGTGAAATCTAATTGTGAAATCTCATCGTGAAATCTCATCGTGAAATCTAATCTGTAAATCTAATTGTGAAATCTCATCGTGAAATCCTTTTAAAAAAGTACAAATGTGTCATGACTTTGCTCCTTCTTGTGTCTTCAGTTGGTTCTAAAACCTCTAAATTCAATTATTTTGTTCTTGTTAATGTTCACTCGATACTTCTGTTTTTTCTGACTAAAACTTTCATACACCGGCATCAGCTCGAGATCTAACCGTGGAGAAAAAAGACTGAAAGCTTGCACGACTCTTATATTCTGTACAAATTATCAAACAATTATTAAACAAAACTAGCAGTGGCGTAGCGAAGGGGTGATAGGAAGTGGCGATCCATGAACGGCCATACTTCACGAGACTGAGAGAGAAAGAGGGAGAGAGAGAGAGATAAAGATTGGGAGTGTATGAAGGATTTGTGATTGTGCTGTTATTTAATAGTTCAACTGATCGTACTTTGAATGATCCCACATTTAATATTTGATTTAAAAAAAAAAAACAAATCTTTGTTTCGTTCATTCAAAAAAACGTTATAAAAACAAGCCAAAAATTTACACCACGGGGGAAAAAAATTATTTTGCTGACAAAAATAAGAGAAACGCCTTCGCTTTAGCACACCCAACCCAACTTTAAACCCCTATTTGATTTTTAAAAAAGTTAATGAGATAATTACCAGAATTCAGCTCTTTTAATCCAAATGTTTAGTGCATCTCAATTAGATCTGAGTTTAAAATAACGGAAAAGTTTGTTTTGCTTTGGATCAAAAACATTGTTTCAAAAGCTACTAGCATGTCTAAGAAAGAGAATTAAAATATCACGAGTCAAAAGCAAAAAAAAAATCGTTGCTCGTGTCACAAGGTTGTCCTGACATTTGGGGTAAATGAGGAGACCAATACGTCACTTATATAATTCCATGTATTTTCCATTGTCAGCTGACACTGGTGGGCGAGATTATCGAACTTTAATTGCTGAGATCCGCGAGGTTCAAATCATGACCAACTTGATCGAATTAAAATTAAAGTGAAGACGTCGAGACTGTGGTGGTGAAATTATCCAGAGCAACTAGTAGCTGAATCTATAGGAATGTTCTAGAATGCTAATAGCTTTTGCCACTCTAGACTTATAGAGTGATTCTGTCAGTATTAAAATGAAATGCAAATATACAGAGTCATTTTATCTGTATGTAAAAGAAATTCAAATATTTTATCCGTTATATATAACAACATTTGCTCACACGAATGTGTACAATAGATGCTTTAAATTGTTTTATGTCTTGATAGAGTGAAAATGTTAGTTGTTTTTTTTTTTTTTTGGCTTCAAAAAGTTTTACTGCATATTTTTAAAAAAATCAGACTGTTAAACAATGATCACTAAAAATCTTCCCATGAAGCAAATTATGTAATGTGTACTGGTGAAATATGTAATGTTTGTACTGGTGCTATATGTAATGTGTTCTGCTGAAATATGTAATATGTAGTGGTGCAATATGTAATGTTTGTACTGGTGCTATATGTAATGTGTTCTGCTGAAATATGTAATATGTAGTGGTGCAATATGTAATGTGTAGTGAATCTCTTTGAATGACAGACCCGTCCATTCTTTTTATGTTGTCTTCCCATCGCTTTCTCTGCCTCTTTCTTTTCTCTGCCAGGTAATGTTCCCTGAAGGAAGGTCTTTGTTATCCCTGAGGACCTTGTGAAATGGTCACATAGTTTTAGAGTAGTTCATCGTGGGTTCCAATTGCTATGTTAATCCTGAACCATTCTCTTCATTTGTGATGCGGTCTTTAGTAAGCGATACCTAGGATCTTTCTGTAGCATCTCAATTCCATTGCTAGGATCTTCCTCAGTAGATCTGCAAGATTTGCCAAGTAGTGTTTAACTAGACTTATGTCAACAGAGATAACTGGTCCTCTGTTAATGGTTATTAAAATGAAATCATTTTGCTGTATTATTGACATGAGCAAGTAAGTAATTGATATATAATTGACAAATAAGTAATAGATAAGGTTCACGTATGCACTATGTGTTATACAAAGGGGACATTACGATGAGATCGTACATATATTTCTAAGATCAGGTGTTTTAAATATTGTCTACGGATATGTCTAATACATCAATAAGAACATACAATGTAGATCTACATAAAGGCAATATGGAAATCATTGTGTCATTTGTATTAATATAAATTGCTCCCGAAGCGCCATCCATTGTTTAATTGCAACATCTTCTGTTCAACTTCAGAGTTTGGTAAAAAAAAAAAAAAAAAACTCTGAAATCAATAGGTCGCTTGTGTGACATCAGAGCTGTGTGTACATCTTACCAAGTAGTTCAGACATTAAGATTACACAGCGGTTGAGCATTTCAAAGAAACAGCAAGCAATTCATCTTACATTGCTAAATTGCTTGTTGTCGGGCCTTGAAAAAAAAAATATCCGCCTGGGCCAACCTCGTTACTGGTCAATACTTTTGGGTGATTGAGGTGGGTTTTTTTTCCCTCGTTTAACTTGGGTTAAAGTTTATAATGCTGAAGTTATTTTTAATACCTACCCTTGGGATAAGAGTTCTGTTGTTTTTTTCTTGCAATGGATGCTTCTACTGTGTCAGTCTGTATGTCATCAGTGTTGTGTAGCTCTGCATGTGCATTGCTCTTACAGTGTAAGATTTTCTTTGGCGTGCTGGTTTAATCTTCTATCTATCATAAATACGTCTCGAGATTGTCGACACTACGACCCTAAAGGGAAATAATAACAGAACGTTACACGGGATCTACAAGTCTAGAGGCAAAATAGTTTTCTAGAGCAGATCTAAATCTACTTACGTTTTATATAGACAAACAGAAAGAAAGATATATAGACAGAAAGAGGGACAAACAGATAGATAGATAGATAGATAGATAGATAGATAGATAGATAGATAGATATAGATAGATAGATAGATAGATAGATAGATAGATAGATAGATAGATAGATAGATAGATAGATAGATAGATAGATAGATATAGATAGATAGATAGATAGATAGATAGATATAGATAGATAGATAGATAGATAGATAGATAGATAGATAGATAGATAGATAGATAGATAGATAGATAGATAGATAGATAGATAGATAGATAGTTGTTCATTTGTTTTATTGCCAGCTCGTATTATGAACATGTTTCATTGGTTATTTAAATATCACTAACACATCAAAGAAATGAAAAGACAACATTTTTTTTAACTTTATAAAAGTTTTTCTAAACTTATAAAAAAATTTAATAGATACTTTGAAGTATAGACTTGCATGAAATAAGACAACGAGAGTATCAACTTTTAAAATCTTTCTTGAATCTGATAGTTGAGAGGAACGGGATTTTAAAAAAAAAACTAGTGGTGAACAGTCGGAGAACACACACAAAAATTGATACAAACTTTGATGCAAATATCAAGTTTCTGTCTTGATTTCAAAGATTGGTGCGCTTTGAGCTGCTCCTCACCGCTGACTCTCGTAAAAAAACAAAAAAAAAACTGAGCTTGTATGACGGTTTAACGAGACCTATCGGAAGTGCGTGGACTTAGTTTTGGTCAACTGAGACTTCATTAACACTTTGATAGCCTGGAAAGAGTTTTAATGACCAGAGAGTGATAGTCTATCAAAACCAGTCAGCGAGGCTGTGAACAATGAACCCTAATAGCTAGCCGAGGCGCCATCAGGAGACAAGACACTGTCTTAAAGAAATAGGGACAATGGTGGACGCCAGTCACGGAGTGTAACATTTTTACGCTGCCAGTGTTTTTCTTCTTTCCTGATTCGCTTTTTTAACCACAGGCCAAATAAAATTCGCACTGTCTGGATTCGGTCATTATCTTTTTCTGTGTGAGGACGAGATATTTTTTATGCCACACTTTTTGTTGATGTGTGTGTGTCTTTCAGACAGGAGAAGGAAGAGAAGGAACTGGTAAAATCACCCGGTGATCACCGAGATTGTGAATATGGGATGTCATTTGCTTTTTTTTGTTGAACTCGTCACTTTGTATTTATTCTAACATAGCTGGACATCATCAGGAGCCATTGTAGCTGTGGACATCATCAGGAGCCATTGTAGCTGTGGACATCATCAGGAGCCATTGTAGCTGTGGACATCATCAGGAGCCATTGTAGCTGGACATCATCAGGTGCCATTGTAGCTGTGGACATCATCAGGAGCCATTGCAGCTGGACATCATCAGGAGCCATTGTAACTGGACATCATCAGGAGCCATTGTAGCTGTGTACATCATCAGAGCCAGTGGAGGAAATCTCTGAGAACAGAATTCATGTCTGTATAATGGAGCTCAGTTGTGTGATTATTGTCTTTACTTGGTGCTGTATTCGTATTATACAAGTCTGAGACTCAATTTTTGTTTCGTTCTTGGATTATCATACAATAATCGAACACTTTTTGTTTTCTTTTCATCAGCATTGTAATTAAAAGTGACATTGCAAACCTCGGTCGTTGACATCTTTAAGAATATGTTCTATGACATTTGTAATAAAATATACAATTTTGAATCGGTCGTTTAGCGGCCCAGAAAAAAAACCTGAGAAAAAATCTAAAACCTGGTTATAAGTCACTGACCTGGAGATCAACAAGAAGTTTAATTGAAGTCTTATTAAATGAACTTTTATGAGACATTAGATCTGTGGGCAAAGCCTACTACTAAATAATTGTTATTGCATTGTCTTTGTATAACGTGTGATCCATGTTCTATTAATATTTGCATGCTTATAGTCCACTTTGGTCCAATCTCTAATGCAGACATGCGGGGAATTACAATTTGGGAGATTGAATTAAATTAATTTAATGACTTTTTAAAAATTCAACTACTAACATACAATGTAGTTTGCTCTTAATACTGAAAGGACGTTCAAATGACTACGGTAATGGTCCCTCTTTTTTTTTTTTGTCTTAACCAACAGTAACAAAGTACTAGTGGTCACTAGTTCAATACGTCCTGATATAGTTTATAACGTCTTAGAAGATTGTTAGATATATAGTTTATTACTTCTTAGAAGATTGTTAGATATATAGCTTATAACGTCTTAGATGATTGTTAGATATATAGTTTATAACTTCTTAGAAGATTGTTAGATATTGTGCTGATACACACACACAAAACAGAAAATGTCTTTATTCTAGTTTTCATCCCAGAAGTGTTCTATCTCGTGACAACATCTCAAAATGTGAGTGAGTCTCCCCCTTCCGTAGATCAGAGCTCTGGTAGCCACACAGTACCGGTAGATCCGAAGTCTTGGCTAGGGATTCAACAGACAGCACAGGCCCAGTCTAGAGAAGCCTTCATTCTGTTCCATATGTGGGGCTTAGGGGATCTGTATCAATAAGTTGAGCGTGTGGGAGTTCCCCACGGTCTGTTGTCTGGTGAACCATTATTTCTATTTTTGAAATCAGACAAAGGTACAAAATATGTCTTTAATAGCGATCGCTGACCCTACTAAATTAGAATTTTTCCTAGTATGTGGAATAAGACACATCTTCAAAATGTAACTTTTTAAATACAATTATTTAACATAAATCTTCAATGTTTTATTGTAAATTTTATTGTGCACAAATTAACACAACTCAAGTTGTTATATCACAAATATCTCGTAATTATTTACTCTACAAACTCTATTTGGATGTCGCGAGTCCACCAACGACTCGTATAGATGTAATCTTGAATTCAATCCAAAGTTATCTTCTGTTGTAATCTTAGAACATTACAAGTCCTGGGAGGTTTCACGTGTCATCATTCACACTTTCCAATACCTAGGTTCGAATTCCAGAGATTTCTTCATTTTCTCCCAAAGATTTATTACTGACATAGGTTTTCAAATCTTACTTAGGGGAGAGGCGAAAGGAAAAAAATCAATGTCATAAATTGGATTCGTGTGTCTTTGCACTGTCTGGGGTAGAAGATTTGCATTCTGTTAGTGTCGTGACCAAAGGGCAGATAGCTCAAATTATAAATAGCACTGAGGAATATCCCAAATCCCAAATTCAATTTTCTGCTTCTGTTGAAGGACGCGCCTTGAAAAAAAGAAATAAATTGGTTAGAAAGACAAAAATTCTTTTTTTTTTTTTGGTTTCTGTCTTTGAAACAGAGGATGGGGAATGAGATACAGTGTGGGGAAAATAGTGTGTCCATCTAATCTCAGAATGTATTCTTTATTTAAGAAGAGTATTCTTTATTTCACAATGGTCTTTTTTAATTTCAGTATGATCTTCTCTAATACCTTTGATGTGATAGAATACTCTTTGTAATTAATAAGAAAAAAAAAGTCGAGCGGTAAAATGAAAACGTTAAAACTGGTACACGATGTCCTTTGACTGTTCTGTTGTAGAAATCTCTTTAGAATGGAAGATAATTAGATTCAAGCTAGAAAACTCCTGCAAGACGCAGGGAAGACAGCAGGAGAGATTCAGCCTAGTAAACAGTCCAAATTGCAGCCCATAAGATCATACAGTGAATACTCATTCAATGGCCTATCTAGATTAGTCTTTGTTGGGCATGATTTATGGTTTAAATGTGTAAAAAAAAAAGAAATTTATTGTCGCGACAGATGAATTTGTTCGACACTAGTTGATCAACTGAAATGTGACGCATTTTTAGAACAAACATAGTAGGCTCATCTAGTAAAGTTCCCCTTTCAGACCTTGTGATCTTTAGGGCAGATGATGTAAAGGTCATCTGTTTCTGTGGCCCACGATTAACAGCTTATCAAATCTCTCATCCAATCATTTCTCTGAACACGAGCAGACAGCTCTTCACGTTATATCTTAACATAACTCCAACTCGACCACTGGTTTAAAACAACAACAACAACTTTTTAAGATATAGTCATTCACAGATTTGTTTCTCTGTACGAAAGTTATGCGGCTTGCTGTTTGGTAGAGTGTCAGTGCGGAGTGATCTCCTCCCGATTCCCAGTTCTCCTTTTCGGCTCTTCCACTTTGGTTTCATTTTGTTGTTCTACAAGTCAGCAGAAGATTCCATTCCAGTAGTGGACTGGCCCATTCAGTTCTGTGCTACCAATACATACATCATGGTCACTTGAATAGATTTGAGTTGTCAACATTCTAGAAGAAGTCAATCAGTTCCAGTCATAGCTACACTCAGGGTGAAAATGGACTCTCTAGATGTATGCTGATACAATACTAGATAGTACATTGTTAACAACGCTATCTAGCCAAGTGCATAGATCGATACTTTTCTTGGTTTTTTTTATAAACACACAATCTAAAAGTGTGGCGAGGTCTCGACGGGTTCGTCACGAAGTCTCTTGGCTCAAAAAAAAAATAATATAATAAAATAAACGCTGAACTCTTTCTTTAATATGAACATGATTTGATTTGTTTCTGGGTTTTTTTTCCGTTGTTTTGGTTAAGTTCTTTAAACCTAGACTTTGGTAGACAAAATAAATTCACTTGTTTATATTTAACTGCAATATTTTACTACTGATAGTAACTACATGTTACATTGAAAGTAACTTTCTGTAAAGCTCATTTATGCGCTCTGCAGAGGCTACTGTTTATTATTACAGTAGATTCCGGTTAATAGGACCATATTGGGACGCGATCAACCGATTGGTCCGATTACACGTACATGCCATGTGTTACAAAACGGTTTCCACACGTTAGGATTTGGTCCGAAAATACGGCTGGTCCGATTAACCGATTTTCATTTTAATCGGGCTTGACTGTAATGGATGCATTTGACTGAACCTACCTGTATAAAAAAATAAAATAGTTCCATATTAAGAAAGTGAGACTTGCAATCATTTAAGGTAAAAAATGATATCATTTTACTGACACATGTTTAAAAACTATAATAGCGGACACTAAACTCAAAGATAAAATAGGATTATAATTCTCAATCGAGAAAAAAAGATGAAACATCTAAGTACTGCCAACTTGAAAGTGAGTTTATCCCTGAAGACTTTGTACGATCGTGGTGAAGTGTGGACTGGAGAGGCCGAGGGAGGACAGAATGTAAAGAGTGAGTGATAAGAACGAAACAAAACGACTTCATGACATCATTTAAATATGGCTGTCTACTTCTGGCACGGACTAAGCTTGAAGTGTAAGACAATGTCTTCTAATGGCATTGTCCGTCTCAATAAATGTGAGGGAATAGCGAGTCGTGTCTGTTTGACTTGCAGGGCTTAATGTTCTCCTAATGGTGTTAGGGAGCTGGTGAAGAAGTGTCAGTGCCATCGCTTCACCAGAGGACACTCTTGGACATTGGGTGGATGACCCAGACCTTTACTTTAACACTCAGTGATTAAAAGTTGTCTGTCTTGTTTTCTTTGTTTCAGCTCACTCTCTTAACTATGTTTACATTCACAATATAAAATTCAGGCGTACACTACATCTGACCCATTTACACTACATCTGACCCATTTACACTACATCTGACCCATTTACACTACATCTGACCCATTTACACTACATTTGATCCATTTACATCTGATCCATTTTCGCTATATCTATTTACATTGGATTTATTTACTTCTGATTCATTTACATCTGATTATTTAGATGAAATCTGATCCATTCATACTGCATCTGATCCATTTACACTGTATTTGATCCATTCACACTTCATTACACCTATTCGGATCCATGTAGATTTGTAACTGGCCTATTGAAACTTTTTATGTTTATTTACAATATACTTTATTCATTTACACTACATTTATTCTGAATTAAGA
The DNA here is from genome assembly GCA_036873155.1 of Biomphalaria sudanica. Classification (NCBI taxonomy): domain Eukaryota; kingdom Metazoa; phylum Mollusca; class Gastropoda; family Planorbidae; genus Biomphalaria; species Biomphalaria sudanica. The sequence continues at coordinate 265,435 of JAZGLO010000355.1, forward strand.
AGACACTTTGCAAATTGAATAGTTTAACATTTAATGAGGAAGGTAGATTTAAAGTACCAACCGAAGATTGCGATCAATCTCTTTACCTCATTAAGTTGGGATGAATAATGAAATATTTCTTGAATTGTAAATTACATATAAAAAATTATTATAATATAGTCGAATATTGACAGCTTAATTTGTCAATTAGTTTTACAACTCAATAATTGTTGAACAATATAATTCTTTAATACCATTTCTATTTCCATCAAAGTTGAAGATTTTCAATGAAAATATGTTTAATAAAGTAGGACATTGAAAAAATCCTAAGTCACTCTGCTGGTCATTTAACTTTTCTCTAGTCGTTATATGTAAAATGTCAAAGTGACATTGTATTCCACTTTTTATTTTGCTTTAAAAATGCTTTCTCGATAATAATCGCTTTCAATTTTTTAACTTATTTTTTAAAGGCGATTTTTTAAAAATGTGATTGAATGTGCCAGTCAGTTTGATTTCAATATGTAATTTAATAAAAAAAAAAAAAAAAGGTAAAAGTACTTTCATGTGGTGGTGTTAATGACTATTGATGAGTAGAGCCTACATCTAGAAAATATGTTGTTTGTTTTTAATTTACTTATTTCCCCATATGAAGATTTTTAAATAACTTTTTCAGATTAATAATCTCAGATGAAGTTTCAGTTTAGTAATATATTTTTTCAATTGAAGATCATTTCCGTCTATTCTTTGTCTATTCTCTGCTCCACAGACATTGGCTCGTTGTTTTTCCCGTTTTGTCGTTTGTTTTATTAGACAGGAAAAAAAACTTTATTTATTTATTTTTGAAAATGTGAAACGTTTGGGGGGGGGGGGGAAAGAATACAATGACGTCACAACTGGGTTTCATCAAAGTCTTCTGATGAACTCATCACATTTCCGCTATGGTTGCAAGCTGACACAATATTTGCCTCTCAACTGACGTCTATTTAGAAGTTTGGGTCGTACTTGAGAATCTAAATATCTAATGCTCGATAATGTTTGTTTTTATCATTTGAAGTTCTTGCCATATATATCTCGATTTCTATAAAACTCATTTCATTACATGACAAAGTTTTCTTCGAAAATGCCATAATACTTTCCTGTTTTGTCATGAGTGATTGTAACAGTCAAATAAACAAAATGTACATGAGAATGCCATCAGTTGTCATCAGATGTCCTCAAGCAGAACACTTTCTCTCTAGAGTCGAGTCAAATATCCAGCCATTTATTTGTCTAGCACTACAAACTCTCAGCTTTAGGCTAAGCTTTAAATATATACTGTATGTAGCATAGCCTCTGGCACCCTCCCATCCGGCTACTCTCGGTAGTTCAATCCTAATCTGTCAACTTTGGCAGACGTCATACGTGACGTTACAAATAAGATGTACCGATAGGAAAGATATACGTGAAATACTGATCTTATCATACTTCAATGCTGATCTTATCTTACTGCAATACTGATCTTATCATACTTCAATGCTGATCTTATCTAACTGCAATACTGATCTTATCATACTTCAATGCTGATCTTATCTTACTGCAATACTGATCTTACCATACTTCATCTTCAACGTTAATCTTATCATACTTTTCACGTTTAAACAGAGAAGGACAGTTAAGTAACAACACATTCATAAGTAACTCGATTGATTCGTTCTATTTAGGTCAGCCCTGTTCATTCTTATCTTATCTCTTATGATACAGACGTTACTTCAAAAAAGAAGATGATTACGTCCTACGCGTCATGCATTTAGTCATGCATATTAACCAATGACCTAAGTTCTGCCAAGTCACTGGTTTTCCTGGCTAGTTCAGTCAGCCCATTCCATGCTCTAATAGCGCTAGGGAAGAAGGAGATTTTGTACAAATTTGTCCTAACATATAGAACGAGGAATGTGCCTTTATCTTTGTGTCTTTCTGAGTATTTTATTAAATTTTGTTTCTGCATTTGAAGATTATGGTTCAGGGTTTTATGTATAATTGCTACTTTACGTTGGGTTATACTCATTGCGTTGTGAAACGCACCCGACATGTCTAAGATAGTCCTCTTCAGATCGGTTCGATTGATTCGTTCTATTTAGATTAGTCCTGTTTATTGCGTTGTGTCTAAGATAGTCCTATCTTCAGATCGGTTAAGCACGTTCCCCAACTTTCTGTGTCACTTCTGGCGCATTTGCTCCTGACCTGGTTAGTGTCTTTTTGGTGAGGGAAATTTCATGTCAGATACTTAGATAGTGACAGTTCAAGAATATGTGGTGGATCCCCCCCCCCCCAAAAAAAAAAAGACAGATTTAGTATGTATCGAATAAATTGAATAGTTTGTATATTTTCCAAAAAGATATTCAAATGGAGTAGTTTCATTCGGCTCTTGTGGGCCCCGATGGAGTAGTTTCATTCGGCTCATGTGGGCTCCGATTGAGTAGTTTCATTCGGCTCATGTGGGCCCCGATGGAGTAATTTCATTCGGCTCATATGGGCCCCGATGGAGTAGTTTCATTCAGCTCATGTGGGCCCCGATGGAGTAGTTTCATTCGGCTCATGTGGGCCCCAATTGGTCCCAATCTCAAACGCAATGAAACCCACACTTGCCCTGGTTGGTGCGTCACAGGCTTTAGGCCTTTAATGGTCGTAGGCTCTGGTTCATTGAACCCCTTCGCACCATGGATGCTACGCCACTGGATAGTGAGCATGTCTGTTGGACTATTAGATATGTGATAGCTAATTTCACTCAGTTAACTCCCCTATGTGTCCTAAGTTTAATGATACAATTAAAATGTAGGTAGGTCAAGAAAATCGGACGTGGTGGATTTAAACTAAAGAGGTTTCAGTTTTAATCCACTAAAGATTAAGATTAAATCATTATGATTCTTAGAAGGCCTGGAGGTCACTCTCTTCCCAAGCTCTCATAGATGCATGACATTTTCTGTACTAGTGAAGAATTCTTAAAGAGAGATGGGTGCCGATAAGAATTTGTATTTTTTAGACAAACCAAAATATAAAAAAGTGAATAGTGCCACCAACTCAACTCCCATCAGCAGAACAGCTACCATACTATCAACATCAAGTCTATTAACTACAGAATTAAACCACAAGTCAACTTCAGGTGGGGATGCTTGGCTGTTAAGGTTTCTATTTTAAAGACCATCGATTCAAACTATTTTGATTACTGTTAGAATGCTACAACCTCATAGAAAAACAGCATCGGCCATAGTCCTTTTAAAAATTGCAATATCGACTTGAGCACTTAGGGAGGGGGGTGAGTATTCCTTTCTGAGGCGACTGGGTGGGTGTGAGTGTGGCGCCCGCCACAAGGGGCCCCTTGTCACCGTCACCTTCGGAAACCAGACCCCTTTTCATAAACAAGGCTTGTTACTTATTATTTTGCTCTATATGATACCAATTACCATGCAAGCTCATAACAGAATATTTTTAGTTTCGAAATACTGTGTTGCGAGTTCTTACTTAGCATTAATAAGGCTTTAGAGGCTTGATGCGGTACGGTATATAGGGCCTATAGGCTTAACTATGCCGGTCCCCCACGTATGACACTCTCTCGAGCCGCGTAAAGATCAGGTCTCCTCTACTTAAAAGGTACTTTCCAGTTCACCTTACTAGTAAGACTACTTACATTACAAAGAGCAATGTGTTCCAGTGAAAGCCATGTTAGAACACACACACAGGCCCATGAAGTCATTTATAAATTTTAAAAAAGAGAAACGTTTGCTTATTTTTTTTTTTTAAAAGAGCCTTTTTTTTCTACTTTTATTTTACATTTTATTCTCATAAGTGTGGTGATAATTGTATGTTTCCCATCTGTGTTCCGGAGGCCCATGGGAGTTTCTCACAGAGTCTGCTTAACAGCATTAGAACCTCATTCTCCGAGGTGGTAAAATAAATACACCGCTGCTTTTTTTGTGAGGGGAATCTTCATTACAAACTTGCAACTTTCAACACAAATATGTAGATGTAGATGGGGGTGAAGTGGGGCGAGGTCATGTTTATTACCTTTGTCTTTTCAATTACAGATCACACACACCACACACACACACACGTGACACACGACACAGAGAAATAAAAACAAGGCCTATTTTGCAAGTTGTCCCTAAACGTTACTATGTAGCTTCACTTGTTTGAATAGCTAGTTCTGGCTTTGTTTTATGTAAGGATTATCTGATAGAAAATACTGGACCTTCAACGTATTGGCAGTACGTACTGTACATAGGAAGCACTTACTGTACATAGGAAGGTGTAATTCAGTGAACTTCATAGTTCTAATCAGTGTTCATTTTTTACGTACTATTTCACTCAACCAACTTATTCTCTTTACAAAATCATTAGTAGATTGAGCTGTAAATTTGTTTTATTTATTTATTTCGATTTATTTCTTCTTTTTTTCTCTTTGTATTTTCTTGAATATTAGAATAGCATCTAGCTTTACCTAACTGTATCTTCTACCCGATAGCATTCATCACTGACCAATATATAACATTAGAACTGACCAATATATCATTCATTCACACTGGCCTATATATCACTAATATGACACCAATGATAAATAAGCTTTACTTTGCTGGATAACTGTTGAGTCATTTCGTAAGTGATAGTCACCATTAGTCCCGATGGCTATCTGAGACCATCCCTGGAGACGTCATAAATCCTATCGGCGACCGTGAGATATAATGTTTAGGTACCGGTCAGCCGTGTGGCGAAGTCGGTAGTACACCATCCTGGTCAGTGGGTGAACATCAGAGAATCGTGCAGGACGATGTTTGCATCATGATATTTGGCTTAGGCCAGTGCTTCGTGCGCTGGGGGATGTAATGAGGACGAAGACTTGGTCTTGTTGACTTGGTGTAAACATTTCTGGAAGAGTATGAAGACAGGCGTTTTAAAGAGGTAGAGGCCACTATAGAGGCTCACCAAGAATCGAAGAGAAGAGCAGGACTTGGGCTAAGTGTAAATGAAGTAATGACATCACGTGACTTTGTGTTTTTTTTTTTTTGGGTTTTCCTATACTTTATTATGTTTTAAACAATAAACATTTTCTAAACATGTTTCCGGCCAATTTAATATTCATTTTCTTAAAGATCTATTTCAGCATATTCCTGTCATTTTTTCTTGGTAATCACAGGGGAAAAGGAAAGGAGTCTACAGCCTTTATATGATATATTTTAATTATGTTTGACATCTGCTATATATAACATCTATGAGCAAAACTTGAATTTATTTTTTCTATACAAAGAGATCTTCTATATATGTCATCTTTTTTAATGACACCTGAATATTTGACATCTGAAATAAATGAAATATGTAATCAATTTTTTATATAATATTTTCTATACAAGCAGGGCCGGATTAAAGTATGTAGAGGCCTGTGGAGAGTATTTGTAGAAGTCCCCTTCACTTTTCCAAAGCTTCAATACAAATTCAATTATTATTAAAATACTTGAATCTAAAATATTGGATATTATAAAAGAGAATACTTGTGAATTTAATTTAATTGTCCCTTCCTCAAAAAAAATAAATTTTTATATGCATATTTAGTTTTAAAAAATGTTAATTTTTAGGGTTTAACCAATGTAGTAAATGTAGTCAATTCAGGTTGTATTATGAGAATACGAGCAATTTATACGCGGACACTTTTGAAGCACGACAGTGTTGCCTATTGTAAGATTTAAAGTAAAATTGCCCCCCCCCCCAAAAAAAAAGTCAATCGTCAAAGTTTTGCATTTAAATATAGCTCATCGAATATACGTGACAGCTATTCTTGTCTAGTCACCTGAAATCCTCGTGAAATGTAGAATCAATGGAGAAAATCTTCCAATTGGAGGAAATTAAAAACAATTTGTTTTGCTACAAAACTATTCTCGTTGTCTAATAGACGTGAACATGGGCGTAGCCAGGATTTTTTTTCGGGTGGGGTTTTGGGGGGGAATTTTTTTCTCCCCCCCCCCCCCGCCCCCCCCCCCGAAAAAAACATTAATAGTATGTATGTGTGTGTGTGTACATGATCTTTATTACATTCTGACCCTTCATTCTATCAAAAGATGTTTATTATGCCCTACAATGTTTCTTCCTGGAGTTAGTGGAAAAATTGTAGACTCCCCACCATTGACAACAATAAGGTCTGGGGGAGCGCTTGGAGCTGCCCCAACGCGGGACGAAGCCACGCCGCCAAGCACTATTTCTGGTATTGAAAGCCAACAAAATAAATATTCGGAGGTATCTACAGTAAGTTTTCCTGCTATTAAAAAGTTTTATATCAAAAACCTACAATGCTATTCTTACTGCGTTACTGGCGCCAAGTTGTACTAGGAGGTCATCGCAACCCTTAATATGCGTAATTCATTTTGTCGGAGAACATGTCCCGCAAACCTCATGCGACGCTCTGTCACAACCTTACTAAGGGGTCGACTCCCAATTCGGCATAGGATTTCCTTAATTTAGACCCGATCTCTATAACTGACTCCTAAAATCTATCTTAGCCATCTTTGTTGAGCCACATTTTGTGTTTTTCAATTTCGACAGATGACTTTTCAAAGCACTTTATTAATGGAGCCCCGAAACTGGTAGAAATGTGTAACCTTTCTTGAATACGCTCTTGGAATTAGGTGACTGTAGTTTGCTTTAGATTTTATATCGAAAAGGGAAGTTTTATCGTCAAAATCATCTGTTATGGAATTTAAACTAAAAAATCTCTGAAGTTGTTTTTTTTTAAATTCAAAACCCCATTTAGCTACGGTCATAGTATTTGGTAACTGTAGTTTGTTTTAGATTTTTTTTAAAACTCAAAACCATCTGGAGGGGTTTTAAACTTTTAAGAAAAGCAAACTGTAGGAGAGGGGTTTAAACTCAAAACCCCCAATAGGCTTGGCTACGCTCAAATAATTTTTGTGTGTAATTTGCTTTTTTTATATTAAAGAGGTATTTTTTTAGCATCAAACCCCGCTGAAAGGGGTTTATACTTAATACCCCTTTTGGCAACTCTCATAGATTTTTGAGTGCGTTTTTTATATTGAAGAGTTATTTTCTAGCTTCAAACTCCACTGGAGGGGAGTTTAAACTCAAAACCCCTTTGACTACACTCATAGAACTTTGAGTGTATAATTTGCTTTGTTTTTAATATTAAAGAGGTATTTTTTTACCTTCAAACCTCGCTAAAAGGGGTTTAATCTCAAAACTGAGTCGAAACCCATTTACCTTCGCTCATAACATTTTGAGTGCGTAATTTGCTTTCTTTTTATATTGAAGAGGTAATTTTTAGCTTTAAACTCTACTTAAGAGGAGGGGGGGGGGGGGTTCAGCTCATAGAATTTTGAGTGTGTAATTTGCTTTTGTTATATTGAATAGGGGGCGGGTATAAAATCAAAACCTTCCTGAGACTGTGTGGCTCTTGGCATTTGGGAATAGTCGTTTCCTTTTTTGTTTTGTTTTCTTATTAGAAGAGAGGGATTTAACTGCAAAAAAACTCTGGTTGGGGGTTTTAGACTCAAAACCCGCTGGTAGGGAGTTTTAAACTCAAAACCCCCAGATAGGGGTTTTGAACTCAAACCCCCCTGGTAGGGGATTTAAAACTCAAAACCCCCTGGTAGGGGGTTTTAAACTAAAAAACGCCAGGTAGGGGTTTTAAACTGAAAACCCCCCTGATAGGAGTTTTAACCTCAAACCCCCCTGGTAGGGGGATTTAAACTCAAAACCCCTTGGCTGCACTGGGGCAAGTGATGGTATAGTATTAAAATGTCACCAAAAATAAACAAAATCAAAGCAAAAAAATAATTACTGAATTCCGATCCCCCCCTCATCGGGGGAGGGGGAATTTCATTTCGGGTGGGGGGGGGTTAAACCTCAAGAAACCCCTCCCCTGGCTACGCCCATGGACGTGAATGATTATAACATTTCCGGGCAGAGAAGAATGACTAGAACATTTCTTGGCAGACAAGAATGACTAGAACATTTCTTGGTAGACAAGAATGACTAGAACATTTCTGGGCAGACAAGAATGACTAGAACATTTCTGGGCAGACAAGAATGACTAGAACATTTCTGGGCAGACAAAGTTTTAGAGCAGAACAAAATAACGTAGAAGCCAAATGTGTAAGCCTAGGACACACACACAAACTCATTATCAAGCCAAATGTGTAAGCCTAGGACACACACACAAACTCATTATCAAGCCAAATGTGTAAGCTTAGGACTCACACACAAACTCATTATCAAGCCAAATGTGTAAGCCTAGGACACATACACAAACTCATTATCAAGCCAAATTTGTAAGCCTAGGACACACACACAAACTCATTATCAAGCCAAATGTGTAAGCCTAGGACACACACACAAACTCATTATCGAGGCAAATGTGTAAGCTTAGGACACACACACAAACTCATTATCAAGCCAAATTTGTAAGCTTAGGACACACACACAAACTCATTATCAAGCCAAATTTGTAAGCCTAGGACACACACACAAACTCATTATCAAGCCAAATCATTTATTTTCAGTAATGGTACATGTCATATTTGGACGCTAGTCCAGTTCTTGCGTTAGTCCAGTTCTTTTTTTTTTTGTATGTCCAGTTTGTTTTTGTTAGTCCATTTTTTTTTGTTATTCCATTTATTTATTTTTGTCCATTTTTTTTTGTTATTCCATTTTTTTTTGTTAGTCCATTTTTTTTGTTAGTCCTTTTTTTGCTAGTCCATTTTTTTTTGTTAGTCCATTTTTTTTGTTAGTCCATTTTTTTGCTAGTCCATTTTTTTGCTAGTCCAATTTTTTTTTGTTAATCCATTTTTTTTTTGTTAATTTATTTTTTTTTGTTAGTCCATTTTTTTTTTTGCTTGTCCATTTTTTTTTTTGTTTTAAACGTTTCGTCTGCATTTATTTACTTGACAAAAAAAAGGTCTACATGGGGGGGGGGGGAGATTAGTCGACACGTGCCCACTGCCCTATCTTGTTGTTTTGTTTATGGCAGTGCGAGGAAGTACAAAGTGAGAAAAGAGCTCGATTGAATGTGTGGGCGGGGGGGGGGAGGAGAGTCTGGATTTAGAATAATTAAATATGGGCCTGTGATGGTGTAGCTGGGTGCTTATTAAAAACCTATTAGACATTTGAGTAAGCTGTGGACTATGAGATTATGTCTGGGCTCTCGGGAACTGGAACAATTTTGGTCTTACCACAAATTATATGGAAACACTTTGACTTTAAAAAATCACTATAGAATTTTTTGAATCATTATATTCTCTTTTTTTAAATATATTACTGAATAACTTTGAGAAAGAAAAATATTATATATATATATATTTATATACCAGACCTGGAAAATTTTGGTTTTGACATGTAATAATGTTTAAATATGTATTTATTTACTAATAGGATGGTGGCCTGATCTTGTGGTAAGCGCTGTTTCGTTCGATGAGTTCTAAGGTACAGGGTTCGAACCTTGTCCTCCGCCACCCCCCGCCGTCCTTTGAGAGATTAGGGCTAGGACAACTTTTATCACCTTTTCGTTTTCTTCCCACAACTTTTATCAGCTTTTCGTTTTCTTCCCACTACTTTTATCAGCTTTTCGTTTTCTTCCCACAACTTTTATCAGCTTTTCGTTTTCTTCCCACAACTTTTATCAGCTTTTCGTTTTCTTCCCACAACTTTTATCAGCTTTTCGTTTTCTTCCCACAACTTTTATCAGCTTTTCGTTTTCTTCCCACAACTTTTATCAGCTTTTCGTTTTCTTCACGGATGGAGATGTAAACTATGTAAAATACTTTTAAAAATAAAACACAAAGCTTTTATTAAGTGTATCTGAGATGAACTCCAATTGGTGACAAGGCTGGAAGGATCAGTCCTCCCGTAGAGCCTTGGCGAGAAATTCTGTTTGGCGTAGTGCCTTTAAGCTCCCATACAGGTCAAGTGACTCTGCAGACAAACTACCCAGCAGCTCTCGGAGCTGCGGACACTCTTGCAAGAGATGCGTCACTGTTTCCACCGGCTCTCCACAGTGTCGGCAACGGGCATCAAAATTTGGCCGGAACCGGGCAAAGTAAGCACCAACAGGGCAGTGCCCCGTTCTACACTGCGCAATGATAGATTGTTCCGGCCTTTTTAGCCTCCACCATGGATCGTCGCAGTCCGGGCGACGCAAATGCTGCCAGACTCCACGGGCTTTGTTGGAGCCATCCCAGGATTTCAACCACTTGTCATGTACCCACTCTCGGATTAATGTCGTAGCTTGGTTAAACCTACTTGGGGCTACGAAAGTGGGCACGGCCAGCGCTCCTTCTCGTTCTAGAGCATCAGCCGCCTCGTTACCCCCCACGCCGCAGTGCGAGGGCACCCACTGCATAAAGATAACAGCTCCAATAAATAGGTGGATGTTATTTGCGGCGCCTAATGCCTCTTCTACCAAAGGTGACTTATCCCCCAAGCCAGCCATGGTTTGGAGGCAGGAGCTAGAATCAGTGACCATTACAACAGAAGTTGCAACGGTTTCTTTTTTTACATACTTTTTCCCCTATGTGGCGTAGTGCCGTGATGATCGCCGTGAATTCAGCGTCAAAGCTACATGCGGCGAAGGCGCATGCGCCTGACAGCTTGTCTGAGTCGATGTCCGGGTAACATACAAGGGCCCCACACCCGGCTCTCGCGGGGGTCCTTAAGCACGGACCCTTCTCTGTAGCAGAAGATGGCATCTGATGGGTACGATTTTAGTGTTTGTGTTACCATCTTTTTGAGTATGTCCGGTTGAAAGTGTCTTCCAGCGCCCCCCTCCAGTCACACTAGTGTGAACTTTATTGGAGGGCTGGGCAGACTTCTCCATGGAGGGCAGGTACTTATCCTTCGGATTAGTACCCGGTCGGTGGAGAGCCCAGCTTGCACACTCAAATTTGTCGATTAAGTGTATCAGTTTGGATCAGTCATGTAATTAAATTTGTAATAAGCCTCAGAGGACAATCTATTAGGGGACTAACTTAGCTAATACCACCACTTCAGTCAAGTACTAGTTCTTTCCGTTGTGTGAGATACCAAACAAAGTAATTTATCACCCATAACTAATTCGTTTTTTTAAATTGAGTCTTGTGTTGTCAGGTCAAAGAAATAATTGTGCAAAATCTCAGCTTGATCTGAGATTGGGTGTCAGAGAAATAACGTGTACAAACTTTTGGCCAGACAGACTGACAGATTAATTTGATGTAAGTTTTATAAAACGTTGGAAGTTGGCTATTTAAAAAAACTTTATCATTTATTTCAAGCGAAAATTTCGCACATAGTAGTAGGGTATATACAAATATATCTCAATGAATAGATCGTCTCGCTTATTACGCGAAAGAGGGTTTGGTCCCCATACTGGTCCATTGTTTGTTTCAATTACAAATAAAATATGAATTTTAAGTTTACTAAAAGTATACTATTTAAGGTAAAATAAGATAAGATAATTTGTATTGGTCCAAACAAATGGGAATTCAGTTTGACTACAATTGACCAGCTCAGCGTAACTACTGTAACAATAATAATATAGATGCGAATACGAACAACATTCACACACGAAACACATACACACATTTGAACAAAAGTAAAAAATGATTTCATTCTTTTGCTATTTACTTGTTTGAAGATTGCACAAGAGAAACAAAAACACCTAAAAAACAAGCTGTTCAATGCTTATTCCTAGAGGCATTGCCAATTGAATCTTGTTGTAGGGAAATATAAAGCAAAATTGTTCATAGTAGAGAAATAAATGTATTCCATAAGTACCAAAACATTGCAATATTTTAATTTCTAATGGACTTCATTCACCAATCATTAACAAACGACATTTAGCCACGTGATAATATTGATAAAACAACGAAAAAAATGTCACGTGATAGCCATTGTGTATTGTGTAATTTGTATAGAAGAGATAGAGAATCACGTGGCTAAATATTGTCTGTTTATGATTGGTGAATGAGGTCCATTGGTTCAGTGCTATCAAAAAGTATTTCCCAATGTTACACTCCACATTGCTAACAAGGATATATCAATTGATTTCATTAGTCATACGTTATGGATTTTTAAATGAATTTTATATGAAAGATTAATGTCCAATTTATTCCTTCCTACTGAGTAATGTATTAAAATCTCTAACCAGCCCAGCTAGAGACAGCTTAATGTCGGCGATATTTCCTGTAGTTGACTTTAATCTGTAACATTGACATATATTTACACATTTACACAGCAGCCTTTACTTCAGTTTCTTATTGGTTCATTTATAGGCTCTTACTTTTCTTAATCTAAACTTTCATTTCTTTTGAAGTCATTCATATTTTGTATCACATTCATTGCAAGAAATTTCTAGCTGCCAATTTCAAAAGACTCTTTTACTAATAAAACAAAATCCTAATAGCAAGATTTTAGAAATTAACCAACTGTTTCCAGTTTGAAAGTTTCAATTGAAGGCGATTCTTAAAGTCTTCTCTCCTAACTGACGATACCAGCGTTGATTCCACCAGAATGTGGTAAATAATTACGGAGAGAAAGAGTTAAGGCCGAGTACCACGAATGACTTCTCTTATGATCTTATGCCATATAATCAATTCATGCAAGAGCAGCAATAGGAAACAACTTTACAATAGTCACGTTATGACATGACTTTGGATTAAGTTTTTATCAAACCACCATGTGCAATAACTTAACACACTTCAAACCACACAAGTTTTCCTTTACCGATTGCTTTAGTTTAGAGATAATGTCAGTTTGGTAAATAAATATATTATGTATTGTTTTCAGCGACAGTAAAAGTAGTGACGTAGTCAGACAGACGAATGACGTTGCAGAATAAGCGTACATGGAGAACAAGATGGCTAGAGCTTAGAGAAGTAAGGATAGGGATAGAGACAAATAAGTAAACGATGGATAGAGAGACAAGACAAGCATCCCCAGCTGTAAATAAATACATCAGTTGAAGTCTTCATCATTTTTTATTCAGTATATCAGTGTTCATCAGGGCTAGTTTAAGTGAAGTATTGTTAGATTTACGCAACACACAAGATCTTAGCCAGGACATGACCATATTTAGCTGTCTCTGTCTCCCCGAGTGTCTCGTTTGACACTTTCTCTTGTATTTCTGTCCTTATCTTTCTTTACATCTTTAGGCTCTCATCATCTTTTGTGGTTTTACTTTTTTTTTTTCTTTGGTTTGTCATGAACCGGAGCAAGTGGGGGCGACAAAGTTAAGGTCCGAGATGTGTACTCGGACATCCTAACATCTCTGCTGTTTAACATTGGATCCCTTGTACACGTGGCCATCCCACGCTAAACTCCATTGAGAACGTGGTAACTCTATGGAAGAGAGGTTTCTTTTAGACAGTGAGGTTGTACATCCTTAACGGTACAGACAAAACCTCTTAGAAAGAGGTGGAAGAGGTTGGAGCAGAGGCGGAGTGCGCGGGGACCTACGCGAGTGTCTTATCTATGTTTGTACGATGGGCAGATGGTGACAAAAGATTCTCTTTTTTATGCGGGACCGCCCTAAGACGCGGTTGCCCCACTCGCCACCTCCTAAGGCCGCTTCTGGCTGGAATCTAACCCAAGTTCTAGGTGTTAATTCCCCAAAGCGAATCACCGAATGTTAGAATATACTCAACACAGTAGAGCCATTTGGCGACAATGCTATACACGTTTTTTTAAAGTATGTAGATGAGTTTCTCTCCCTACCCATTCTGGGCGTCCCTAGTGAAGCCAACAGACTTGCTAGTGTTGTAGGTAACATTGTAAATCCGCCCCTGTCTACGGGGTCCAGAAGAGTGTACGACCATGTTGAGGTTAATCGCACTAAGTCTTCCTGGGCTGGACCTTACAGAGAAATGTGTGGTCATCACCAGCTATCCCTTCGTCACTGACCAGTCCCGGCACAATTGATTGTGATCACAGTTAGTGCCAGGCCTTTTAATGTTTCTCCTCCCAACCCCCTCCCCTCTCTGTCTCAACTAGTCTCTTCCTCATGACCTCGATATTTCTTCCTCCGGCCAAACGCTGCTTGATCATTACGTCACGTTTCTCCACACACACACACACACACACACACACAAAAGGAATCTTTATAAGTTATAACAGTGGTTACTAACTATTCCACATTACAGATCTTTTCTAGTTATAACAGTGGTTGCTTTGTAGTCTACATAAGGATTGCCTTTAGTAATAACATTGGTTGCTATCTATTCTATAGTGTATGACTTTGGTGTCTATAGCTATTGGTTGCCAACCTATCTACATTGAAGACTTATACGTTATAACATTGGTTGCCAACCTATCTACATTGAAGACTTATACGTTATAGGATTGGTTGCCAACCTATCTACATTGAAGACTTATACGTTATAGGATTGGTTGCCAACCTATCTACATTGAAGACTTATACGTTATAGGATTGGTTGCCAACCTATCTACATTGAAGACTTATACGTTATAGGATTTGTTGCCAACCTATCTACATTGAAGACTTATACGTTATAACATTGGTTGCCAACCTATCTACATTGAAGACTTATACGTTATAACATTGGTTGCCAACCTATCTACATTGAAGACTTATACGTTATAACATTGGTTGCCAACCTATCTACATTGAAGACTTATACGTTATAACATTGGTTGCCAACCTATCTACATTGAAGACTTATACGTTATAGGATTGGGTGCCAACCTATCTACATTGAAGACTTATACGTTATAACATTGGTTGCCAACCTATCTACATTGAAGACTTATACGTTATAGGATTGGTTGCCAACCTATCTACATTGAAGACTTATACGTTATAGGATTGGTTGCCAACCTATCTACATTGAAGACTTATACGTTATAGGATTGGTTGCCAACCTATCTACATTGAAGACTTATACGTTATAGGATTGGTTGCCAACCTATCTACATTGAAGACTTATACGTTATAGGATTGGTTGCCAACCTATCTACATTGAAGACTTATACGTTATAACATTGGTTGCCAACCTATCTACATTGAAGACTTATACGTTATAACATTGGTTGCCAACCTATCTACATTGAAGACTTATACGTTATAACATTGGTTGCCAACCTATCTACATTGAAGACTTATACGTTATAACATTGGTTGCCAACCTATCTACATTGAAGACTTATACGTTATAGGATTGGTTGCCAACCTATCTACATTGAAGACTTATACGTTATAACATTGGTTGCCAACCTATCTACATTGAAGACTTATACGTTATAACATTGGTTGCCAACCTATCTACATTGAAGACTTATACGTTATAACATTGGTTGCCAACCTATCTACATTGAAGACTTATACGTTATAACATTAGCTTCTTTCATTAAAAGTTATCATTTACAACATTGGTTGCTAGTTATTTGATGAATTTTATCATTTTAAATTTCTAAAGCATGAAAGCAATACTTTTGTATAATACACATTTGTTATATTTTATTTATTATTACTATTTATAGCAGATCTGGTTGTTAAGGCAAATGTCAGCAAATTTTTGTACTGGACCAAAAAACAAATGTCTAAAACATAGTCTCGTGATTTATTGATCCTACAAATACGTTTTTGTTTCATAGTTCACTGTAATGGCAGCGTGACCGACTCATCCATTGCGTTCATGTATTCAGGGACGAAGTTATGTATGTGGAGACCCTGGAGCAGAATTTTCAATTTTCAGCTTTCAAAAGCTTTAATAAAAATCAGAATTCAAAATGCTAATATTTAAAAACATCCATATTATAAAAAGAAAAACAATACTTATAAATTAAATTTTAATTTTTCTTCGTTTAAAAGAGAATAAAATTGTTTAATATGCATATTTTAGAAATTTAAAAAAAAATTAGCATTTATGCAATGTAGTAAATCCAGAGTCTTCTAGGAGACCGTGTGTATGACAAAAGAACTATACTATACTATAAGGGATATACTATACTATAAGAACTATACTATACTTTAAGGAGTAAGGACTATACTATACTATAAGGACTATACACTGACACTTGTTTACCATAGACAGTGCTGCCATCTGTAAGATTTTAAATATGGTTGGTAAAAACATGAAAAATAATTACAAAGTTTCTGACCCATTTAAATATGGATTTTGTTTCGCTATTGTGGTGGGTCCTTTTTTTTTTTTTGTGGATGACTCAATCCGTAACACCGTCTGCCCTTCCTGCGGTCCTGCTTGTATGTGCCAGTCGCTATTTAATTTGGCACTAATTTCAATTCTACACCGACCTAAACAGCTTGTACACGTTTTGAAAACCATAAGAGACTGGACAGCCGGCTGACAAGCGAAGTTGCATAAAAGTGTGCACAAATAGGTAGGGAACTGCGCTTGTGGTCACATGGGGGGAGGGAGGGGGCAGCTGAATTCTCTTTCACTTTAGAATCCATATATAAATGTTACTCCTGGATTTCTACCAAGTTATCACATTGAAAAAAGTACTGGCTTTAAAACAATTAAAGAATGAAAGATTAAACAACTAACAAACTCAAGTAAACAAATGTACTAAACAACTAACTACCCTAACCCTGAGTGTAAACTACCACTTGATATTTAAACGGCTGATAGGATGAACATTACTTCTGCAATAAAATTTAAAATAAGCTACTTGTGTGGTTAAGGTTTGTTTTTAAATAAATTTGTTAACAATTTTATGTTCTGCTTTGAGACTTTTTGGTCTATAGGGCAGATAATGTAAAGGTCATCTGTTTCTGTGGTCTACGGTTAACGAGGGTGTCAGCACAACGACCAACAGCCTTTACTTTTCCCCAACTAATGTCAGATACCCATTATAGCTGGGTGGACTCAGAGGCGCCCAAAAATCCCGAAATTAAAAATCCCAGTCTTCACCAGTATTCGAAATCCAAGCGCTTAACCGCTCGCCACGGCGCATCAAGTTAGCAATTTAACAATTTAATTGGGATTATTTTTCTTTTCATTTTGTAATTCAATCCTACATGTGTGATTGTCATCTGGTAGTCAGAGTGACGTAGCTCTTTTATCCTCCTCTTTTAAACTCAGTGTCTCAGAGAAAAACTGTTCCATAGTCTGAAACTTTGAAGTCTACTCTCACTAAATTATTATGCAAGAGCTAAGGCTGTATTTGTGTACGTTTTTTGAGATGTTCTGTGTACTTTAGAACTGCTCAACAAGAGCTATAGCTGTATTTGTGTACGCTTTGTTAGATGTTCTGTGTACTTTAGAACCGCTCACAAGAGCTATGGCTGTATTTGTGTACGTTTTGTGAGATATTCTGTGTACTTGAGAACCGCTAACAAGAGCTATGGCTGTATTTGTGTACGTTTTGTGATATATTCTGTGTACTTGAGAACCGCTAACAAGAGCAATGGCTGTATTTGTGTACGTTTTGTGAGATATTCTGTGTACTTGAGAACCGCTAACAAGAGCAATGGCTGTATTTGTGTACGTTTTGTGAGATATTCTGTGTACATAAGAACCGCTAACAAGAGCTATGGCTGTATTTGTGTAGGTTTTGTGAGATATTCTGTGTACTTGAGAACCGCTAACAAGAGCAATGGCTGTATTTGTGTACGTTTTGTGAAATATTCTGTGTACTTAAGAACCGCTGTTAGAAACATTCTCTTTACGTTCTGACACCACTCTTCTCTCTAGTAGTTTTTCTTGACCAGTGTCCTTGGAGACTCAACCAAAACGTGCGATGTCCATCAATGTTGGTTGAATGTCGAAATGGCTATAATGGTTTACTTTAGTGGACAACTAGGTTCCTTTTTTTATACTAATGGTCGGCAGTCTGCTTCCGGACATATATAAGATACTATTTTAAAGCCTTATTATATTTCAATATACAAGAAAAGGCGAGCAATGTTAACTTTATAAAAGGGGAGGTGTGGGTGGGGGTATCACTATAGTAGCGTTATAATAAGGGTTCTGATTATAGTAGCATGTCTAAGTGCATTTGTGCGTGTGTGTACGTACAAGTATGTGTGGTTTCGTTTGTTTTTGATAACTTTTTAGGAGGAATTTAATGACAGTAGCGTTAGCATTGGTTTTGATTATAGTAGCATTTGTTTCGCGTATCCATGTCTCTTTAGACATTGGTTTGAAACATGTCCTGCTATATCGTCTGTGTGTCTTGATGTACAATACTCCAAGACATATGTGAGGAATAGTTCAAAACACAGACACTTTATAACGTCTTCGAATATTGTCTTGTTGAAGTGCTTCTAATACATCGTTCCAAATGTCTCTATGGTCTATTTCAATGTGCTGACTTTAGTAGAGAGTAGTAGGCGCCGCTCCAGCAGTATTGCGTTACTTATTGTACCGAGGAGTTTGAGTTCCAATCCATGAAGGATTAATGTGTTTTTTTTGGTGGAGGATGGGGGCTTGTCGTCATAAGTCAGTTTGCTGTTGTTCATCCCTGGCAGGTGTAGACAGGTTGTAGCTACACTGTGCTATCGAGTCTATCCAGCTATGCTGTCTCATCGAGTTTACCCTGCGATTAACTTATACTGTGTCATCGAGACTAACTAGCTGTACTGTCCATCGTACACTCTTGTCGATTTCTGTCCTCATGAACAGTTTAACATCAACTTTCACTTAGATCTTCATGCTGCAAGAAAGTTTAACATCAACTTTCTCTTAGATCTTCAGGCTGCAAGAAAGTTTAACATCAACTTTCACTTAGATCTTCATGTGCAAGAAAGTTTAACATCAACTTTCACTTAGATCTTCATGCTGCAAGAAAGTTTAACATCAACTTTCACTTAGATCTTCATACTGCAAGAAAGTTTAACATCAACTTTCACTTAGATCTTCATGCTGCAAGAAAGTTTAACATCAACTTTCACTTAGATCTTCATGCTGCAAGAAAGTTTAACATCAACTTTCACTTAGATCTTCATGCTGCAAGAAAGTTTAACATCAACTTTCACTTAGAGCTTCATGCTGCAAGAAAGTTTAACATCAACTTTCACTTAGATCATCATGCTGCAAGAAAGTTTAGCATCAACTTTCACTTAAATTATCATGCTGCAAGAAAGTTTAACATCAACTTTCACTTAGATCTTCATGCTGCAAGAAAGTTTAACATCACTTTTCACTTAGATCTTCATGCTGCGCGAATGACTTGTGTACCCCCTCCTCCATGAGCTCCTTGTCCATGTTTGTGTTTACATTTTGTCAAGAAAACAAACAGAACAGAAAATCTCAGACCAATTTCACTACAAAACAAATATTTCAACCGATAAAACAAGATAGTTAAAAAATAAGTTAAACATACCATGTTGGGCATTATGTCATCCCAATCCAAGTCCAGGAAAAGAAGACCAACAAGTGCCAGACAGGAAGACAATAAGAGTGAGACGGGAGGGTACATTTGTTTGACAGCTGCTGTAATAAAAAGATGACCGCATGAACAACGACAAAGAAAAAAATCTGGGAGGAAACTTGACCGTGAAATCGTAATGAAGACAATTCCTGTTCCCACATTGTGAGAGGTCTAGCAGTGGGAACAGGGTGGGGGGGGGACATCATGGTTTGTAGAGATGTCTGGTCCAGAGAGTCCATCATGGTTTGTAGAGATGTCTGGTCCAGAGAGTCCATCATGGTTTGTAGAGATGTCTGGTCCAGAGAGTCCATCATGGTTTGTAGAGATGTCTGGTCCAGATAGTCCATCATGGTTTGTAGAGATGTCTGGTCCAGATAGTCCGTCATGGTTTGTAGAGATGTCTGGTCCAGAGAGTCCATCATGGTTTGTAGAGATGTCTGGTCCAGAGAGTCCGTCATGGTTTGTAGAGATGTCTGGTCCAGAGAGTCCATCATGGTTTGTAGAGATGTCTGGTCCAGAGAGTCCATCATGGTTTGTAGAGAGGTCTGGTCCAGAGAGTCCATCATGGTTTGTAGAGATGTTTGGTCCAGAGAGTCCATCATGGTTTGTAGAGATGTCTGGTCCAGAGAGTCCATCATGGTTTGTAGAGATGTCTGGTCCAGAGAGTCCGTCATGGTTTGTAGAGATGTCTGGTCCAGAGAGTCCATCATGGTTTGTAGAGATGTCTGGTCCAGAGAGTCCGTCATAGTTTGTAGAGATGTCTGGTCCAGAGAGTCCATCATGGTTTGTAGAGATGTCTGGTCCAGAGAGTCCGTCTTGGTTTGTAGAGATGTCTGGTCCAGAGAGTCCGTCATGGTTTGTAGAGATGTCTGATCCAGAGGTAAGAGCAAAGAGTTTTGTTTCAGATTTTGTTTTTGGTTTGTTGTTGTTTTTTTTTTTGGTAGTATTTTACAGTATTACGACAGGTCAAGACCAGTTAGTTTCATGTTATTTTGTGCTTCACTTACGACCGAGTGACGAGAGTGTCTTCTCGCTCATAACAACAGGCAAGTGTGTGGGGATTGACCGTTGATACCGTTGTTAGAGGCCATCGTTCCTGTATTGGTGTATAGGAAGTCCCTGTAGCAGCTATCTTTCTATAGCCTGGAGTGAGGCATCTTCTCTCCGACGTTGGATACTGCTCAGGTTTTCTCTTTGTATGCCATACGACACACTCTTTAAGTTTTTAAGGGAAAATAATTGTAGGGGATGAAAGGCGTGGTGTCAGCAATTCTTAGAAAATTCTGGGGAAAAAATGGTGTTATAAAGACTCCAAGTGTTTGGAAATTTGAACAGAAATAGTGAAATATTCAAATCAAATTAATTTCTACGCATATCATCTCACGAGAACTGCAATGGACCGTCTTTCCCACATTGAAGTTTGCTATCACACATCTCTCCACAAAAACATTAATTTTTAACTTTTCTAACTGAACAAGCAATTTAGCTTTAATAAAACATCATGATTATCGAAATTAATAATAATAATGATGGACTTTCACTTGCCTTCGGATATTAAAAAAAAAATAAAATTAGTGAATGAATTAGTTAATTTACCATTAAATCATTTTTTTAAATTAAATTAGGCAAAAATAAATTTTTGAAAATTCTTCATTTCGAAAGAGCTCTGTTAGTTGAAGCATGAAACTAATCTTTAAAAAAAAAAATAACTACACTGTTTACGTCTTGTGTCAAGCATATCGAAATTATGAAAAGCTTTGAATGATGTTAAACGTATTATAGATAGATTTATCCAAAATGCATTCATATGTATCAATGAATCGTTTGAGCACGTACAATCAATACACCAAAAGTCATTGCGGCCAACTCTTTCAAGTGGTTCCAGAACTCATCAAGACAATATCTCTACAGTTTCAGTACCACGTGATACTGTCGTCCATCATGTAGCCAGAATTACCCCCACGCATACACACACACTTTTTATCATCCTTCCACACGCACACACACACACACATATACTCATCTCAACATTGGTAGTCTTTCCATTTTCGATGTCGCCTGAGAGCCACTTCCTGTAATTAAGCGGGAACTTGCCACCACGGAGTCTTCCAAGTTATCGCGTAATTTGAAGACGTGCCCGATTAGCGAACAACTTGGTCGTCTGCCCGCAACAAAGCCAAGAATGGTCAAGAAAAAAAAAGAAGATTTAATGACAGGACACCATCTTACTTATTACCTACTAATGACAGTTGGGTGATTACATAAAGTAGGTAGCCACTGGACAGGAAAATGAACACAGGGTGTTAAAAGCAGACGATAAAAATCCTAAACATTTTGATGAACGTCGCCCCATCATGTACAAATATAGACAATCGTAAATGTACAAATATAGACAATCATAAATGTACAAATATAGACAATCATAAATGTACAATTATAGACAATCGTAAATGTACAAATATTGACAATCATAAAAGTACAAATATAGACAATCAGACATGTACAAATAAAGGCAATCATAAATAAATGAACAAATATAGACAATCATAAATGTACAAACATAAACGTCCATAAATGTTCAAATATAGAAAATCATAAATGTACACAAATAGACAATCGTAAATGAACAAATATAGACAATCAAAAATGTTATTAATATCAAATTCCAAAAGTCTCCAGATTCCTTACAAGGCTAAGAATAAAGAGCTGGCCTATTTGTTCACACCAAGAAAAAAATCCGGGCTAGTGTTGGGTTTCAAATCTCAATCTCTCAGCAGTGTCTTAGGAAATCTTTTCTACTTTATCTATTTTGACAATACCCAAGGGATAACATTGGCTTTTATTGTTAAGTTAGTTTCATTTCATAAAAAAAAAAGATCTAAAATTACATTGAACACTATTGATTATTGAATGCTAGTAGAAAATGCAACATTCGAGGCTATAGGCCCCCGTAGATCTTTCTAGATGCGACCATCCCTTGTACTTTTTTTCCTTCGCTTCTGCTTGGATCTTCATTTACTCAGACGTGACAAAGTGTGTTGAGTAAATGACAAAGGTCTTCAAGACATGGCTAGGCCTACTGATTATTGACTCCATTTACGCTCTGTCAACTTGTTTTCTGATTGGATCATATTTGCCTGCGTGTGTGTAGCATGACAAGACAATCTGTGTGTAGTTTATCTTTTGTTATTATAATTTATGTTCTTTTGATTCTTTTCTCCCTTAAACCAGAAATGCATCTCAGCCATGAATCAACACGTCCATTAAGTCTAGACACAAAGTCACATTTCTTATTCTATATGCTAGGACTATTTTGTACAAGTGTTCCTTCTTCCCCCAGCGCCATTAGAGCATGGAGCAGATTGCCTGAATCATCTAGGAAAAACAACGAGTCTCAATGACTTAACAGAGTTGAAGTCTGTATTTAAACCGCAGGACTAGATAAACACACGGATAGGCGCGTAGGAGGTAATGATCTCCTCTTTTGATGGCACGTCTGTAATTGATAAGATACAAAGATACGAACTTTATATGTGTTCAAACTAATAGGGTGTGATCAATGAGCAGCGTCAAAGAAGACATTTTCTTTTCTTGAAATAGTGAGAGATGGAAGTCATCAGCAAAGAGTGGGGTGGTTGGGGGCTAAATTGATATGTTAAAAAAAGGAACACTCTATAATAAAACTCTTTATTCTATTACTTTATGAATATAAACTAACATTTCTTACAGTTACGTAGTCACGTTCTACTGTTTGTTGATTTATAAATCTGAAAGATTAAATGTAAATCAGTTCTTTGCTAGCTTTTTACATCCGGCAGCTGATCCTATTTCTTTCTATAGGTCTCCATGTAACACTGTTTAGCGGTATGGGACTGGGTGAATGTTCTGTTGGTGGCAGTATCTACAGACTGTCTTGTCGGTAAATATATAGTTTCACTAAATTAAATGAAAACGAAACTCGGAAGAGAACTCGTAAAACACATTAGATCCCAGTGGTGTCCCTTGATCTTGTTTAGCCGCTAAAAGTGAATACATGTATGACCTCAGCTTGTCTCAATATGGAAAGGTGTAGTCTAGCGGGGGGAAAGGGGGGTGTAACTCGGGGAAGTAAAACTTACGGAATTTAACTCCTGACTTATTAAATTTAAATCCTAATTAAAAATGTTTAAGCTATGTTTGGTTGGAAATAGAGAAAGAGGTTCATGGGATAGGCAAGTCTTACTAAGTTGGTCCCAATCTGGAACATCTGAATCTGAGGTAATTTTGTGTCCATATATACTGCCATAGTAGAACAAAGAATAAAAACCCAAAGTTAATGATGTATAACTGGTGAGAACACAAAGTTAATGATGTATAACTGGTGAGAACACAAAGTTAATGATGTATAACTGGTGAGAACACAAAGTTAATGATGTATAACTGGTGAGAACACAAAGTTAATGATGTATAACTGGTGAGAACACAAAGTTAATGATGTATAACTGGTGAGAACACAAAGTTAATGATGTATAACTGGTGAGAACACAAAGTTAATGATGTATAACTGGTGAGAACACAAAGTTAATGATGTATAACTGGTGAGGACACAAAGTTAATGATGTATAACTGGTGAGGACACAAAGTTAATGATGTATAACTGGTGAGAACACAAAGTTAATGATGTATAACTGGTGAGAACACAAAGTTAATGATGTATAACTGGTGAGAACACAAAGTTAATGATGTATAACTGGTGAGAACACAAAGTTAATGATGTATAACTGGTGAGAACACAAAGTTAATGATGTATAACTGGTGAGAACACAAAGTTAATGATGTATAACTGGTGAGAACACAAAGTTAATGATGTATAACTGGTGAGAACACAAAGTTAATGATGTATAACTGGTGAGAACACAAAGTTAATGATGTATAACTGGTGAGAACACAAAGTTAATGATGTATAACTGGTGAGAACACAAAGTTAATGATGTATAACTGGTGAGAACACAAAGTTAATGATGTATAACTGGCAAGGACACAAAGTTAATGATGTATAACTGGTAAGGACACAAAGTTTATGATGTATAAGTAGTAAGGACACAAAGTTTATGATGTATAACTGGTGAGGACACAAAGTTAATGATGTATAACTGGTGATGACACAAAGTTAATGATGTATAACTGGTAAGGACACAAAGTTAATAATACAATTGCAATCAAAGCCCAAAGATATAACACAGGATTAGTTAATAGACGGTCGCATGTTCGTTGTATGGCATGTGACTGACATTATCGTCACAATGGTCCGGAGTTTGAAGCCTTGCCACCGTCATCCCTCGCCATCCAGCAGGAGACAAGGACCTGGAAATCTTTAGTTCTACAGGAACATCTGAAACTTTGGAACAAACTGGTTAAAAAAACATTATTTTTCTATTTACAATTAGTTCACCCTCTAGGGGCCCAAGTAGTTATAGCAGAACCGTAAATCTACTGAACATTACGAGGGGAAAAAAAGCTGGCTCCATGAACAATGATGTTGTGTATTCAAGTCTGTGGGAAACCTCAAAGCCTCAGGATATTTCTTTTGGGAAAGGGTTTACACCGATTAACACACAGTTGATCATAGTAGCCAATAGATAAAACTGAAATATGCATTGTCTTATTGACGGGTTCTTTTTCCTTACGAAGTCCAATCTAAATAAATGATAACGTTTTTTGGAATAGTGTATATCCAAGAATAGACCACTTCTTATACAGTGTCATGTTTCATTAATTAATTTAAGTCCAGTCAAATTTTGTTTGTACTCTATTTTTTGAGGCACTGTCCTCCTTTCTGTCCTACTTTGGGCATGTCGTTGTCTTGAAATCCTAAACTTTTCACAAAATAATAACACAAGAAGTTCACGGCAACCGAAGATTACATGGGCTGCCAAAAAAGACGTGGCTTTGCTCAGAAAACTCCACAAAAAAATTGTGGACGTTTCTGGCCGCTCTGTGGAATGTTCTGCGCAAACATATTAATGAATAAATGATAATTCGAAGATTATTTAGCTGATATAGCAATAATTCATGAGTGCAAGCGTTCTTAGAAATGGCTTCCCTTAAGCCAACTAGTCATGTGAAAGCCATGTTTTCTTGTACAACTTTTGGTTTTATTCAGAGTAAAAACGTCTGCAAGACTTATTGAAATAAAAAGATCAAGGTTTAGATAATCAAATTATTATTCATAGTTAGTATTATTCAACAGTTAGTAATAAAGTCAAGAATAATTGAAGAAGACGTTTGCTTCTATCTTTACAAGTGAACACTAATCGATAAAAGTTTATATCTTCTGATTATTTTGTCCTTGATACTGACCTAGTTATTATTTTCTTAAATTATTATTTTTTTTTTTGAGGGGGGGGGGGAGAATTCACGTAGCTAAGGAAAGGAATATTTGAATTGTTAAAGACTAAAATCTGATTGAAATTTTGTCTTGACTAATGAACTTGTTTTAATTTAATTATATTATTAAAACGTACTTTAAGAGGTGGAGCTACACTTTTAGAATTAAACAGAAATACAATTTTCCTTTTAATTTCTTTTTTATTATTTAAAATCATGGTAAAAAGTACTATCATTAAAAAGATTTAAGATTTCTTAAATCAAAATTATCCAGTCCCCTCATCAGCGGTAGTTACCTCATCAACAGTAGTTACCCCATCAACAGTAGTTACCTCATCAACAGTCACCTCATCAACAGTCACCTCATCAACAGTAGTTACCTGATCAACAGTAGTTACCTGATCAACAGTAGTTACCTCATCAACGGTCACCTCATCAACGGTCACCTCATCAACAGTAGTTACCTCATCAACAGTAGTTACCTCATCAACAGTCACCTCATCAACAGTAGTTACCTCATCAACAGTAGTTACCTCATCAACAGTAGTTACCTCATCAACAGTAGTTACCTGATCAACATTAGTTACCTGATCAACAGTAGTTACCTGATCAACAGTAGTTACCTCATCAACAGTAGTTACCTCATCAACAGTAGTTACCTCATCAACAGTCACCTCATCAACAGTCACCTCATCAACAGTCACCTCATCAACAGTAGTTACCTCATCAACAGTAGTTACCTGATCAACAGTAGTTACCTGATCAACAGTAGTTACCTCATCAACAGTAGTTACCTCATCAACAGTAGTTACCTCATCAACAGTCACCTCATCAACAGTCACCTCATCAACAGTCACCTCATCAACAGTAGTTACCTCATCAACAGTAGTTACCTGATCAACAGTAGTTACCTGATCAACAGTAGTTACCTCATCAACATTAGTTACCTCATCAACAGTCACCTCATCAACAGTCACCCCATCAACAGTAGTTACCTCATCAACAGTAGTTACCTGATCAACAGTAGTTACCTCATCAACATTAGTTATCTCATCAACATTAGTTATCTCATCAACAGTAGTTTCCTCATCAACAGTAGTTACCTCATCAACATTAGTTATCTCATCAACAGTAGTTTCCTCATCAACAGTAGTTACCTGATCAACAGTAGTTACCTCATCAACATTAGTTATCTCATCAACAGTAGTTTCCTCATCAACAGTAGTTACCTCATCAACATTCACCTCATTAACAGTTACATCAAAGTGTTCAACATTTGTTTTTTCATCACAACATTATATATATATATCTATGGAAATTATTCTTCGTTTCATTAACCGACAAATCTGATCGAAACCAAAAATAAAACCCAAAACGTTGGAACGAGAGGGTGTAGGGCGTGCCTCGATGTAAGAAAGCGCCCTAACGACGTACCATAATACAGTCAATAAATTTCTATTTCTGTTCTCCTTTATTGAACGATATCGGGGAATCATTGGAAGAGTCCAACTCCAGACATCAGTGTCCCAGCTTCATCCGTCACTGTC
Organism: Biomphalaria sudanica; assembly: GCA_036873155.1. NCBI lineage: Eukaryota > Metazoa > Mollusca > Gastropoda > Planorbidae > Biomphalaria > Biomphalaria sudanica. The sequence goes on from JAZGLO010000355.1 coordinate 292,683, forward strand.
ACACCCGTTACTGTTGGGGTAGGTCCAGATATGTTTAATTCTCATCTCTCTCCCCACCCCCCTGACGTCATGGCACCGACTTCATTCCCCCTCAACTCCCATCTTATCAGTTATTTTTGTCTTACCATTACGTAAACTGAAGTGTCTGTGGTAAAAAAAAAATATATGGAAACGATAGACTACAACTTAGAATGATATATGATTTGGGTTTGAGACCTTTTTCTTTTTCTTATGATGTCTAACATACAGAAGACTATCTATGAAATATGACTGAAGGTAGAGATGTAGTTTGTTCTTTGTTGTTACTAGTGATTGATTAGTTCTAAAACATAGAGATTAATAAACGCAAGAATCAATGGCACGAACGCCCTCCCCTCACTTCTTTAACGAGAAAGTTAGGTCATAGAGTGAGTGTGTGTGTGTGCGTGTTAGGATCAACATTTAGGAAGTAGCTGGTCAGGTGTATTAGATGTTGCTACACAAGAACACTTTGATATAGAACTTGCTACACAAGGACACTTTGTGGTTTTTTAAGGATTTTTACAACTAAACGCCATATGTCTTCCTCTGTTCCTAGGTGAATAGTTGATCTCGTCTGATCTGTCCCTAGACTTTCGTCGTATGTTAAAGTGACAGGTCGCCTAACTAAACCCCTCCACTATTTCAGGTCAGCAGCGGTTATTCGCAAAGTATCAAGAGAAAGGCCAGTCCATTTTTTAACGTTGTCCAGCCAGCTTTCCTTTGGACGACCCTTTCGTCGTGCTCCGTCCATTCTTCAAGGACGACTGTTGACAGTGAGACAGTGAGACAGAACCAGTTCAGCTTTTGTCTCGTCACAGTTTTGACGTATTTTCATTTGTGTGTGTGTGTGCTGTTGTTGTTTTTTTGTGCCAGCCAGAGTGTTGACATATAAAAGTACAAAACTCGTTAGTTTTCTTTTCCTGGTGTTTTTTAAACATTTATTCTCATAGGCTAGAATTGTTGCTTCAGCCTAGACGTTCAGTGTCCAACTTTTACAATCATATAAGAGTAAGGAGACCACTAGCCAAAGACAGGGTTAACGTTAGGTGTTTTAATTTTTTTTTTTTTTTGGAAGTTGATGTTACTCTTTACTCTTAGATTTCCCACAATTCTTTATTCATGACGCCGGAAATCAGGTTCAGACACGTTTTATCTCTTTTAATGATCCCCCCTCCTATCTCTTGTTATATGTCACAAGCTGTGTATTGAACTGAAAGAAAAGCTTTTGATTTCCTAGATGTTATTGAACGTTGGAATGTATACACCTTACTGTCCACCTGCTGTTTGCCTTTTGGTTTTACTTAGCCGTTTGACATAAAAATACATCTTTAATGAACAAGAATGTCGGCGTTTGTAGTTGTTGTTTTGTTTTATTATTATTACTATTTTTTTTTAATTAAATTGCGTTTGAATTCGTAAATGAGTTTAATTGAAAATAAAGATATGGTGTTTATTGTATAACCTGATATAGAACACTGTTTCACTTCATACAACGTAAGCACAATAGTCCCAGGTCTTGTGATTCATGAATGTGAGTTAGACTAATGTACACTGACCTATATACACCACACAGGGGACCTAAGTCTTTCAGGTCTAAACAGTTGGATCGGTTTCATCAGCTGATGTTGACCTAACGCCTATTTGTCCTCCCTCCCTAGACCCCCCTCCCAGCATGAAACAGTCAACATGTCCTTCAGCCTTCCTCCAACGGGCCTTCCCTTGGGACCCCTTTTTTCTCCCCCGAAGGTAGAAGTGGCCTTTTCATGTGAAAAGTGAATCCATTATTTATCCTACGATTGGGCATGCGCAGGAGCTGGCGGGGTGGGAGACAGGTGGCCGAGGGTGTTCAAAGAGTGAATCACGTAAACAAATCACAGGAAGTACTCCATTGATCGGTACTTTTAGTTTCATCATTCAGGAATGTGAGCTTGAATCCCAGAATAGACTCACTCTTAGAGTCAACCTTTGTCTATAACAAAATTATCACTCTTATGCACAAATCAAATCACTTTACAAGAATAGACTGAACTCCGGTACAAGAACAGACTCCCTCTAAGACAACACTCTAATTAAAGATGACTCCAATGCTTAGAATAGACTTTTCTTTCTAACACGGAACTCAAGACTGATGACTTACAAAAAAAAAAGTTTGGCACAAATACAAAGGAGTAACTGAGGTTAAGATCACACCCCAATTGATGTCAAAATAACAAGACGAGTGATGTTACGGTGTGTCTAATTGAAGAATGTAACTCACACTTAAGATCAGGTGTGAGTTGGGTGGCATGCCATTTTAGGATTTCTTAATGATGCTATCAACATGACAGAGTGGCGGGTCGAAGTTAATTGTTGTCTAAAGAATGCAGTACAATATTTTATATAAAGCATTTTTTTTAAAAACGTGCGTTTTTTCGCTTTGATTTATTCTTGTTAAAATATGGTTTAAAAATTGTTCCGATCAATTAGATAATCATGATATGACATTAGTTAGGCCAGGTCACGTCGAACTTCTTCACTTTCACCTATCTCTTGGTCTGCTGGACCGTTGGGGCACCACACAAGATCTGCCAACCTTCTTTCTCCATTCTTCTCGGTCATTTGTCTTTGATAGAATTTCATTATGATATTATTTCTGAAAAATATTGAAACCTGCCTTTTTTTACCAGCCTGGGTGGACCATATCGCGGGCCGATTTTGAGTTTGTGTTTCCACACAAACTGTCTTTGTTACCTTGTTTTCTTTTAATTTTTAGTAGATCGCCGTGTTTGTATGACCTTATAAATTAAAATCAAAATTGTAATTCAGAGACGTCTTATAGGTACATTTCTTTCCTGACCTTCACTATACAGTAATAGTATATGTCTAAAAGTATATGTCTTATTAGTTGGTTACAAAAACTCTATCACATTGACAACTAATCCATCAGAGTCTAGTTACAACAGTGAGACTAACATAGTCTACTTTACAAGTTCATTTTACCTGAATCAAAAGTTCACTCTTCACAAGATACCCACTTAAACTGAATCGTGTTTAAAAATCTCATTTTTCTGTCTCATCTGACTCGTCAGAACTGTCATATTTCTAACAAATGTTCATTTTTACCTAGATCAAGAATAGCATCGAATACTTCTTGATTGATCTGTTTATCGTGATAACATTGATATATACCAAACTAAACTTGCTATACATCAAACTTCTTATATACTAAAATAGTTTTTTTCCTAACTTCCTTGATATAACAACATAATTATATACCTAACTTCCTTGATATAACAACATAATTAGATACCTAACTTCCTTGATATAACAACATAATTATATACCCTAACTTACTTGATATAACAACATAATTAGATACCTAACTTCCTTGATATAAAAACATAATTAGATACTTAACTTCCTTGATATAACAACATAATTATATACCTAACTTCCTTGATATAACAACATAATTATATACCTAACTTCCTTGATGTAACAACATAATTATATACCTAACTTACTTGATATAACAACATAATTAGATACCTAACTTCCTTGATATAAAAACATAATTAGATACTTAACTTCCTTGATATAACAACATAATTATATACCTAACTTCCTTGATATAACAACATAATTATATACCAAACTTTTTACGTATTAAACTTCGTGTACTCCATATACTAATCGACCTTTATATACCGACATTTTGACATCGGTCAGTGGAAGTGTCAATAGCAAAAATATTTTTGCATTGCAGATGAGCTTATCTCCCCATCGTCATCATTGCTTTAGGTGCTGCCCCTGACATAATGTCCTGCTGGAATATAAACAACTTCATTGCGAAGCTGTCGGAACGTTCTTTTTGTTTCATCTTTTCACCTGCTCGGAGAGTCTCCCTGAGGTCTGCGGGTTTTAGTCTCCCTGAGGTCTGCAGGTTTTAGTCTCCCTGAGGTCTGCATGTTTTAGTCTCCCTGAGGTCTGCATGTTTTAGTCTCCCTGAGGTCTGCAGGTTTTAGTCAAGCACTCGAAGGGAAACTTAAAAATCTTCCTTGCTTCTTGTTTTTTAATGAGCTCCTGCACCAGACATGGAATCTCCAAGAACGAAGATCTATGTAAATAGTAGTCTTTGGAGAAATAGACGTTTTCACTCGTCATCAGCAAGTCGTCCTAACTACAACATGATCATCACTCTTCACATACAGAAGGTTTGAAGTGAGTGGCAATCTGAGATATTTGATTGACGCTACTAGCTACGTGTTGTATTGACAAATGTAGTGACTCTATTTCATTTTGCCTTAGATGTTTTATAATTTAGTTTATTGTTAGTTGTTAGTTTATTGTTAGTTGTTAGTTTATTGTTAGTTGTTAGTTTATTGTTAGTTGTTAGTTTATTGTTAGTTGTTAGTTTATTGTTAGTTGTTAGTTTATTGTTAGTTGTTAGTTTATTGTTAGTTGTTAGTTTATTGTTAGTTGTTAGTTTATTGTTAGTTGTTAGTTAGATTGTTAGTTGCTGTGCTTCGCTATGTTGAAATGGTAGAGGTTTATTATTTATACCGGAACATTTTCTTGTTCCTTCATTGCTCCTCTTTATAACATCTCTTTCCACACGCACACACACACACAGACAGAGAGAGAGAGAGAGAGTTTTGACCCGTAAATCCAAATAGTAAACTCGAAGTACAATCTTAAGTTTTTGACATAACCAAGGAAGAGTCACACGTACACACCCACGCAACGACCAGATTTTAGGTCTAAAAACGAGAGTTGATATAGATACAGCTACGGAATAATCAGCTAGAAAAGAAATAGCTAGACAAGAAATAGCCAGACAAGAAATAGCTAGTCAAGAAATAGCTAGACGAGAAAAAGCCAGACAAGAAATAGCCAGTCAAGAAATAGCTAGACAAAAAGTGGTTAGACAGCAGTTAGCTAGACAAGAAGTAGGTATTGATAAAAAGTAGCTTTAGACAAGAAGTAGCTAGACAAGAAATAGCTAAATAGAAAGTAGCTAGACAGGAAGTCGCTAGACAAGAAATAGCTAAACAGAAAGTAGCTAGACAGGAAGTAGCTAGACAAGAAATAGCTAAACAGAAAGTAGCTAGACAGGAAGTAGCTAGACAGGAAATAGCTAAACAGAAAGTAGCTAGACAGGAAGTAGCTAGACAAGAATAGCTAAACAGAAAGTAGCTAGACAGGAAGTCGCTAGTCGAGAAGTAGCTTTTTTCTTATTTTAGGTAAACCCGATAAACGAATGTAATAAGAAGGGATTCGAATCTCTCCATGAAGCCATTGTAGATATCAATACCACCAACACGCGTTGTTTCGTCACCACGCATTTCTTCTGACTGTGTAAGGGTTAGCACTTACTGTAATACAACACTCACTCACCCGTACATTGAGGCCATACAATTCTCTTTTTTTTCCCTTACCATAATTTATTGATGTCTGGTGATTCTGAGCGGGTAGATGTCTGTGTGCGTCCTGAGAAATTCACTTATATTTGTATCTGAGTGTTTAGGTGTATGTGTATAGTATTACAAGGGAATATGTTGACGCATGTCTACAAGGGTGAACTCAGTCAATGACGTAGACTCGTATGGTCTGATGCTGTCCAACAGGGTACCGGTAAGAACAAAAAAAAAACAAAACAAGGTTACAAAGACAGTTTGTGTGGAAACACAAACTAACAATCGGCCTACGAAACTATACTATCTGAGGTTGACTTTTTTTTGTCTAAATAGATCTTTTACAAAGCCATCTGCCCTACTTGTTTATGTTGTGTCTGTAAACTTATACCGAATAATGTGCTCTACATAACATTCAATAATTTAAGGTCCAAAAACTAAAAAAGCTATTGAAAAGGAGATTTCTTCCATTGGGCAAAAAATTAAATACTATTCAGAAATATCATTATCAATAAAATGTTGTTGAGTCTGTTTTTAAGTGAAAAACAACGTCAAATAATTCTTTGAAAGTCTATTACTTTAGACCTAAACAACTAAAACATTGCTTGAATGTTTCTCGTACATTGGCGGATCTGGTTGGAGCCGCCTCTGACTATTCTTTTGATAATACATAGTCTCTTTGAAATCTTGTTTTATTTTTAATTTAAAGCTTATATTTATAAAGTTGGCAGGACAAATGACTCCCACAAAAGTTTAGACAAATCCGCAAATGTTATTGGATGATTTATATTTAGACATCTGACCAATTGTTTTACTCCCATAACTTTTCTGTTTTGATGCCTGCCAATGTTTTGATATGGAGGCCAGTGCAAGAGCACACGTTGGACTTCCGGTTCCCGCTCAAAAAAAAAAAAAATAAGCTGGCACGTTCCTGAAGTTTTATTGTCCTCCAGAAGTTGAAATGACGAGTTACTCCTCCTAAAGGTTGCCCGGTTATTGCGCGGTCATCCATCATTTTCTAGCTGTTCGCGTATTAGTTTCAAACTAAAGCGCCGGTCTTTGTATTGTAACAATGCGTGAGTGTTGGCCCAGCTTATGTGAGAGTTGGCAAGTCCTGATACGTGTGTCACAGGCCCGGAATCAATTGTGCCGGTGGGGTTATCCGGAAGCAAGGTGTGACGGCACACCTCATGGACATCAATATCCTGCACGTGGCCATCAGTTGCCCCGACTCTTCAATGCTCCCATATTAATCTGTGTAGTGAGTCACGCCCTGAGCTCTCGTGGACAAAGCTATTATTACTTTAGACAGTTGTTCCAAGAACATGTTTTAAAAAGACAGAAATTTTGATCCGTTTCACAACATTCTTGAGACAGTCCATCATTTTAATTTTTGTTTTTGACAAGATTTGAAAAAATGTATCATTAAAATAGAAATCGTTTTTCTCTTGTCAGTGAAATTGTATGGATTCATTAAAGTGTTTTTGAAGTGTCTCCATAGAGAACTCAGTTCTTGCACTTTTGACAGACACGTTATTATTATAAGAGAGATATTCTTGTTATTACAAGACGTCTACGTGGAGATGACGCAGCCAGACAGCTAGATCTAGATCTTATTCATGTGAGGGTTAATAAGTAGTATCTAAAGTAAAATCTTTTGGAACAGATCCATCATTCACACCATTAAACTTCTAATGGAAAATATTATTAAACGGTAACGATTTTTTATTTATTTGTAAGTTCAATGTTTCTAGGATCATATTTCTCGATCAATGTTTGATGAAAATTGAACTGTCAAAAATTCAACTTTTTTTACTTAGTTGTTATGGAGACCGTTGTAAACGTATAATTAGTGTTAGACTAAATGTCAATAGAGACAGAAGAAAGGCACACACGAATTGGATCGTTATATAGTAAATAATTGATGAGTATTTTCAAGTTAATTAAAATTGTGACAATGAGACTGACAAAGTGACGATGTCACTGCCAGTATCACTGACAGTGTGACTGACAAAGTGACAACGTAACTCACAATATCACTGACAGTGTGCACTGACAACAAATACTTATCATTATCATATTCGGACATAAAAATAAAGAATCGATCAATTGTATTGACATCATAAAGACACAACAAAAACCTTCTCTGAAGTCAACCGTTAACAAGCTACGCCTTTCTGGTCATCTCAAAGCTAAACTTTCCAAGAACACTGAAATAAAGTTTGGAAGAGTCAGCGATCATTACAGTAACGATATGGATCTATCTCAAATCACCAGCAATCTTGGCAGCCTAGCGCTTTACCTCTTGTTATGTACAACCAAAACATGAAACGTTACATGTAAATCATTAGAAATGTTAAATTGCGACTAAGGCTAAAAATAGAAACGGCAATTCATGGTCTCGAGAGGGTGTCAGTTTTGTTCGGGCTAAAAATAGTAGCTGAAATCCTGTAATGTGTCCATTGTCTCGAGAACATAGAAGCACTTTAGATGCTACGAAGCAAAGATCTTTGAATGTATTCTTTCCTTGCAATGGGAATGTATTCTCTTCATTGTGAGAACATATAAGCTCTTTCGATCTATGGGTGTATGTGTTCCTTGCAAAGGGAATGTACTCTCTTCATTGTGTTTGTGTCACATGGTTGTCTCCATGGCAACGTAAATTATGATTTCAACTTTCAACGTCTGTGTGTGTGCGGATATATATGTTGACATTCGAGTGTGTGTTTTGTGTAGAATCTTTACAACACCGGGGGGATCATAGTAGCTGAGATATAAAGGAGAATAAATTGAATCATGTGACCAGTGGGAGGAAGTCATAAGTAGACTTTGGGGCAGCAGTCGTCTCCCACCTCTGCTATTGTTGTCAAGGCCCTGGGTTTGAGTGCCAAGGAGACATGATGTTATTCAACAAAACACGACCGGTCTCTCAACTGGACCCGGCTGGACATCTTTCTTGATTGCATTCGCGCGTGGGAAAAAAAAAGGAATGATGCAGTGATGTGTGGATAGAGTTTAAAGATGGGGAGTGTTGGAGTGTTGACATACACATTTAGTTTGTTTGGAGGATCGAGGGAGTGTTGGAGTGTTGACATACACATTTAGTTTGTTTGGAGGATTGAGGGAGTGTTGGAGTGTTGACATACACATTTAGTTTGTTTGGAGGATTGAGGGAGTGTTGGAGTGTTGACATACACATTTAGTTTGTTTGGAGGATTGAGGGAGTGTTGGAGTGTTGACATACACATTTAGTTTGTTTGGAGGATAGAGGGAGTGTTGGAGTGTTGGCATACACATTTAGTTTGTTTGTTTGGAGGATCGAGGGAGTGTTGGAGTGTTGACATACACATTTAGTTTGTTTAGAGGATCGAGGGAGTGTTGCGTTTTTTTCTGTTTTGGCACGACATATAGAGTAGAATCAGAATTAGTGCATCCAGATGTATGTAGCGCCTTGCAGTGCATCCAGATGTATGTAGCGCCTTGTAGTGCATCCAGATGTATGTAGCGCCTTGTAGTGCATCCAGATGTATGTAGCGCCTTGTAGTGCATCAAATGATTAAGAACTAGAAAGTAAACAATAAAATGTATCAGTTGAATACAACGATTAGTATAAGTCAGTTTTTCCCAAACTGTGTCCGCGAGGTCTGAATACGTAAACTACTGGAATAATTAATTAGTAAGCAGCCATGTGAATTAATATCTCTAAAAAAAATAAGCAAAGTGTTCCTCTAAATGCTTAGAATGTGCGAAGTGTTCCATTATGGAACAAGTTTGGAAATCCCTGTTATAAGTTGTTTGACATTAATGAATGCACTGTATTTCTGTTCGAGTTTAATGCATTTTGGATTTTAAATTAACAAAAGGTTTTTTAAAAAAAATGACTTCAACAATTTTCTTTTAAATGCAGATGTGAATCCACGAATTGAAAAAAACATAATCATAGTTATTTTGAAACGATGTATATGTTTATTTTATCCAAACCCTTTTCTTATTCAAAGCATTGTATTGCTGATTAGAGAATTTTCAAACACTCAATAAAAACTATCCTAGCCTATCAGGTTATTGTTTGCTTTTAAATAAGTTATTTTTAGCAGATTTAAAACCCAGATCATGTGGAAGACATCCAGCTCAGTAATCACTAGTTCACTGTGAAGGGAGAACTCTAAAGTATTATTTCTAATCGCAATGCTATGTCAACAGAGTCATGTGGGTTATTTGAATGAAAAGAAATAATTCGTCGTTAATTCGTGGTCAACAACAAAAAACTAGGTCAGTATCTTATGGTGTGTGACCATCCTACCATGTGTATCAGGTGTGAAAAGCCCATGGCACAGTGTGACGTCCAATGATGCATAAAGATGTTATGTAAAAAGCGAGACAATATTTGACCAGGCATCGTGCACCAAGTTGTCTCGGGCAAACATTGCCAGCAGCAGACGACATCGCCAGTCCTGCTCATTATACAAAGATTTCTTACCCGCACGTTTATTCATAATAAATGTCTGGGTAGAAAACCACGTGCTTGGGTTTTTCTTTTTACAGAGTGTAATAAACAATATTTTGTTGAGACTTGGTAATATTAAGAGTGTATTTGTAAGTCTTGAAAAACTTACGGGAAAATTCACTTGAATCCTTCATCAGCCAGCTGACAACTCTTTAAATATCCGAAAAACTGTTGTCTGGATCATCGTGTCCAATAGAAAGCAGTCTTCATAGAAGAGGAGAATAACTTAATTATGTGCTAAACTTTTGACATTAGGCTAGATACAAAAAAATATTCAAGTAGGGAAAATTTTAAAATTAAACCACAAAAAAAAAATAGCAAACTTCTGCTGGTATATATGTAAACAATATAATTACTACGAAAGACCAAAACAAAATCGAACAAGGTTACAAAGACAGTTTGTGTGGAAACGCAAACTCAAAATCAGCTCTCCAAGTGGTCCACTCAGGCAGGTAAAAAGGCAGGTTTCAATTTTTTCAGAAAGAACATCAGAATAAAATTCCATCAAAGACACATGACAGAAAAGAATGGAGAAAAAAGGTTGACAAATTACAGGTTGATAGGAAAACCACTGACTTAAAAACAATTGACATTTAGAAAGAAGTACATTTAGAAAGAAGTACATTTAGAAAGAAGTACATTTAGAAAGAAGTACATTTAGAAAGAAGTGCATTTAGAAAGAAGTACATTTAGAAAGAAGCACATTTAGAAAGAAGCACATTTAGAAAGAAGTACATTTAGAAAGAAGTACATTTAGAAAGAAGTGCATTTAGAAAGAAGTACATTTAGAAAGAAGTGCATTTAGAAAGAAGTACATTTAGAAAGAAGTACATTTAGAAAGAAGTACATTTAGAAAGAAGTACATTTAGAAAGAAGTGCATTTAGAAAGAAGTGCATTTAGAAAGAAGTACATTTAGAAAGAAGTACATTTAGAAAGAAGTACATTTAGAAAGAAGTACATTTAGAAAGAAGTACATTAGAAAGAAGTACATTTAGAAAGAAGTACATTTAGAAAGAAGTGCATTTAGAAAGAAGTACATTTAGAAAGAAGTACATTTAGAAAGAAGTACATTTAGAAAGAAGTACATTTAGAAAGAAGTACATTAGAAAGAAGTACATTTAGAAAGAAGTACATTTAGAAAGAAGTACATTTAGAAAGAAGTACATTTAGAAAGAAGCACATTTAGAAAGAAGTACATTTAGAAAGAAGTACATTTAGAAAGAAGCACATTTAGAAAGAAGCACATTTAGAAAGAAGCACATTTAGAAAGAAGTACATTTAGAAAGAAGTGCATTTAGAAAGAAGTACATTTAGAAAGAATGTTTATTGTCTGTTGTTTTTGTTCATATTCTCTTGTCACATACTAAGCCACAGTGCCTCAAATTTCTTTGTCGCTTAAGTAGATTTTTAGTCTGTTCATATTACAGACTGTCATGGATGCTAGATCCATCATCCATGTTAGATCAATGTTTACTCATGTTTTTATTTCTGCTCCGGTAGGTGTAGATATCAAAAACATTTGTACACAAATCATGACGTTATGAATGACACACGAGAATTTCGGTTGACAGGTTACTATTTATAGCATATTTATTTATTTCATGGGTGTCTGACTAGTGGTTTGGTAAGCGCTCTGGACTGTCGTCTCGATGTTACCGGGTTCAAACCCTGCCAGCCGCCATCCCACGTCGTCATTCTGAAGGAACACCCGAAATATGCTCCTAGTGCCATCTATGTTCTACATTCTTGAAAACTATCTGGTTATAATTCTAGACTCGCTACATAACATTACGAATGCATCCAGCACATTCTTACGCTCTGTATAGAATGATCTAGAAAACTTTGCAGCTACCAATCAAAAAAAGAAGAAAAAACACAAATCACTCTCCCTCCCCCGAGGACGTTGACAAGTGTAAATCGTTAGAGAGATCGAACTTAAGATATGTCCAGCGTCAGACACGTGGGAATAAAATATGACATCAAGACTAGAGCAGACGCAGATAGCCGGTGTTGATTGCGGAAACACCTCACGGTGTAAAAATGACAAAGTGACTTTTGTTTTCAACAGGTGAAGCCTGACTTCAGCCTGGATACAGAAAGTACTGACTTATTTTTTAATAGGCCCAAAGAAAGACCTGACTAACTTGGCCCACAGAAAGTACTGAATTACAACTTACGTTAATTGGCACACAGAAAAAATACTGACTTTCTTTACATAGGCTCAAAGAAAGTGCTAACTTACTTAACTATTCCTACAAAATGTACTGACTTACTTTAATAGGTCCAGGGAAAGTATTGACTTACTTCAATAGGTCCTGAGAAAGTACAAATTACTTCAATAGGTCCTGAGAAAGTACAAATTACTTCAATAGGTCCTGAGAAAGTACAAACTTACTTTAATAGGTCCATGGAAAGTATTGACTTACTTCAATTGGTCCTGAGAAAGTACAAACTTACTTCAATAGACCCAAGGACATATTTAGTTGTTTCAATAGGCTGACAGAAAGTACTGACTTCTATTCACAAATGTACAATATTAATAAGGTCACAGTTCAAATAAATCTACATGTTAGACTGAGACATAGTTCTAAACGACTGTTGGTTTGCTCTCAAGGTTGAATTCCAAGCACAACTGAATAGAACCGAGGCAATGACAGCAGACTACCTTTTGTTTTTTTACCTTTACCTATCCCTTAGTCTGTTGGACCGTTGGGGCACCACGCAAGATTTGTCGACCGTCTTTCTCCATTCCTCCCTTTTTTTTTTGCCTTGTTTAGAACCTCTCTCCATGGCAGGCCCGTCCATTCTTTAATGTTGTCCTCCCATCCCTTTTCTGTCTGCCTCTTCTTCTTTTCCTGGCACTGTTCCTGAAGGAAGGTCTTTGCGAGCCCCGTAGCTCTTGTAATGTGACCAAAGGTTTTAAGCTTTCGTCTTTTTAGAATAGTTCGCAGGTCGTCATGGGCTCCGATCGCTGCAGTAACCCTGTCTCTGATTTCTTGGTTTGTGATGCGGTCTTTGAATGTGATGCCTAGGATCCTTCTGTAGCATCTCAATTCCATTGCTAGGATCCTCCTCTCTAGCTCTGCATTCAACGTCCACGACTCGCAAGCATATAAAAATGTGGCCATGACCAGAGAGCGCATCAGTCTGATTTTGGTGCCGAGGGTTAAGCCCTTATCTTTCCATATTATTTTAAGTTTTGAAAGGTCTGCTGTGGACTGTGCTTTTCGGACCAATAGTTCGGGTTTTGTTCCCTCATGTGAGACAATAGCTCCGAGGTATTTGAAGCTGTTAACACTAGAAAGAGAGGTGAAACAAGAATTGAAAATCCCTGAAACAAGGACTGGCAGAAAGAATGACAGAGTGACAGACACCGTGTCATACAGACTGACGAACAAAGTAACGGACCGAGTGACAGACTGAATGACAGATAAGAATAGCAGATGACAGACAGACAGAATAACAGACAGTGACAGACTGAGTGACAGACAATGACAGACTGAGGGACAGACAGTGACAGACTTAGGGACAGACTGAGTGGCATATGTAGTGGCATACAGAATGACAGACAGGGTGACAAACACAGTGACGGTCAGAGTGACATTACACAGAATATGATAGACAGAAAAATATTAATTATCAATGTTGCAAAAATAAAATGGATAGATAGATAGATAGATAGATAGATAGATAGATAGATAGATAGATAGATAGATAGATAGATAGATAGATAGATAGATCTATAAAGAGAAAGAGAGAGAGTAATAAAGAAAAAAAGAGACAGAGATGAAAGATATCTTCTATTTGTCCTCAAGACTCCTGCTCCTCCTGCTATCGGTCTATCTGGAGATGTTTGTCTCTGGCCTCTACGTAACAAAACATTGATTATAAGTAATTATAAATGACCGCATTGTGTGTGCATTCATTCCAAGAAACTTCCGACGTGCGTGTGGCTGTAGAGGGAGAGAGGCTATAGGACATGATTAGCTATCAATGTTTGCTAGCGTTCTCTGTGAACAAACCCCTGTAGGAGCGTGTCTAGAGATCCCTGCTCTGATGTCATCAAAATATTTGTGTTTTCACGTTTGATGGCCTCAGTGTGTGTGTGTGTGTGTGTGTGTTTCAGATGTAGATCTCTCCTATCAGTTTCCAGCATCCTAGACCTTGAGTGAAAGTCTTCTGTCCACACCAAGCCAATTGTCTCGCGATATACGCCATGTCTCTAATTCATTTTACGAGATAAGCAGCACTTATGTCATATATTTCTACGTGCGTTAAATGTTTTATGAGGTATGACCTACGAACGTAAACTATTTTACGAGATATGACCTAAGCAAGCTAAATGTTACACGAGATATAATCTGCATGCATACTATGTTTGACAAAATGTACACTAGCCCTGCTAAATATTTAATGTGATGTACGCTACAACTATTTAAATATTTAACCAAAACAAATTTGAAGGAAAGAAAAATGCCCTTATTGTTGTTTCCAAGGGAAATTAAAAACTCATCTTTTCAAGCGAACTCAATATAGCGCAAACAATATGTGAACACATGACCCATGGGAAAAAAATGAACAAAGTTATTAACACCATCGCTACTGTAAGGGTTCTTGGTTTTTGTTTTTTTTTGTATCCAGGAGACAGACGTAGGACTGCCTAGTTCTGTAACGACTCTCCGGACATTTATTTCTAAGAGGAGTTTTATTTTAACAAAATGTCACGTGATGTGGTTTTACTTTCTGGTTCCACGTTTAGTTATTGTAATGTGTGTATGTGAGAGAATGAGAGAGCGAGGGAGAGAGAGAGAGAGGAGAGGGGATATTTAATTTTTCTTACAAATTAACACAGACCATTGAGCAAGGTAATCGTGCATCTAAAAGAATAAAATATGCTCACCTAATTATTTAAGTTGCATTATTTTCAAGCTGGGCAGCGCACTGGCTAGGTTCAACATGCATCTATAATGAGTCATGGGGCACTTTCGGTAATGCGAGAAACCCAACAACGTGGTGGTTAGTTGCATTGACACGCACTGAAGCAACAAATCGGGTTTAAACGCTTCAAGTACAAAGCTGCAGGTCATGGTGTTTGAAGTCAGCTCAATGGTTCAACTAGACTTAAGAGTTTGACGTTACAGTACAGAGTACACTAATGTTATCGTCCGACTTGAAGATCTCATGACTTGTCTCATGGGTATCAATATGTCACCAATGCTGACACAAAGAGAAATATTGATGAAGCTTAAACACTGGGGAAAACGTCCAACAAAAAATAAAATGAGGCCAGTCATCAGTCATCCAGTCATCAGTCATTCAGTTATCTGTTGCTCACACACCTTTTGTTTTCACTCGCTTGATTTTCTGGATCATTGACTTTTTTTGGTTAAGTAAAACGGACAGGTAGGTACGAAAATTGAACTTGAAAGTCCCACGCCACCCGCTGTTTATAACATCGCGGCGTTTTCCTTTTTCATATCACTCTTTTTGTCTCTCTTTAGATCATTTTAGATCTTTAAAGATAGTATATGCTTAAGTCCTAATGGTATCGTTGTTAGCGTGTCATTAGTCAGCATGATCCAATGGGTCCAGCATGATTCAGCGTAGCCCAATACAATCCAATTGGTCCAGCATGATTCACCATAGCCCAACATGATCCAATTGGTCCATCATAATTCAGCGTAGCCCGATATGATCCAATTGGTCCATCATGATTCAGCATAGCCCGATATGATCCAATTTGGCCCATCATGATTCAGCGTAGCCCGATATGATCCAATTGGTCCATCATGATTCAGCATAGCCCGATATGATCCAATTGGTCCATCATGATTCAGCATAGCCCGATATTATACAATGGTCCAGCATGATTCAGCATAGCCCGACATGATCCAACATAACTGAGCCTTTAGAGCTAATAGAAGATCAATGACTACATAGCCAGGACTTCCTAGTTGACCTGTCGTGAGGTTTAGATCAGACGACAAGGTCCTGTAAGATCTCAGGCATAGCATATCTATTTGGTTCGTTTTTATCTTGGTTCCGTGGTTTGTACAAGAACAAAAAATGAAAATCTAATACCTGCAGTGTACTTTACAATGAACTTTACAATGAAATTTACAATTGTCTTTACAGTGCTCTTTACTCTGTACTTTACAGTGGACTTTGCGGTTACTTAACAGTGTACTTAACAGTGTTGTTTCTTTTTTGCCGTTGATTTTAAATTCTACTTTACGGTGTTCTTTACACCGTACTTTACACAGTACTTTACATAGGACTTTACAGTGAACTTAACAGTGTTCTTTGCAGTGAACTTAACAGTGGACTTTACATTGTGCTTTACACAGTACTTTACATAGGACTTTACAGTGAACTTAACAGTGTTCTTTGCAGTGAACTTAACAGTGGACTTTACATTGTGCTTTACAATGTTCTTTGTAATGTACAGTTTTCTTTACAGAGGACTTTTCAATGTACTTAACAGTGTACTTAAGATTGTACTTTGCACAAAGTAAATAAATTAGTGTTTCATTTAAATAATGGACCTATTTTGAGAATTTGAATGTTCACTATGCTATCGCAAAGTCAACACTTAAAGCTAGTTGAGACAATCTCTCCCTAGTGCTCACTTGTGACAAAACTTCAAGTTTCTAAATTTGTCTCAATTCAAACTTACTGTGAGTCTAGTTTAATGTAGAAGTACATTGGTCGAGAAACATTCTAAGCAGAGGCCGTCATCAGTGGGTGAAAACCCTCCAAGCATTCAGCTTGGAACATGGTTTGTTGGACACTGACATGATGGTCTGTTGGACACTGACATGATGGTCTATTGGACACTGACATGATGGTCTGTTGGACAATGACATGATGGTCTGTTGGACACTGACATGATGGTCTGTTGGACAATGACATGATGGTCTGTTGGACACTGACATGATGGTTTGTTGGACACTGACATGATGGTCTGTTGGACGCTGACATGATGGTCTGTTGGACACTGACATGATGGTCTGTTGGACACTGAGATGATGGTTTGTTGGACACTGACATGATTGTCTGTTGGACACTGAGATGATGGTTTGTTGAACACTGACATGATGGTCTGTTAGACAATGACATGATGGTCTGTTGGACACTGACATAATGTTTTGTTGGACAATGAAATGATGGTCTGTTGGACACTGACACGATGGTCTGTTGGACGCTGACATGATGGTCTGTTGGACACTGACATGATGGTCTGTTGGACGCTGACATGATGGTCTGTTTGACACTGACATGATGGTTTGTTGGACAATGACATGATGGTTTGTTGGACAATGACATGATGGTCTGTTGGACACTGATATGATGGTCTGTTGGACACTGACATGATGGTCTGTTGGACACTGACATGATGGTCTGTTGGACACTGACATGATGGTATGTTGGACACTGAGATGATGGTTTGTTGGACAATGACATGATGGTTTGTTGGACAATGACATGATGGTCTGTTGGACACTGACATGATGGTCTGTTGGACACTGGCATGATGGTCTGTTGGACACTGACATGATGGTCTGTTGGACACTGACATGATGGTATGTTGGACACTGACATGATGATCTGTTGGACACTGACATGATGGTCTGTTGGACACTGACATGATGGTCTGTTGGACAATGACATGATGGTCTGTTGGACACTGACATGATGGTCTGTTGGATAATGACCTGATGGTCTTTTGGACACTGACATGATGGTCTGTTGGACAATGATATGATGGATTGTTGGACACTGACATGATGGTCTGTTGGACAATGACATGATGGTCTGTTGGACACTGACATGATGGTCTGTTGGACACTGGCATGATGGTCTGTTGGACACTGACATGATGGTCTGTTGGACACTGACATGATGGTATGTTGGACAATGACATGATGATCTGTTGGGCAATGACATGATGGTCTGTTGGACACTGACATGATGGTCTGTTGGACAATGACATGATGGTCTGTTGGACACTGACATGATGGTCTGTTGGATAATGACATGATGGTCTGTTGGACACTGACATGATGGTCTGTTGGACAATGACATAATGGTCTGTTGGACACTGACGTGATGGTCTGTTGGACACTGACGTGCTGGTCTGTTGGACACTGACATGATGGTCTGTTGGACACTGACATGATGGTCTGTTGGACAATGACATGCTGGTCTGTTGGACACTGACATGATGTTCTGTTGGACACTGACATGATGGTCTGTTGGACACAAAATAATGCACGTGGAATGGAATGTATTGATTGATGGATGAATGTGATTTGGGATAATGTGTTAGCGGGTGGGGGTGCAAGAGATGTGGATAGTAATGGTGGAACATATTTGTAAAGAGGGAAATCTACATTGGCATAAGTAAAGTTAGTCATAAAACATGCATTAAGCGAAATCAATAGATTTTTACAATTTTCAATTTGAGGAGAAAGAAATTTAAAAAAAAAAGGGGGGGGGGCGAAATTATACATTACACAATCCATATTGTTTTTTTTTTAGCTTCTAATTCAATAAAATTTGCAAAAGTTCAGCTTTATTCTTCGTTATTGTCATACGATGTCATGCACTATTGTGTTTAAATGGGAGCTATAATCTATATCAAATGTTATGACATTATAGAGAATAGCTTGGAGAAATATGTCTATGGCAGCCTAAATGTATAACATAAACATTAATCTGTTCGACTTTATGGCAGTTCTTCTCTCCCTTTCTGAACATTCTTAGACGTACGTTCTGAGATCGATGCTTGTTTCGATTTGCTCGTTTGATTTTTACAGAGTAGGAGTGCTGGCTTTCTCTATCCAATCTAGCTAACGGTTTCACTCCCTCACTCACTCTCTCACTCTCTCTTCCACTTATTCAATCTCCACTGGTCATCTTAGCTATGTAGTCCGGTCGTGCTCGAGATGAGCACAAACATAGTTCTTAAGTACTAGGGATAGATTGCAATAGCCAGGAGTCCCTAGACTGACCTGTCGTGAGGTTTAGACCATACAACAAGGTCCTGGAAGATCTCAATCTATTTGGTTCGTTTTTCTCTCACATTTGCTGTTTCTACTTTTTCATTTGTTAGATACTCACACATTACGTGGATTTAAAATCTTATTTTAAATTAGTGTCAGGGCCGGCCTTAGGTCTAGGCAAACTAGGCAGCCGCCTCCAATAGCTGGGACGTTGTACAGGACTAAAACAAACATTAGGACAAATTTGCGAAACTTGGATCAGACAGTAGAGCACTATGACTCCAAGTGACTCCATGTTTACTTGTCTAACACTTGTCTTTAATATGACTCTATGTTTACTAATATGACTCTATGTTTACTAGTCTAGCTCTTGTCTCTAATATGACTCTATGTTTACTAGTCTAGCTCTTGTCTCTAATATGACTCCATGTTTACTAGTCTAGCTCTTGTCTCTAATATGACTCTATGTTTATAATATGACTCTATGTTTACTAGTCTAGCTCTTGTCTCTAATATGACTCTATGTTTACTAGTCTAGCTCTTGTCTCTAATATGACTCTATGTTTATTAATATGACTCTATGTTTACTAGTCTAGCTCTTGTCTCTAATGTGACTCCATGTTTACTAGTCTAGCTCTTGTCTCTAATATGACTCTATGTTTACTAGTCTAGCTCTTGTCTCTAATATGACTCTATGTTTACTAGTCTAGCTCTTGTCTCTAATATGACTCCATGTTTACTAGTCTAGCTCTTGTCTCTAATATGACTCTATGTTTATTAATATGACTCTATGTTTACTAGTCTAGCTCTTGTCTCTAATATGACTCTATGTTTACTAGTCTAGCTCTTGTCTCTAATATGACTCTATGTTTATTAATATGACTCTATGTTTACTAGTCTAGCTCTTGTCTCTAATGTGACTCCATGTTTACTAGTCTAGCTCTTGTCTCTAATATGACTCTATGTTTACTAGTCTAGCTCTTGTCTCTAATATGACTCTATGTTTACTAGTCTAGCTCTTGTCTCTAATGTGACTCCATGTTTACTAGTCTAGCTCTTGTCTCTAATATGACTATGTTTACTAGTCTAACTCTTGTCTCTAATATGACTCTATGTTTACTAGTCTAGCTCTTGTCTCTAATATGACTCTATGTTTACTAGTCTAGCTCTTGTCTCTAATATGACTATGTTTACTAGTCTAACTCTTGTCTCTAATATGACTCTATGTTTACTAGTCTAGCTCTTGTCTCTAATATGACTCTATGTTTACTAGTCTAGCTCTTGTCTCTAATATGACTCTATGTTTATTAATATGACTCTATGTTTACTAGTCTAGCTCTTGTCTCTAATATGACTCTATGTTTACTAGTCTAGCTCTTGTCTCTAATATGACTCTATGTTTATTAATATGACTCTATGTTTACTAGTCTAGCTCTTGTCTCTAATATGACTATGTTTACTAGTCTAACTCTTGTCTCTAATATGACTCTATGTTTACTAGTCTAGCTCTTGTCTCTAATATGACTCTATGTTTACTAGTCTAGCTCTTGTCTCTAATATGACTCTATGTTTATTAATATGACTCTATGTTTACTAGTCTAGCTCTTGTCTCTAATATGACTATGTTTACTAGTCTAGCTCTTGTCTCTAATATGACTCTATGTTTACTAGTCTAGCTCTTGTCTCTAATATGACTCTATGTTTACTAGTCTAGCTCTTGTCTCTAATATGACTATGTTTACTAGTCTAACTCTTGTCTCTAATGTGACTCTATGTTTACTAGTCTAGCTCTTGTCTCTAATGTGACTATGTTTACTAGTCTAACTCTTGTCTCTAATGTGACTCTATGTTTACTAGTCTAGCTCTTGTCTCTAATATGACTATGTTTACTAGTCTAACTCTTGTCTCTAATGTGACTCTATGTTTACTAGTCTAGCTCTTGTCTCTAATGTGACTCCATGTTTACTAGTCTAGCTCTTGTCTCTAATGTGACTCTATGTTTACTAGTCTAGCTCTTGTCTCTAATGTGACTCTATGTTTACTAGTCTAGCTCTTGTCTCTAATATGACTCCATGTTTACTAGTCTAGCTCTTGTCTCTAATGTGACTCTATGTTTACTAGTCTAGCTCTTGTCTCTAATGTGACTCTATGTTTACTAGTCTAGCTCTTGTCTCTAATATGACTCTATGTTTACTAGTCTAGCTCTTGTCTCTAATATGACTCTATGTTTACTAGTCTAACACTTGTCTCTAATATGACTCTATGTTTATTAATATGACTCTATGTTTACTAGTCTAGCTCTTGTCTCTAATATGACTATGTTTACTAGTCTAGCTCTTGTCTCTAATATGACTCCATGTTTACTAGTCTAACACTTGTCTCTAATATGACTCTATGTTTATTAATATGACTCTATGTTTACTAGTCTAGCTCTTGTCTCTAATGTGACTCCATGTTTACTAGTCTAGCTCTTGTCTCTAATATGACTATGTTTACTAGTCTAGCTCTTGTCTCTAATATGACTATGTTTACTAGTCTAGCTCTTGTCTCTAATATGACTCCATGTTTACTAGTCTAACTCTGTCTCTACTACGGAAATTGCGATATTTGAATGTCAGTTATTTGTAGATTGAGATCTAGGCGGGGCCCAGGGTTTGATTACGTAATTTTAGTTTCTCCCCGTTTCTTTTTCCATTTTTGTTTTTAAATTTCATTTGGGGGCCCATCAAATTTCGCAAAGAGCCTCCAATTATTCAAGGTTGACCTTGATGGTGTCTATATTTAATCAAACATGTTGCATATTTAGTTCAAAATCAAAAGACTTTACTTTCAGAAGACCAAAAGAAATGTTGGACGTTTTTTTAGCGCGATACCTGTAACAAAACAAACAAAACAAAATCAAGCCCTATCAGTGTCTACGATTAAAACATCTGTCTACGGAATGGTGAGATGAGCTGACAGATGATAATAACAAATGTTGTCCGTTCTAATTTTGGTTTGTTTCTTTGAATTAAGTCCCGTCAGTGTCCTGCCTCTAAAACATTTCCTTCGATGTGCTTTCAATGTAACTCTGAAAATGGATCAAAGAAATAACATCTTCACAATCGAGCGAGACCCTTTTATTTGTTTTGTTGTATACATCTGCAAACAGAAATATTGAGTTGTCATGGCTGACAAAAGATAAACCCATCTTGTTATGTTGTATTTGCTCCAGTAGAATAGTATCTGGTGTTGTATGACTTGAAGTTTTCTAACTTGATACATGAAGGCAAGCTATTTCTGGCTACAGTTCTCGTCTGTACTATAACGAGGTGCGCAAATCTAATTACATTCAACTTACACTCATGTAATATGTAATACATAAGGACCTAACCGAAAACTTTTATCCTTGAGTACATCTAGTTCCAAGTCAACATACTACAACATACCAGACACTTTTGAAGCTATAGTTTTCTCTTGTCAGTCTTATTGTCAGAGTATTACGAGCAGAGGTTGTAATGAGAACCGATAAAGAGATACTCTACCTGTCATTTACTGTGGATGATAATCTGCATGTCGACTAATGAGATTGCTAAAACACCAGCTTATCTGTTTGGATCCTAAATATGCATGGATGAAAATTGCCTGTGGCGCTGATGTCGAGAGAAGGAGATCAACTCCGTGATTACGTCGTTAGAAGTGCAGTAGTACAAAGTGTTATAAGGTAGCAACTCTCTGCAGTAGTACAATGTGTTATAAGGTAGCAACTCTCTGCAGTAGTACAAAGTGTTATAAGGTAGCAAATCTCTGCAGTAGTACAAAGTGTTATAAGGTAGCAAATCTCTGCAGTAGTACAAAGTGTTATAAGGTAGCAAATCTCTGCAGTAGTACAAAGTGTTATAAGGTAGCAAAGCTCTGCAGTAGTACAAAGTGTTATAAGGTAGCAAATCTCTGCAGTAGTACAAAGTGTTATAAGGTAGCAAATCTCTGCAGTAGTACAAAGTGTTATAAGGTAGCAAATTTCTCCTGTAGTACAGAGTTTTAACAAGGTATAACATTTATAAGAAGTAATGTGGTTATTTTGTGTGTATGCGTGTTTGTGTGAGAGAGAGAGAGAGAGAGAGAGAGAGAGAGAGAGACCATTTGTCATTATACCAGTTGTTTTCAAAAGCATGTTTCTTTTCAGTTTTATGTGTGACCTTATTTCAATTTGCGAAAATCTTCCTTGGAGTTTTTTTTATAATTCATTGAGATCACGTGGCCTTTTTTTTTTTTTGTATTTCGTCATCAATGATAAACACTGGGAATCCCTGCAGAGTCGGAGACACAAGGTGTGTCTCACACATTTTACACGAAGGTCAAAGTTGCTTTTGATCACGTGATAAGATATGGAGCAAAAAAAATAAAGATAAATAGCGCTGTGATCTCGTTGTCTACTAGTTTAGCATGCACCATATGTTTCTTGTAGAACCCATTTAGTTTCACATTCAAATAATCAAACACGTTTATAAAGTGTGTTACCGTATTTATAGTTACATACATTAATTTAACTTCTTCTTATATTCTATTCAACTGTAACTTCATCATAGTTTTTGTTTCCCAAATCCAAAAATAGACTTCATGCATCAGTCAAATGATTTTTGAGAGTGTGGGTGTAAATTGTAAAACTGTTCTATTTACTCTTATTCTCTAATAGTTATCTCTTTTGTGTTTGTTTTAAATAGAAAAAACGAGAACATTGTATTCTTTACCATTGTCTAGATGTGGAGGTAGTCTGTCCTCACCAGAAATCATGAAGGCAGCCGGTGGTGTAAGTGACAAGATACTGAAACTCCATTCTGCTCGGGTCTGGCGCGGCTTCATTCCTTTCTCTATTTACTCCTCATCTTTCAATAACGCCACCATAGTCTGACGCCATTGCTTGGCCGCCCCCGTGGAGCCGGATGCAAATTTCGTAACCAGCCAGTTACAGACACCTGAATGGCTGGGGCGCCCCTTGCCAAGAACCATGAATACGGGAAAGCAAACTCAGCCCCGGGGCGCTTCTATACAAGGCCCGTGACCCCATCCTCTTGAGCGCTCTATCGATAGGACCGACTGTATGGACCGGCTGTATGGATGAGTGATAGCAGATAGCTTTGGGGCTAGTATGTTTTTTGACACAATGGAAGACAAGGTTACTGGGAGGGGGAAGCTGTGAACAGATAGAAAGAGCGCATAGAATAATGGGAAGGAGATGGAAGGAAATGGGGGGGGGGGGGTTATATACTGATGAGAAGACTTTTACCGGAAAGTAAAAAAAAGGGGGACAACTAAACACAGTATCTGTTCAAAAAGAACATAATGTCAATCCTAGATTTTCAAACAATTTTGGGACTGACTAAAGACTTTGGAAGGAGAAGACTGTGGTAGCAAAGTATACAGAAATTAGTTGCTGTTTTTAAACAAATGAATATGTCGATAGTGACCTGGTCTAGTACTCATTGTTAAATGGAGAAAGGTACGAAGCCTTGAATTGACAAATAAGAAAGACATTTAAACCAAAAAAAAACATGTTTATACGAAGTGTAATTATATCAATTAGTTTGGATCAGTCATGTAATTAAATTTGTAATAGATCTAGATCAACAATAATAAATATGTGCGATTAGAAATATTTTTACCAATTGTTTTTGTCTAGCGCTATTTCATGCTTTTAGCTTTCTCACTACGCTAGGCTCCTAATCACTTGTCTGGACCAGTTGGGAACATGGGGATGAAGTGAAAGGGAGATCTGGGTGAATTTGAGCGTAATCTAGATATAGAATATCTATAGAAGATCTGTTAGCAGCTTCATTTACAGTTGAATTGTTTTTAATATGTATTTAAAGGTATGTTAACAATCCCATGGAATTGTAGGCTCTAAAAAGTCTATCGTGAATGTGAATTACTAGATCTAGGCCTATACAATCTTGCCCTCCCCCCTTTTTTTTATTGAAGATTCCATAAAAGATAAGAAAGGAGATCAATAGACCCTGCATCTCTTACAAACGTGGCTAATTGCTGTTTTTGAGAAGATCTAGATTTGTTATAAATCTAAGTTTAGTACACACCTGGCTGTGGTTACATCTAGATCTAATAGCTAGACTAGAATTAGATTTAGCTTTAGACCTATATGATGTAGATCTTTATCTAAATCTAGAATAATCTAGATATATTTAGATTTTTATATCTAGATTCTAAATCTGAATTCTAAACCTAGATTTACGTAAATCCTATTTTAGGTGCCTGGCATCGTAAAATATCTCTTGTTGTAGGTCCAGTCTAGATGAATTAGAACTATTTAATCAATTAATTCGTAATCAGTTTGGAGACTTCATATAAACTGACACATTGAAAGGAACTTCGCTTTATGTAAATCAGTAAAAACCGGTAAACATTTAAATCTTCGAGCGTCAGCGCGCGCGAAAAAAAAAGCGATACTATTTCGTGGTAGATCTAATAAGAATAATCATTTCCAGTCATGGACACACTGATGATTAGCAAGAACTACTTTTTTTTTAAATTAAATTATTTTTATTTTTTGCTCTAGAAGTGGAAATGCGTATTTTCAGATGATAAACCGTATTCGCGTATTTTCGTGTCCATTTGCGTACAAAATACCCAAGATGCGTACTTGTAGGCAACTCTGCATTATGCTTATCCCTACCCATACTGGGACCCGCGCAATCCGTTTGGCATAGGGCCCCACAATTGTTAGGGCCGGCCCTGGACCCACAAGCCTGAATACTAACGCTTGAATCCAGGCGTAAATAAAAAAAAAAGGTTGCCAGACAATGTTCGAGTTGGCGACCTTCTCCTTGCTGGATGGGTGAAACCCAAGAGGGAGGCATTGAAACCCGAGTTGGTAAAAACAAATATTTCCCTAAACCTTCTCGAAACTATACGCTGACTTATTAAATGACGGATATCCCCCATCGCTTGCATTCCAGTTAGACTCACCTTCCACATGCCCATTACCTTAGACAGTTGGTATCTACTCCCTCCCAAAACATTCGTCCCCTTTTTTCTGGTCTATCCGTTTCTCCAAACCTAACCGTCTATTTATTTGTGCAATGCCATTCTGTTCAACTTTTTAAAAAACTCAATTCATTCCTTCATCGACATTCGTTGCATCGTCTAGAAATATTTTCTCCAGCTTCTCCAAATAAAAAATAGGTAACATTTTTTACAAGCCAGGTAAATTGAGAGACGGGGGGCGGTGCTCAGGGAAAAGAATGTTTTCTTAAATCACGACAAGCATTGTTCGCATAAGTGCCGGCTTGCACTTACACAAAAAAAAAAGTTAAGTACGCTGAAAAAAAAAGTGCGTGTGCATATTTTTTTTTTTTTGCAATTTTGAAAAAAAGAAATTGATCTCGTGTTGTTGTTGTTGTTGTTGTTGTTGTTGTTTTAACCTTTTCCTGGCGTCTCTATCAACACTATTTTTATCTCTTTCTATGTTTTGTCTGTTGTAAGAGTGTTTTTATTATTGAGCTATGGACCTGCGAGGGGGGGGAACTAAAGATGACAGTTTAACTTAGTATCACAACAAAATGATTTAAGCCAATTTAAGGGCTAAGTTCAGCTCACCAGCTGAAATCTTTTCCTTAGGTTCAAGGATACCAGAACATCAAGGATACCAGAACATCAAGGATACCAGAACATCAAGGATACCAGAACATCAAGCAATCATAATTTAATATACATGTAACCTTACTAGACAGATGGCCATTTGGTAGAGCGCCTAGCTGCAGAAATAGAGGCATCGAGCTCAAATCGTATTTGTTTAAGATTTTCAGATATCCATTTTAGAGATTTTTATACGATTGAGATGAAACTATTGAATTTTAAGTATTCAAAAAAAAAAATACATTTGACATCTGAATTGCAAAAGTAAACTGATAAACTATTTGACTTTTACTATTTTCTAGAATATAAGAGTCTTTCTTGTCCAAACTACGGAACAGTCCATAATGTATGAGGATATTAAAACGTGGATCGCATTATAAAACCATCAAGGAATTTTTGATGTCCTTTTCACTGCTAAAAAAACTAGATTAATACATGCAAACGTCCTAAGGTGTATCTTCTTATTTGAAGGAACCTCTGTAATTTGTAAGATAAGATTTTCCTCATAAAATAAGACTTAAAAGTTAATTTTCTTTAACCAGCAACTATTTGTTCGTGAATGTAAGTATCACAAACTCATTTGATTATGAGTTACATATTTCAATCTTCTCTTTCGATATTTCTTATTTTTCATCAGTGCATCTTGTATGTGTGGTGACCCAACGGTCCAACAGACTAAGTGTCACGTCTCTAGTGACACCTCCTTGTTCACAAAATGAGGACAGTTTACCTATCTCAAATTAGGTCACGCGTTACCACGCCTGCTTAGATGCCAGAAAGACGCCGATTAAAACTTAGTTCAAGGCTACAGCAGGGAAACATAATTAACGTAGGTTAAATTTAAAAACAATTAAAAGGAAAATTAAATGTAAACGTGTCAAGGAGTCAAGGTTGGGTATTGAGATGTCATGGTTCTTTATTCTAAGGAAAGATATACAAGGAGGAGGAGGAGGAGGAGCTCGAGACGGCAGAGAGAGAGAGCAAGAAAATTAGACTTAGACGTCGCTAGTTTAAAACGTAGATAGGGACTCATTTTATTGTTCATTATTACCGTATCTGCTTTATAGATCGTTTGTACATACATTTATTATTTCAAGTTTGAGTTGAAAAGAATTAAAACTCCAGAAAAGCATATCAGCACTTTGTTACTTCATTAATTATTAAAGTGTATCAACTATAACCAAGGCAACTCTAAACCTGCATATGTCACAAGTTTATCTAATCAAGATCTTCAAGTGAAACAAACATAATAAACACGTGACACTAAGCGATAGGGGAAGGTGAAGATTGCATAACGAGAATAAAAAAAAAGTAGCCCATGGTCAACACATATAGCAATTAGTTGTCCTTCGTTGACACATACCAATATTACCTTTGGAACTCCCCCCCCCTCTTCCCCCATTAGCATCTGCATTCGACGCCTATGTTGTCAAAACATACAGCGAGTACGAACAAATGGAACCGGATGACGGCGAGAGATAACTCTGTCTTCAGCAGAAGACGAGGAAGTGTGAAGCCGCCTGCCAATGACAGAAACATTAAAACAGTGGTGGCCCAATCAGGGTCATATTCCCACACACAAAAGTGGAGGAACAAAGAAATCCTACGGGGTCATCAGGGACTAAATAAACAGAACAAACAACGGATTCAATAATATCCCTTCTTGTCATATTGTAATTTTTCTGCTATAGATAGGAAACATTGCGCTACGGAAATGTAGGAATTGGGAGAATATATATATATTTATATGTATGTTTGTATGAATATGTGTGTGTATGTGTGTGTGCGTGTGTGTGTGTGTGTGTGTTAAAAAAATATACGTACATAGATGTGGTGTCTTGAGTTGTCTCTCTTCCCCCACTTCTTGCGCCATCTGTCTGATAGATCTGCATTGCGGAGATTTGCGAAATTAACCAATAAATAATTAAAACTGCCTTTAGCTATCTTTTAATCTTCTATTTTCTATTTTGTAATTAAGTTTTAAAAAATTATCTCTATTTGATAAAGAGCCATGCCTCGATTCGGTTTAAAAACCTGTGTGATCTGTAAGTTAGGTACAATGCAAAGCTGGTATGCTTCTCTGTATCCCCTATGTCTCTGATTTCTCTACATCAGTGTTTTCCAAACTTTTTCCTTCACGGAACACTTCGCACCTACTGAGTATTTAGCCAAATACTTTGCTTATTTATTTAAAGAGATTAATTCAAGTGGTGACCAATCAGTTAATTATTACAGGAGTTTGTGGAACACTTATTCAGGTCTTGCGGAACACTAGGGTTCCAAACAAATATGTTTAAACACAAACACGCACTAAATTTGAAATGTATCATTCTTTTGAAAGGCAAAATAAAATGAACATTTATAAAGTGTCTTAATTATTCAGCATAAAAAGGACCACGTCACCAAAACAACCACGTCGCCTGAACGACAACGTCAACAAAACGACCACGTCGCCAAAACAACCACGTCGCCTGAACGACAACGTCAACAAAACAACCACGTCGCCTGAACGACAACGTCAACAAAACGACCACGTCGCCAAAACAACCACGTCGCCTGAACGACAACGTCAACAAAACAACCACGTCGCCTGAACGACAACGTCAACAAAACGACAACGTCAACAAAACAACCACGTCGCCTGAACGACAACGTCAACAAAACGACCACGTCGCCAAAACAACCACGTCACCAAAAGGGCGTCGCGAAAACTACCACCTCGACAAAACGGCATTCGTTGATGGAACCTGCAACTATCTTCCCTGTGTAGTGGAAACTCAATGAATTGTGTAACAGACAGTCATGAATTAGACATAGTCTTCTGGAGTCTGCTGTTTCGCGCTAATGTTTATGTTTTCATTTGTATGTGTGTTTCGAGTGTAGGAGAATGAGCAACTAAGAGTGAAAGAGAGAGAGGGAGTAAGATGGAAATAAAAAGAAAATATATGAATGAGACTATGATGCGTCTTCTCCCCTTGGGTGAGATCGATTCCTCGTGTCATTATCGCTATGGAAGAAGTCGATTCTGCAAAATAAACAAATCCTATGATTGGACTCCGACGAACTGGGCAGTAGGCTGTCATAAATAAACGTCCGTAATTAATAGGTTTTATTGTGCAAGTAAGCTTCAAACTTATTATTGGTCACTTAAGGTATAAATTTAGAACAAAATATGCATAAAATAACACACCAGTCTATATGACGGTATCATTATAATATAATACTAGATCATTTTTTTTTCTAACATATATAAATGAAATCATACGTTATACATAGCTTACAATACATCAAAATAATGTGTTGAAGAATTCAGAGGGTGAAGTCGTCGTGGCTGAATGGTTTACAATATTTACTACAAGTGTTTAAATCCCAGTAGACTTTTTTTTTCTTTTATTATCTACTGTATTCCGTTAGGGTTTTAAAGTCCAGCAAATTGTAATTTAACCTTGACCTTTCCTTGTTCTAACTCTCACAATACAAGTACAAACATTTATTACGCTCTTTTATCCGAACCCTTTCATCGTCTTCATATTGAAATCTAGCATAGAATTACACCTTACGCGTATCCCTGTGTTAATCAAGTCGTGCAAGTTAATGAGAAACTTCAATTCTGCTTAGTTATTGGTTTTCCTGCCTGATTCCGGCGACACGTCCACTACTCTAATGGCACTAGGGAAGAAGGAGCACTTGGTCTAAGTTCTGCTAGCTCGTGGACAAAATAAAATCGTATCTTTAAGTTCCATTTAGTCTCTAACCTTGAGATATCATTCTCTATCTCATGACGTTTGTCGCGACATTCCACGGGGACACACCTCACAGAAAAGTGTCACAGGAAAATAATCCTTGAAATATAGTTTCAAATGAGACTTGGCTGGTGACTTATTGTGTTGAAGGTTCACTTGATGGAGATGTCTAATATATTGGGTTTAGGAGAATGTCTAGCAGTCAACTGCTAGGTTAGCTGATTCCCAACCATTAATTAACAAACAAATTTGATGAAATATAGTTACTCTATACACTAAAAAAAATATTGTAGTATTAGTTACTTTTAAAACGGTTGGTCGTTGTGCTGGCAACATGACACCCTCGTTAACTGTAGGCAATAGAAAAATGGGACCTTTATATTTATCTGCCCTATAGATGGCAAAGTCTGAATGGGGTACTTTTTTGTTACTTTTAAACAATTTAGTGCCTTTTAAGTCCATTCAGATAAACCTGTTCAAACTGATGTTTTGATTGTTCGTTTTGTAATCCCAGCTAAGCTTTCTTTCGTGAAAAATTAAAATCATAAGAATCCGCAATTGTCTCAGAAGACTCGACTAGCAGCCTACGGTTATTCAACTGTTAAAAGGAGTTATATCTTCGGAAAGCCAGTTGGCATAGTGTATGGCAAAAATAGAAACAAGTCAAATATTAGATATAACTCTAAGGCCATTTAGTAGCTTTGTTGTGTTCGCTGGTAGCTGTGATTTTTTAGGCGGTAGCTATGATATTTTAGCTGGTAGCAATGATGTGTTTGATGGTTGCTAAAATATAATGTGTGAGCTGGTAACTACGATGTGTTAGCAGGTAGCTATGTGATTGCTAAAACAATGATGAAAAGCTCCTCGAACCTAAGGAGGTAACACTTCATATACAGCCATCTTTGCGTCCCATGAATCCATTTCTGTTGAGACTCTGCTCTCATTGTTTTCTCTTAAAGCAACGGCTTGAAATAGTTTGTATCCAGGACCCAAAGATTCGGAACTCACAGAACACAAGCCAAGGGATTCAATCATTCCATTGGATCCTTATTTTACCTTAATTTAAGTGTTTTTTTTCCTAATTCCTTCTTTATTTGATAGATTTAAAAAAACTAAACTTGGCTCTCGTGTAAGTCTGTACAGACGGTTGGTCCTGTTTGATGTCTGCTCTTCTACGTTAGGCCTGTTACGTTTGTAAAGACTCACTCTAAGCTATTAGTTAGTATGTTTGTCAACAGTGTGTTTAAATCTAATTATTTTGTTGAAATCTAATATTCTTTCCATTCCTAAATTAAAATACCTTCTTTTATTTCTTGATTCGCAGCGATGGGACATTATTTCCAGAATTGGGTTGTGGGGGGTGTGTGGAGGAGATGGAAGGGGGGGCTCAGAACGTTATTGTTCTTCATAATGTAAGAATTAATCCCACCTCTTGTTTTTAATCCGATTACCTATTCCTGCTTCACTTTTTAAGACTCAAGCAGTTTGAACCACTCGGGTAGCAGCTCAGTGCAGACCATCAAGGATCAGGCAGTTCGGATCCCATTCAAACATTCCTCTCTTTTAGACTTACTACTTCATTCTGCTGTGTCCAATTCGTACAAGTAGCACCCCACAGTTGTCTTTCTTACACTGCAAGTTAGTAGTAGGATAGTGAGATATACTTTGTGATTTCATACATTTTATATCGGTCCCTCGTTTTACATTTAGCGTCTCACTATCAGTCCTGACTCTTATCACAGGCTTTTGAAGATGTAGGACTTAAAGGGTTAACAGATTTAGTGTATCGTACGATGGACGTCACTTTAATAAATCCACTCTCGCCTATTACGTTTGCGTTGCTTCCTACAATAAATATTGATATAATAATGGTCTAATTTATAGTAATAGTTGGCGTGAAAAAAAATTGATGAGGGGCCTCACAAGCATCCACTAAATTGGGCCCCGCAATTGGTAAAGCATGCCCTGAATGTTTCTACTCGGTTTCTCTTCTGTCCACTCAGCAGTCTTCTAAAATCGATTGATTGCAACCTTTCAAAACGAATAGTTCACAGGCGCCGACTTTCCACAAGACGAGATATCATGAAGGCTACTTAAGTTTTATTTAGTTTAGTCTAAATCCCGCAACAAAACGTTAGGGCTGACACCACTCCAGTGCCTTGCCTTGAATGCTTCTCTAATTGCCGAGATGTTACGAAAACTATCCAAAGCAAGCCAAGTAACGGGGGAAAAATGGTCGCTATTATGTCAATCTGAGTGTTTGTAAAGGCTTAGAAATCAAATCGATTCCAACGAGTTTTCAATTTCTAGAAAATTATTTTGAGCCATTCTTCCTTCAGGGCATAAAATAAAATTAGATCAACTTAAGTTATGTGTGGGTTTGAATGTAAGTGCGAGTGATTCTGCATTTTTTTATTTATGTGAGTTGGTGCATAAACATTGAGAGAGTAGTCATGGATTGTTTTATAGCCAAACATGGCACATTCAAAAGTGGCAGTTTGTTGTAGAGAGAATTGAATTTTCGCCTGTTAACAAAATAAGTAAAGAAATATTAGATATTCAATAATATGTCACAGAAACTGTATGAAAACAATGCAAAGCATTATGCGAATAAATAAAGATGATGAATAATAATTTATTTTCCCTTTGCATTGTTTTGCCTTATCCTATACCATAATTGTGTGTGTGTGTGTGTGTGAGAGAGAGAGAGAGAGAGAGAGAGAGAGAGAGCCGTTGCTTGAGATAGAACTGTGAGATTTGAACATGAGACTTTTGTATAACAGAAAGCGGCGCTTCAGATTCCTGTGCGAAAGAGACTGAACTGCGTAGGAATGACAGAGATTCTATTGACTGATTGTAAATACATTTTCTCGTTTTCGGAATCTCATTTCGTTTTGTTTAAATTATTTTGAAACAATGCGTCTTACTCAAACCAATAATATAACTTAATACATCAGTATAAGGAGCATTGAATGCGTCCAGATAACACCGGCGCTGTACATGGTTTTGTTTGAATTACTTTGCAACATTACGTTTTATTCAAACGATTAATATAACTTAATACATTAGTACAAGGAGCATTGCATGCTTCCAGATAAAGTACTCTGACATTGGATGTCATGAAATGTCCAACAAAAACTGACTGTCCCGTCGTCCCAATTCTTGGTGTTTTTTTTATATTCCCCTTCCCTGTCTTCTATTCTTCTTTGACCTTGTGACCTTTCATTTCGGCTTATTGGATCTATAATTAAATTTATCTTATCTGATGAAGAAAACCATGAAAGAACTGGAACATGAGAGAGCGGAAACCTTCCTCTTTTCTTCTGTCTCACTTTTGTAAAGAAAGGTGAATGTTGACCACACAGCCCGCTTAATTAACTCTATTGACCAGACAAGGAAATAAGAAGAAAACCCAGCTTAAAGGGAAAAACTTGGATGGTGCGGGGAAGGAGGGGTGTCCGAACAGAAGTTTAGTCAGAAGGGGGTGAAGGATTGTGACAACGGGTCCCTAGGGGTGAGGTCATGGAAACGCTGTCCAGTACATTGGATCGACGGGGACTAAAGTGGGGGGCGCTAAAGACACGATGTGGCACCAATTGTACTAACCTATAAAATTATATTCGTCATCTTTGATAGTGGGTGTCTGAGTTGTCGGGCTTGATTGGTTAGTGTCCCTGGCTAATAATGAGGGCTGACAGGTCGCGGAGATAATGCTGAGTTGATGAATGATAAGTTACGGTTCGAGTAATAGTAGAAAAAAATAACATGGAACAAAAAAAATAACAGTTTTTTTTTTGTTTTAATTGCAGAATACGTGATGCTATCATCTTGTTCATGCTTAGACTTATGTAAAAATAGCTGTGTGTGTTTACAGTTTGATCTCTAGACTGTTGTAATTATAGTTTTATAATATGAAATTGTTAGTGTATCAGAATTAAATTTTGATTTTTTGCGTGGCTGTTAGAAATCGAATTTTTTGGTTAGTGTTAGTTTATAGTGTGTGATGGTTAGTGTATGATGGTTAGTGTGTGACGGTTAGTGTGTGATAGCTTGAGATTGAGAAAAGTACACGTACGTTTAAACTCTCAATTAATAGATCGCCTAATAAAAAGGCTAAACGTTGCTAAGTGTTGATAATTGCTTCCCACAGTTTCTGCACCACCTTTATTATCTCTTGTGCTAACCTTGAAAACAGCAATTATTTCTTTGTCATTATAGCCTCCCAGTTATCGTTTAATCACAGCTGGCCATCTCTACATAACGACATCATCACAACACATTCGTGAGCCCTGGCACTTAAAAGTTAGCACTAATGAAGTAATACAATGGACGGAATAAAACCCAGAACCTTACATCACATCAGTATTGTATCTGTTCTGGCCAGCCAATGTCGGATGCCAACACTAATGTGTAATGTCCTGTTCTCGTGATGGCACCAATCATTAGCTAATATTGTGTTAGCGTCATTAACCGCCAGACTACACAGCCAAACAGGCAAGCTAACATTCGCGATTAATGACGGAGATTAAAAACATTGCCTCTCTATCGCTCGGTTAAATCCGTAGAGTGTGCGCGGTTATTTCCCCTCTGGGAGAACTTCGTTCCGTGTAATCTATTTCATTAACTCCCATTTAGCCCCAACGGTTGCCCAATTTTTAATTGTTGACCAATAAAATATGCAGCTAGATGTACACTTGTTTGGCTGTATGTAATTTATTTATGATAAAATAAGAGATCTTGCTTGTTCTATTTATGCGCATAATGACATATGTATGTATGCACACAGAAGTATGGTGAAAAACAAGACAGTGATTACTAATGATAGCATAAATAACTTTTATATTTGCATGCAATGAAAATAACATTAGCGATAAAAAAATCATAATAAGTCAATGCGAGGGCTACAGGTGGTAATTTCGTGACTGGTCGATATTTCTTTGTAACTATAAACTACACATTAAGTATTTGTAGAGCATTATTTGACAGAAACGATATGTCGGTTCCAATGTAGAAACGGAGGTAGCGCAGAACTGGTCATGGAAGTAGATAAAGAAATTGATACCGAGCAACAAGAACTACAGACCTAGATTTAATCTAATTAATTTAATGCGTCTTTCCACTAAAATTTTCTTTAATTCAATATTGTAGTGGCCCTAATGAAAACTTAAAATATAGGTTCGACACTAGAGAATTAGCAAATGCAAAAGGGAAATCACTCTCTTACATTCCGAAGCTATGAGCAGACGTTAAGAATTATTTGAATACATATTTAGTGAAGTACTCTTTTTAACATCATTCTTTTTTAACATATTCTGATATTTATAATAGTGTGAACGCCTTGAGGTAAATCTTTGGGTATAATACAATATATTTGAGATAGAATAATGTGTGTTAGTTACACATATGACATACTACTAATTCTACTACTAATATACTAATATTTCAAACATACTATAGCTATTACCAATCTAGTGATTTGTGGATATAAGCAACAGAGGTGGCCTTGAGGATGACGAATGGGTGAAACGCCCCTAGCCTTAGGGGGCTCCGCGAAAAAGAGAATATCTTGTTACCGCCAGCCCATCGTACATTCGTGACCCTGATATGACACTCGCCTTGGGCCCCGCGTATTGTTAAGGTCACCTGTGATCGTTAGGTATATATATGTAGAGTCAGATACTGATGTGAAACAGAAAGAAACTTTCCATGAGAAATTATATTCATTAAAAAACAAACTGAAATGTTGTACGTATATAAAATGTAGATAATGTACACAAAAAGCAAATAGTCATTGTATATACAAATATAATGTTGATACAACTCAATTCTACTCATAACGATATGTATGTTTGTAAAGCTAAAAAAAGTTTCTGCATTCCATGTCAAGAGAAAATGGGCTAACTTCATCACTCGGGGCATTTTATTTCCATTCGTCATGTCCGTAGAAATATTTGACTGCGTTCTGGACAGGGAATGTGAATTATGACAGCCCACGATGTGGAGAAGATAAAATGGAGGGTACGAGCCAAGGTGACATGTATGACTTAAGACAGTTATAGATGGCAGCACCAGAGGTAATGACCGCCATTACTGCGTAGGCAACGGCACCAGTAGATCTACTTGTCATAATGTATCCATCCGCGGCTCAAAACAACGAAGTCGACAAGTAAACAGTCTCAGTAACTCTTCATCGCTCACTTTTTCGAAAACTCCCTTTAAAAAAATAATTCTCTTATGTAGATATCTTACCAAAATATTGTTGAAATAGCTTGTTTGGTTGCAGTTACACTATTGGATATGTTTATACATGGCAGTAAAAGTTTAAATAGCTAACTTTTTGGTGTATCCGGTGTAGATAATAACAAGTTGATACACTATGTTTCTTTAAGTATAAACAATTTGTGTGCACTTTTTACTTTTTAGTCACAATTTTTTCCCTTTGAAGCATCAATTAATCTAATTATGGCGGAACTATTACGAGACTGACGTGCATCAGCCAGATATAGTTTAAAAATTAAATGTAGGCTAGCGCATTCATTACTAGATCACACTTTGAATTTCAGCTCATTTGTTTTGTATTTAGTTGGCAACATTGAGGTTCAATTTAGCGTCCTTGACATTGTTTAGTTCATTGTGAAAATCTCCAATTAAAAGTATATGTATTTAGGGTATCACCCATTTTGAAACTCTAAATGCTGGCCAAAGACTCCTAATAGATTGCACTCTCGATAGCTATC
Organism: Biomphalaria sudanica; assembly: GCA_036873155.1. Lineage (NCBI taxonomy): Eukaryota > Metazoa > Mollusca > Gastropoda > Planorbidae > Biomphalaria > Biomphalaria sudanica. The sequence continues at coordinate 329,716 of JAZGLO010000355.1, forward strand.
GAAACGTAATACACATCATTAGAAAAATGGATAAAAAAATTATTAGTATTTGTGGTTTAATTAATCAAGTGCTATCATGTTTCCTAATATCAGGTGTTGTTGCATCGCTATTGAATTAATCAATAAAAGAAAAAAAAACACTATAAAATGTGTTTACACAGATAAAGACAATCTAGATGTACTATAAATTATACTCGTACTATGCTAATATATATGTTCAATATAATGCAATAAAGAGAAGCAAGCCAACGTTCCTACTCGGACGATTGGGAGTTTATCAAAGTTTTATTTGTACATTGATTGCAATATTCTATTGACATTCTATTGACATGCGTAAGGCCTGGCATTAAATGAATATAATAAAAACGTTAATGGCAATTTTGTTTACTAGTGATATTGTATTGTCCAAAGTCTAGAGTTTAGAGTTCGTACTCCCTGTGATATTGAATTTCTTTTGTGTAAAAACATGTCGTTTGTAGAGTTATCTATTGTTTTCTATAGTCTCGTCTTATTTCATTTGGTGTTCACTAAGCCTCAGACGATGACCTATAAAGGGGATTTATTCAGCTTATACCACCACTTCAGTCAAGTACTATTTCTTTCCCTTGTTCGAGAGACCAAATAAAATAACTAATTACCAATAGTCAATAAACTAAATGGATAATTTATTTTATTGATTGTGTTATCAGTTAAAAGAAATAGTTATGCAAAATTTCAGTTTCATCCGAGATTGGGTGTGGAGAAAAAACGTGTACAAACTTTTTACCAGACAGAGTGAGTTGATAAATGCTTTGTAATAATAATAATAATAAATAATCAGTATTATCCATTAGATTTGTCTTACAATTTGTGCATGAATAAAAAAAATAAATTATTATAACTAAAGAAAACAAAATATACAGTCACACCAGATTCAGACAAAAGTTACATGTCAAGTGTTTATATCACTTTAATATTGAGCCACTAACCATACTCTCTTGCACTACCAGGATTTTTATTACTTAAAATGGGGGTGGGGGAGATTCCATTTTGGTCTCGTTAATACAACCCACAGAGGAATTTCTAATAATGTGCCACTTCTCTGTTGGCAAGACTCATTTGAAGTACATGCGTCCACACTATCGCATTGGGGTTTATGATTTTATGGAATTTCCATACATCAAACCATTTTGTTTATTTTACATTTTCAGTGGTTTGAAAGCTTGAAGTTTCTAATACTGCTATGAAAATAGCTATTGCTGTTTTTATCTTAATAAAAAGTAAATCTCATGCGTTGAGCTCTACTTTCTTGTTGTTGTTTTTTTATACAAAATGGAAGTAGTAGCTAGACCCAAGCATGTCTGGTGATAAGTATTGGTATTAACATTCTATTAAGTTATATATTGTGTGGTCATATGTTATTATCGTTTTTATTATTCTCCTATCCACATAGATAATCCCATGTCCACTGTTCTCCTGCACGATCAAAGACTGCCAGAGCCGGGGAAAAGATTGCTTTTTCAAAGTTATTATGTTTATTTCCTTTCCATAGTAGAGTGTTGGTAAATTAACCTTTCTTCCTAAAACTCTGTATAAAGTGCATGTGTACTAAACACCTGTTTTAAGTGGTGACATAGTGCGTGCTCAGAGTAGCCCATTCGCCGGCGTTTCACCCTCCCACACGGGACACCTCTGCGTTTTGTTGAATTTTTTTATAATTATCAGCGGAAGTTTGTGACTTAGTCTGATGTTAGAAACACAAGCACATCCGCGGCTGCAATGACTGACATTTTTTTTCTGAAACAGCGTCAAGCTGTTGTAAATCACAGCTATCGGCTGTGTCATTTATGTGCATTTCAGATGAGTCCAATCAAAACCAAGAACATTGACTATTCTTTCTGTTTTCAGTTTTTATACATTTTTTTAGCGGCCCCCGAAAGGGGAAAAGACGCTATTAGTTTTGTGTGGCCTGTCTATCCATCTGACCGTCTGTCCGTCCGTCCCATTTATATCTCAGAAACTAAATAAGAAAATGAAAATTGGACATCAAAATATTTTAGATCATTTTAGATGTAACCGGCTATTTTTTTCTTTTCCGAAAGTGAACCATCTATTTTTTAAAATTATATATGCAAGCAAATTTTTCAGAAAATTACACTTTTCAATGAAAAACTTCAGGGAGGTAACTTTTTTTTAAAAGGTCATGGACATCTTCATTAATAACTTAAGCTTCATTCATAGATTCGCGCATTGTATACCTTACCTAACTCAAAAAATGAAATTAATACCACCTCAACATCCCTAATAATAGGCAGCATTTACAGACCACCAAATTCTAGTTTAGAATACATGCAGGAACTATGTAATCAGATTACTACACTTAAAGAGACAAAAAAAAATGCAGTTTTTTGGATTATGGGTGATTTCAACCTACCTGATATAAATTGGAAAACACTAACCATAGATAAACACCAAAACCTTAAGGACATAAATGAGCTTTTCATAGAAACTTTACACAACCTAAGTTTAGATTAAATCATTAAAAAGCCAACTAGATTAAACAACACATTAGATCTATTCTTAACCAACAGACCTGGATTAGTAGTTGATTATGATATTATCCCTGGTCTATCAGACCATGAGATCATAAAAATACACAGTCAGATAAAAGCAGTAGCCAATACAAAACCCAAAAGAAAAATCTTACTCTGGAATAAATGTAACCTAACACAACTACACCAAGCTGCATTAAACTTTCAACAAACATTCTTATTAGAAAAAGACATTAACCAAACAGTCGATGACCTCTAGAATTTCATTAAAAACCATCTTAAAAGCATTATAGAAAATCATATACCAACTAGATACATATTAAACAAAATAAATAAATGCTGGTTTAATAATAGACTAAAGAAGCTTTGTAAACAAAAGGAAAACCTATATAGAAAATTTAAAGAAACCAAGGCAGAAAGAGTTTACAAAAAGTATATAAAAATTAAACACCTAACCCAAAAAGTAAGCAGACAGCTGCAGAGTGAATACATAAACAATGTAATATCTAAAGATAACAACAAAAACCTATGGTCATACTATAAGTCTAAGAAAATGGAAACAACAGGCATAGCGCCATTAAAAGATAAACATAACATAATACATAATCATAATGAAACTAAAGCAAACATCCTAAACAAATACTTTGCATCAGCATTCTCAGCCCCAGGAGACAAAGACATATTTCTTAATTTGAACCAAGTAGAGAACATAGAAGATTTAGTAGTACAAGAAAATGGAATTCAAAAACTATTATCCAACACCAAACCAAATAAAGCATCTGGACCTGATGGTATTCCAGCTAGATTACTCAAAGAACTAAGCAATGAGCTAGCCCCAGTGTTCAAAATACTCTTTCAGGCATCGCTTAACCAGGGGAGAGTACCAAAGGACTGGAAAGAAGCTAATGTCACCCCCCCCCCCCTATTTAAAAAAGGAGAAAAATCTGATCCAGGAATCTACAGACCAATATCACTTACCAGCATCACATGTAAAATCCTAGAACACATAATATGTAGCAACATCATAAACCACTTAGACAAACATAATGTTCTCACCCCATACCAACATGGCTTTAGGAAATATAGATCATGTGAAACACAACTAATAGGACTAATTGATGATTTTTCAAAAGGTTTAGATAATAGTGAACAAATAGATGCTATCTTACTAGATTTTTCCAAGGCTTTTGACAAAGTTCACCACCATAGTTAGCTTAAAAAATTAAAATATTGCGGCATTAATGGTCCACTGCATCAGTGGATTAAAGATTTTCTGATAGGGAGAGAACAAACTAATAATAAATGGCTCTAAATCAACACCAATAACAGTAAACTCATGTGTACCTCAAGGAACAGTCTTAGGTTCACTACTATTTTTAATTTACATAAATGATTTACCAAATTGCATTAGTTCAAGAACAAAAGTCAGATTATTTGCAAATGATTGCATAATATGTAGAACAATAAAAACAACACAAGACACAGATATTTTACAAAGAGAATTAGATGAATTACAGAAATGGGAATCAAATTGGAGCATGTCTTTCCACCCAGAAAAATGTCAGTTGTCAAGAGTAACAAAAAAAACTAAAACAAATTAATTCCACTTATCTTATTCATGGCAAACCAGTAACACAGACTAAAAACACAAAATACCTAGGTGTCATAATAAATAAAAACTGTCATGGAATCCACATATTGATGAAACTATAAAAAAAATCCAACAAAGCATTAGGGTTTACTAAAAGAAATTTCTATAAATCAAATAAGAACATAAAACTAAAATGTTATTTAACCTTGGTTAGGCCAATAATAGAATATGCATCCACCATTTGGGACCCCTCAACTCAAGAAAACATTAAGAAACTGGAACAAACACAAAATAGAGCAGTGAGATTCATAACAAACGAATATTCACATTTGACTAGAGTAACACCATTAGTAAAATCACTTAATTTAGAAAGCCTTCAGGACAGAAGACTCAAAAGTAAAGTAGCAATTATACTTAAAACACTGAACAATAATCTTCAAATACAAAAACAAAACTTAATAAAATACTCTGAAAGACACAAAAATAAAGGCACATTCCTCGTCCCATATGCTAGGACAAATTTGTACAAATACTCCTTCTTCCCTTGTGCTATTAGAGCATGGAATGGGTTGCCTGAGCTAGCCAGAAAAAAACATTGACTTGGCAGAATTTAAGTCATTGGTTAATATGCATGACTAAACCCATGACGCGTAGGACGTAATCATCTTCTTTTTTGAAGTAACGTCTGTATTATATAAGATAAGATTATAAAATATATTTTCCAATTTATTAACTAACTCATTGAATAGAATACTGGTTCAAATGTTGTTTTTAAAAAAGAATTTTGATACGAACTTCGTTTTAGTTTTAAGTTTCAAAAATTACAAACTACTTTTATAGAGTGCAGTTTTGACATATCCTCATTAGGCTATAGGCGCCAACACTTGACAGTCTAAATAAGACTAAATAGAGCCCAGATCTAGATATATTTTTAATAAATGTTTAAATAATTTGAACAAAATATTAATTATTAAGGCAATAACATATCTTCTGACAGCTTAGGGGTGCAGATTTATTTATTATGTTAACAATAGTATCACATAAAGAAATGAATCGGATACGAACAGCATAGTACACCATTGGTAATGACAATACCCAGTAACAAAATTTTAAGATTAAACGTGTAAATTCATGCGAGTTCTAGTCTAGATATAGTAGAATATAATGTCTGGTCCAAGAAGACCTACTCTAAGTCTTTCAAGTCATTTCTAGCTAGCTCAATGCCTAACTAAAATAGGTCAAGAATTTATTTTTTTCGTGTTGCCAATTTATCTAATTTTGTAAGAAGAATAAATGTGTTTTAGTTTTTCTTTATTACATCTAACATGTTATTAATTTTGAATGTATGGATAAGGTTTATAATTATTATTTTTACAAATTATAAGTTTATGCCTAATGAATATATGAAGATGGTTTGCTGAGTGGTAAAGCACTTGGAACCAGAAGTTCTGTGTTCGAAACCTGGTGAATACTCTAGGTAGACCACTTCGGGGGCCGATTTTCAGTTTGTGTTTCCCCCAAAAAAGTCTTTATAACCTTGCTATTATTGTGTTTAAAAACAAACTCTATATAGAAATGAACTTTGTAGATAGGAAATGAAATGAAATACTGTAGAAATAAAGAAAACATGTAATCATAAAGTTGGACATGAGTTGTGTCCCAAACACAACTACACATTTTCTCTCTGTCTCTCTATCTCTGTTTTTCTCTTCTCTCTCTGTCTATTGCTCCCCCCCCTCTCTCTCTCTCTCTGTCTCTCCCTTCTGTCTCTCTCATCTCTCTGTCTCTCTCTTTATGTCTTTTCCTCTGTGTCTCTCTCCTCTGTCCTGTCTCTCTCTCCTTCTCTTTCTTTTCTTTCAGGCCTCTTACCCAATCCTCAAGCAACTTGCACGTTCAAAATGGAACAATTACAGAGCACATCAATAGACTAATTGTACAAGAATTGGTTTTAAAATATCTCCATGATTAGAAATTAATCAACACAAATCTATTGCTAGGTGACCATCTGAACACCAAGAATAAGGAGCCAATCCTATATGAGGATTTTCTTTGTTATGAAATGTATTTTCTGTTTTAATGTTGGTTAGTTAATAGAATTTAAACAACCTACAAGCAACAGTTATGTTCAATACATTAGACTTGAGCTGCAAGTTGTTTACATTAGAGCACAAAAATCATATGGAAAATGAGTTTGAAATCTCGGATAAATGATAAATTATTGGTTCTGATATTTCGGACTATGTAAAAATTATAAGATAACAGATTCGTTCTGAAATCTCGGACTTTGGATAATTTATTAGCTCTGATATTTCGCAATGTAAATAATAAATCAATAAATGATTAGTTCTACTATTTGGATGGTTTATACGAATTCTTAACTACGTTTCTCGCTGCTGTCTGGATGCATGGTTTGTATTTATTGAATGGCGTAATATTTGAAATGAAGAAAAACAACAGAACTAAAAAATAAATACTTCCTGTCTCTACAATTACACACACACACACAAAATAAACATCTCAAGGTTTAGATTCAGACGACGGAGATGTCACTCATTTTAATTGCAAAACGGAATCTGTATTTTTTTTTTAATTTTTTTTTTTCAATTGTATGTCTAATCCGGTCTATTGGTTAGAACAAGAACAATGAAAGTGAAATGTGGGCCTATTCATTAGCGGAGCATGTGGGCCTATTCATTAGTGGGGCAGGTCAGTTTTCTTGACGTTAATGTCAATTTCCGGTGTTTCCGTTCTCTTAAATCATCTTCATTGTCCAGCTGGAAATAGTTCTGTTTCCCTCTACCTATCAGCAGAAGCAGACGATATTTCTATGTCTGCTGGTAGCCACTTATCACGCACGCTCTCACGGCCCAAACTCAATGGATACGCCGAGTATCTCGTCTGCTTTGAATGGACCAAGCAATGTGTGGTCTGAGTTACTTCTGCGCTTGTACCACTCCCGCCATTAATGCGGTACCCAGTCTTGGGTTGTCCCCCCAGCAAAGATTTTTCTCTCCTTGAGATCTCAGCCATGCCTATAGAATGTCACTTCCTAGAGTGATATTGATTCGCAGGAGCTGTTTGGCGGGAAAACAGGGTTTTTGTATTAGCGAGTCTAAAAAGCGAAGGTGCTATTTTCCTATTGTACAAAATGCTTTCAACTCAGATTTTGGTTCTCGTCTGCCCAGAAAAGATTTTTCCCTCCCTTTTTTTTTCATTTGATGCTTGGAAAAAAAAAACGAATTTGTACGTGGTTACCTTTTAAAGAGAAAGTTTTCTTTTAAGAACAGGTTTGCGTGGGTGCCGAGACACGTGTATGGAGTGGTGCCATGTGAAAACATTGATCTCTATCTCGACATTTATCTGGTCACTTTTGGAAAGTTTCTACTTTCAGTTAAAAATAATGCGGTTTTACTATTTCGCTCTATAAATGCAATATTAAGCCTCACTGAACTAGAAAAACGAACACAGTGATATTTGTCGCACGTTGTGGCGTTTAAATCATTCCTTTTCTTTTTAAAACAGTTTTCGATGCTATGCCCAAAATAAATCTAACCCGAGCTCACAGCGTGGGTTCCTATTGGCTTCGAAAATAACTTGTCATTAACATTAAAAATAAAAAAAAACTCTGTTATATTCAGTGTTAGCTCAACCCGTGCTTATAGCATTATTTTATAAATTGGCCTATGACACTAAAAATATGTTTGAACATTGGAGAAGATAAAAATGCATTACATTAGCGTGGCTTTTAAGTCATCAAAACATAATGAAAAATAATCATTGTGCAAGTCTGTTTAAAAACAAAAAGGAACGTGTGCCTCCAAAGTAATCAACATTGATCCGACATGTTTTTTGTCGTGTCTCGACTGGCTATCATTGGCTGTATTCTATTGCCAGATTGTAATGTGATCATTTGAAAACTGATGGACATAAAAAAAACACCTTGCTTATGTTAAATAAGAAAAATATACAATTGATAGATGTATAAATAAATATATATATACACGTATATGCGACATATGTATATATATATATATATATATAACGCAGTTTTATTTAAGGTAACTATTAACGTTTTTGTTTTGGTTTGTAAAGTAAATATTTTAATTTATCTATTGTTTAAATTTTGAATTATTTTAGCCTTTTAGTTATTAAATATATTCCAATAAAAAGACTTTCATATTCCATTGTAACATTTATGGAGAAAAGAACCAGACGTTGATTGATTAGATATTCGAACCGTTGAACTTCCGTTTGATAGATCAGCATGCTACCCGTCAGACTAACGATATTGGTGTGATAGTGATCCTATTAACATTAGCTACTGTAGACAGAAAACGGGACAGGGCAACGTGACAGAAGACAACGGGACAGGGCAACGTGACATAAGACAACGGGACAGGGCAACAACACATAAGACAACGGGACAGGGCAACGTGACAGTAGACACCATGACAGGGCAACGTGACAGAAGACACCGTGGCGGACAGATCACGTTGTAGAGAAATTCTATTTGGCGTTACGTTTATGCTCCGGCCTAAAACAATATCTGGGTAAAAAAAAATGTTTTGGGTTTAGGATGCTTTTACTTCTAATAGTTGTATCACGTGAAGGGCTGAATGAAGACTTGGGTTTAGGATGCTTTTACTTCTAATAGTTGTATCACGTGAAGGGCTGAATGAAGACTTGGGTTTAGGATGCTTTTACTTCTAATAGTTGTATCACGTGAAGGGCTGAATGAAGACTTGGGTTTAGGATGCTTTTACTTCTAATAGTTGTATCACGTGAAGGGCTGAATGAAGACTTGGTTACTATTTAAGCTTCTCAGTTTTGGTCTTTGTACAATGTAAAAAGTTCATTGAAATAGTGTGTGCGTAAATGTTCACTGTATGCATGGCACTGTATAGTTTTGATATTCTAACGCTATGCTGGCAGAATGCAGTTGACAGCTGTCATTAAAGAAGAAGCTCTTTTGTTAATATCAGCCATGTTAGCCAAATGGGCAGTCGATGACATTTTGGGTCAGCATGTCAGGGTCAAGATGTCAGCTGCCAAGTGATCGTTAAGCTTATTAACGTTCCTGTCTAGACACAACAGCTTTCACTTCCACACCCCTCCCAACCCCACCCACGTTTTTTTAAAGATTCTAGCAACGGGCTCAAGATTTTTTTTAACTGTTAAGAGTTTTTTGTTTGGACAAAGTCTCGTTTGCTTACACCCTAACCCTAACCCTAACCCGTGATTAATAGGACACTATTTTTATTTTTACTTTTTGAATATAAACGAATTAGTTCATAAAACTTTTGTTAAATTCGCAATATACGTTTGTGTTATTTCTGAGAATTGTTTTGAAGGATTCGAAATGAGGTCATCAATGTATATGATCTAAAAAAAACACACAACATAATGTATGTTTCTGTGTGTCAGGATTGCAAAACTACAAGAGTATTTTATCTGCATCGATATCTAGTAAGAAGTCCTTAATTAGAAGAACTGTTTTCAAATACATCCAGCACACTGTAGTTCAGTCGATAGTGTATGATACAGCACATTTGATTGCTTGATGAGGTGATGGTGACTAAAGAATCTCCATATTGCGGGCCTCCCTCTGGCCTCCCTTTGCCATCCCAAAGGCTCACTTTGGTTTCATTGATCGTTTATGGCTAGTACTTTCATCCACACATTCCCATTGTCTACAATGACAATAGTAACTCTTTAAAAGTTATCAGACAGTGGGAAATAGGGAAAATGTTCTTAGTGGGTTTTTTGTTTGTTTTTACAAAGATATATCAACTCACTCTGTCTGTCTGTCTGTCTGGTAAAAAGTTTCTCCCACACCCAATCTCGGATCAAGCTGACATTTTGCACAATTATTTCTTTTACATTCCAACAAAAGAATCACTTTAAAAATACCCAATTAGTTAATAACCTTTTTGCAGTTAATTATTTATTTTGGTATCTCGAACAAGGGAAATAAATTTTACTTGATTGATATGGTGGTATATGTTCAATTCGTCCCATTTATTGTTTGTAGAAAGAAATGTTTGTAAATAACTATAAAACCTTTTTTATAAGCAGCTCCCTGGCACAGTGGTTAACGTATTGGCTTGAGGAGGCTGAGTAGGCTTTAGCCCTCGAGTTTCGAAATCAGTTCTCTCAGGGGTTTTTTAGTTTATAAATACATTTTTAAAAAAGCGATCACTTAGATACCCCCTTCTTTCTCCCCCTACCCCTTACCAACTGGTCCAGACAAGTGATAGGAGCCTAGCGTAGTGAGACAGCTAAACGCATGAAATTGTGCTAAACAAAAACAATTGGTCAAAAACAACTCTAATGGCACAGATTGTATTAGTGTTAGTCTAGATCTAGTACAGATTTAATTACATGACTGATCTAAACTAATTGATACACATTAATATAAGATTTGTTTTAAATATAGAGTATAAAGAGTATTATTTTTTGTGTATTTGGCTTGTTTGTTTCATTGCCACTTAACAACATGATTTAGAGATGGATTTGTAACGTTGAGAATACACGTATGTATTGTCTTATATATATATATATAACGTATTCCTTACCAAGCCCCATCCGTAGTCCTTGTGGCACTCTCTGTGACAGCTTTCAACTATGTACTCTCCTATTACCATGAATATTTCACCAACAATGTGTACAATTGTGCTGACACTCTCTGTTCGATTTGTGTCACTTTGCTTGGCAATTTCAAATGTAGCTTTTTGTCATTGGACACAGAAGTCTCACCAAGCTGAGGTTATAGCTAAAAACAAAACTACAGTCACGTGACATGAATGTGTACTCTTACTTACCGACACAAATGCACGTATACAGTATACACATATACACTACACACACACACAAATAAACTACACACATACAAATACACTACACACGTACACATACATTATTATTACGTTCTAGGAAAAAAAGAACCAAAATAAAAAAAATACTTTTTAAAAAAAACTTATCTAAGCGGAAGAACTACACATTTACATCTAGATAATACAGTAAGATTTGTTTCCCTTTTCCATATTAAACAATATTAATTGATTACCACTGTTTCATTTTTTTTTTATAAATACATGTTTCGTTAGGTACATTGAATTGTTGTGCAAAGTTTCAACTTGATCCGAGAAGTGGCAGAAATAACGTGTTCAAAATGTATACCAGACAGACACACAGGCAGACAGACGGAGTTAGTCATAAACTTAGTAAAAAAAAAGCGTGTTATTGTTATTGTTAATGTTGAGTCGATTTGTTTCAAAATACCTACTCGCCTTTAAAATTCGTTAACTAAATCACGTCTGCTGTCCTTGTCGGTCTGTGTTAGTTCCACTTTTAACTTTGATACTTTTTGACTATATTTACTTTCTGCCTACATTTGTCTGAAGCCAAACAGAGATGGAGTCACAACGTGTCAAAATGTATATCGAGGCAAAGCTGCGTACACAATGAATTGCCCAATATCCATCTTTGTCTAATTTCTGATTCCGGTTCCTCAAGTTCGGATATTTGGGCACATAGATTTTTTTCCCCTTTCGGGGTACGGTTAACTCTCTGACGTCTAATGAATGCTTCCAAGTGACATTTGTTATTTGGTACCCACAGTATCGACTTCTGGGGGTAGGGCAAGGGTTAATGGATGTAGAGTGGATTTATTTGCGGTGTGCTTCGAGGAATTATTGGCTAGCTGTGGTGATCAATGACTAGATGATAGATGGGAATACAATGATTTCATCTGTTGTCTCCAGCCTGTCTAATTAGCTGGGGGGGGGGGGGGTTGGTTTAAACTTCCATCTTTTCATATTATGATCGAAGTTCATGTTTTCTTTTTACTTATTTCTTCAATATATATAAATGGCCCTAGACTCTAAAAAAGATGTTTGCCCAGACTGCGAGCGATACTATGATTGGTTCTGGTTCAAATGATTCTACTCAGGTAGATATTGTATGATTGTCTCTAACGGTTGAATGTAAATGCCAAAAATCAAAAGCTTGAAGAAAAAAATATTTGTAGTTTTGTACATTCTTCGGCTCCATACATTCTTGTAGTGGGGGGGGGGGGGAGAGACGGGAACTGGTCTATGGCGTCTGTGTAGCTCAAGAGTGCTGGGTTATAGGGGACATATAGCAGGTGCATATCATACCTTATCTTCTGTTTATCTTATCTTATCTTATATAATACAGACGTTACTTCAAAAAAGAAGATGATTACGTCCTACGCGTCATGCATTTAGTCAATTTAACCAATGACTTAAATTCTGCCAAGTCACTGGTTTTTCTGGCTAGCTCAGGCAACCCATTCCATGCTCTAATAGCACTAGGGAAGAAGGAGTATTTGTACAAATTTGTCCTAGCATATGGGATGAGGAATGTGCCTTTATCTTTGTGTCTTTCAGAGTATTTTATTAAATAGTGTTTTTGTATTTGAAGATTATGGTTCAGTGTGTTATGTATAATTGCTTCTTTACTTTTGAGTCTTCTGTCCTGAAGGTTTTCTAAATTTAGTGATTTTACCAAAGGTGTTTCTCTAGACAAATGTGAATATTCGTTGGATGCATATTCTATTATTGGCCTAACCAAGGTTAAATAACATTTTAGTTTTATGTTCTTATTTGATTTATAGAAATTTCTTTAAATAAACCCTAATGCTTTGTTGGATTTTTTATAGTTTCATCAATATGTGGATTCCATGACAGTTTTTCATTTATTATAACACCTAGGTATTTTGCGTTTTTAGTCTGTGTTACTGGTTTGCCATGAATAAGATAAGTGGAATTAATTTGTTTTAGTTTTTTTGTTACTCTTAACAACTGACATTTTTCTGGGTGGAAAGACATGCTCCAATTTGATTCCCATTTCTGTAATTCATCTAATTCTCTTTGTAAAATATCTGTGCCCTGTGTTGTTTTTATCTTATCTTATCTTATATCTTATCTTATATAATACAGACGTTACTTCAAAAAAGAAGATGATTACGTCCTACGCGTCATGCATTTAGTCATGCATATTAACCAATGACTTAAATTCTGCCAAGTCACTGGTTTTTCTGGCTAGCTCAGGCAACCCATTCCATGCTCTAATAGCACTAGGGAAGAAGGAGTATTTGTACAAATTTGTCCTAGCATATGGGACGAGGAATGTGCCTTTATTTTTGTGTCTTTCAGAGTATTTTATTAAATTTTGTTTTTGTATTTGAAGATTATGGTTCATCTGCAAATAATCTGACTTTTGTTCCTAAACTAATGCAATTTGATAAATCATTTATGTAAATTAAAAATAGTAGTGGACCCAAGACTGTTCCTTGAGGTACACCTGAGTTTACTGTTATTGGTGTTGATTTAGAGCCATTTATTATTGCAGTTTGTTCTCTCCCTATCAGAAAATCTTTAATCCACTGATGCAGTGGACCATTAATGCCGAAATATTTTAATTTTTTAAGCTAACTATGGCGGTAAACTTTGTCAAAAGCCTTGGAAAAATCTAGTAAGATAGCATCAATTTGTTCACTATTATCTAAACCTTTTGAAAAATCATCAATTAGTCCTATTAGTTGTGTTTCACATGATCTATATTTCCTAAAGCCATGTTGGTATGGGGTGAGGACATTATGTTTGTCTAAGTGGTTTATGATGTTGCTTCATATTATGTGTTCTAGGATTTTACATGTGATGCTGGTAAGTGATACTGGTCTGTAGTGTCCTGGATCAGATTTTTCTCCTTTTTTAAATAGTGGGTTGACATTAGCTTCTTTCCAGTCCTTTGGTACTCTGCCCTGGTTAAGTGATGCCTGAAAGAGTATTTTGAACACTGGGGCTAGCTCATTGCTTAGTTCTTTGAGTAATCTAGCTGGAATACCATCAGGTCCAGATGCTTTATTTGGTTTGGTGTTGGCTAATAGTTTTTGAATTCCATTTTCTTGTACTACTAAATCTTCTATGTTGTCTACTTGGTTCAAATTAAGAATATGTCTTTGTCTCCTGGGGCTGAGAATGCTGATGCAAAGTATTTGTTTAGGATGTTTGCTTTAGTTTCATTATCATTATGTATTATGTTATGTTCATCTTTTAATGGCGCTATGCCTGTTGTTTCCATTTTCTTAGACTTAATTATGACCATAGGTTTTTGTTGTTATCTTTAGATATTACATTGTTTATGTATTCACTCTGCAGCTGTCTGCTTACTTTTGGGTTAGGTGTTTAATTTTTATATACTTTTTGTAAACTCTTTCTGCTTGGTTTCTTTAAATTTTCTATATAGGTTTTCTTCTGTTTACAAAGCTTCTTTAGTCTATTATTAAACCAGCATTTATTTATTTTGTTTAATGTGCATTTAGTTGGTATATGATTTTCTATAATGCTTTTAAGATGGTTTTTAATGAAATTCCAGAGGTCATCGACTGTTTGGTTAATGTCACATCAAATGTTGTTTTTTTAAATTAATAGGTGCATATCTAAACTTGTATTTTATACAAACGGGTGCACATCAAAACTTCTGCAATACAAATATCCGATCCTATTTCTGTGAGAATTTCAAGTATCTGAACATTTTTTGGGTCAGAAAACGATTGAAAACACACACACACACACACATGCTCATCTCAACTTTCAATTTAGACTTTTTTTTTTGACATTTTTACTATAGATTCCGTTGCCAGGGTAACGCTTTAAGGAAGTAATGTTTTAATGATCCAACAATGAAATGAGATTAGAAGGATTTTAAAAAATTTGTTTTTTTATACTTGGCAATAATGGTACATAGATTTGAAGTAAGTATTGGACATGTAGTCTAATCTATAGGACTTTTAAGCAAATGCTTTGGGCATCATGGTTCAGTGTTAACATGATTCAGAGTCATTATGGTTCAGGGACATAATTTTTCATTGTGAAGGGAGAGCACTCAGAAATATATTTTTAAAAGTTTTTTTTTTTAGAGTATTTATAAGAAAGAAAATTCTCGTGACTCCTATTTCTTATTAAACATTCAAAAATGTGTTGTTTTTTTAATGAGTGATGTTTTACTTAATTAGTAGAGAAAAAGTAGAGAAATTTACTTAACATTTGCTAGATCCGCTATTAGAGTCTAATATTTTAAGAAAATCGGCCACCCACTTATATTCATTTTGATTTTTTTATTTCTTACATAAGTTTCAATGTTTATGAAATAATGCAACACTCAAAGGCCATACCGCGTTCTACAGACTGTAGATTTTATAGTTTAAAAATGTGTAGTCTATATGAGTGGATTGCTTAGGTTAATAAACACAAATGATGGCGGCCTGGTCTCTGAAACACTCTTGGCCAAAGTCTTTTTTTCCATCCTTAAATATACGTTTTTGCGACAATATTAATGTGATCTGCTTAACTTAGAAGTTGATAATGTGGCCAAAGATGATAGCGAGAACAATAAATAATTGATAGTGTATCCAACAAAAGAATTGAGAAGTTGAACAAAGAGTTGGTCATGTGTGTTATTGAACTATGGAGGGGGCTTTTTTCTTGGAGTTTTTTTTAACGCCTTTCTATCGAGTGATACACATTTCAATAATAAGATCTATGACTAACCAAATTGTTTTAAAACAACAATAAATCTTAGCTCAAAACTTCTTGTCCCTCTCTATCTAAAGATTGACATATATTCCTTCTTTGAATGTTAAGATTTCAAAGTATAAATCCTCAACAAGGCGTCCATAGTGACTCGATAAACAGATCCCAAGATATAATGTGTAGGGAGGGAGACAAAGAGCACCAAAACGTATTGGGTATGACACACTATTGCCATTGACTATCTTGTGTCTACTCTTCTCAGATATAGTAAGATTAAACAGAGAGCTTAAGTTACAAATGAGGTTGTAAGTTTGAATATGTATTGGAGACAGTGTTCTGAACCACATTAGTTGTTAGGATATTATCAAAAACCACACGTCACACCTAAGATCCAACAATATAATTTCAGAGTGGTCAAAATAGAAGCATTTGTGGAGATAAGGAAAAAATGTGTATGTTTGCGGGGGGGGGGGGGTACTTTTTATCTTAATCTCAGCAGTGAATCTCTAAATCATCACATTTGAAATGCAACTGTTAAAGACATAAACAATTTGTTTGGTTATGATATAGATGTTTAGAAATTAGCTTCTGACATAATTCAGCTTGTAACGTCCTGTGACAGCTCAACTTTTTTTTCTCTTGCTGTAGTTCTAATTATTTCATGCCACCAATTCAATACATTTTTTTAATTGCTACGTTTTTCTTATTAAAAGCTGGCCCTGAGATTTTAAAATGTCAACAAAAAAAACTTGATGTCTGATGTCGAAAACAGAGGCAAATGCCTAGTGTCTACTATTCATTATATAGAAGATGACTAGTACACAGTAATGTTTTCGTATTGTGTAGAATCAGGGGCGTACTTGGTCTATAAGTGTGAGGGATCATTGTAAAGCAAGTTCGTATTTGGCCAGGTAGTGTGGGGTGTTCACTGTAAAAGTGTAAAACAGAGGCGCACTTGACCTAGGAGTGTGTGGAGAGTTCGTTATACGATGCACGCAAAACCCAGTATTTGAATCAGGTTCACTGTAAAGCATATCAATGCACATTTACGTTCACTATAACTAATATTTCACTATCACGTTTACCGTGAAGCGTGCTTATGTATTAAAGAGGTTCACTATAAAATGTATTTCACTAATATTTTGTTTTCTAATTCTCCTCAGCTCTGGCAGCACCTAGTGTCCACGATGATATTCTCGGGGAACACGTTCCCGTTCCAGAGTTCCTCCCGGGAACATCGAATGTAACAGTGCGAGAAGGCGACGCGGCCATGCTACCCTGCTCAGTCAAAAATCTGGGCACGAAACAGGTGAGTAGATCTCTAGACAGGTAGTTGGGGCGTGGGGGGGGGGGGAGGGGGAAGGCTCAGTAGACACTCATGTAGGTACTATAAATAAACAAGTGTTAAGTCTAGAATGTAGAGATGTTGATCTCTCTCTCTCTCTGTGACATATCTAGCAACTAATGATAGGCGTGTACTTACAGACAGTCCTATAGATGTTTATGGTGTATCTTACTGACAGACGGAACTACAGGGTTTAATAACTCTCTCTCTCTCTCTCCTTCTCTTTCTGTCTCTCTCCCTCTCTCTCTCTCATACATATTTCTTCATCCTCTCCCTAAATTTGTCTTGTGCATGTGTGTGTGTGTGTGTGATTTTTTCCCTTCTTTCTCTCTCTTTCTTTCTCTGTCTGTCCCTCCTCACTTCACCCAGCTCGGGGTAGATCGATTTATTATTGTACACGGAGGCTGCCATTTGGTCAAGCTCAAAGTGCAATGATGTCTCCCTATTCAAAGAGAACTCAGCACGTATTCATGTCAAACCTCACTTCTATCAAAACTCAACTGAACACATACATCAGACCTGTCTGACATTTCCCAGGCAACGATCTAACAAGGACGTACGTCGCCAAACTGCCATCTTACTTTTGGCTTCGAGCTTTTCATGACCAAATGTTAAGCAGAAGGGTGGGGCAAGGGGAGGCTACTTCTCAAAACGTCTTGAAGAAAAAAAAAGTTGGTCACTGTTGAAAACGTGTGCACCACTTTAATTTAGTTCTTTAGTCATTTCTAAGTGTTTCTAGTAAGTTTCTACATTCTGCTGCATTTACCATGTAAGTTACAGTTGACTCGGTCGTCAGTGTTGACATACCTGGCTGTTTAGATCTCTTCAACCGAAACGTCTGCTGTGACTCGTCCCTGGCAGCTGTAGGCTGGAGTTTCTATTTATTGCTCTACGATTCATTAAGCCTAAGAAACGAGGGAATGGGGAATGTTTGGAATATGTTTGAGAATCGTTTTAGCTTCCATCATGCCACAGATTCACTTTATAGTTCAAATACAATGTAAATAGTAAAAAAACTAAAACAAATTAATTCCACTTATCTTATTCATGGTAAACCAGTAACGTAGACTAAAAACGCAAAATACCTAGGTGTTATAATAAATGAAAAAATGTCATGGAATCCACATATTGATGAAACTATTTTTAAAAATCCAACAAAGCATTAGGGTTTATTAAAAGAAATTTCTATAAATCAAATCAGAACATAAACCTAAAATGTTATTTAACCTTGGTTAGGCCAATAATAGAATATGCATCCTCCGTTTGGGACCCCTGAACTCAAGATAACATTAAGAAACTGGAACAAACACAAAATAGAGCAGTGAGATTCATAACTAACGAATATTCACATTTGACTAGAGTAACACCTTTAGTAAAATCAATAAATTTAGAAAGCCTTCAGGACAGAAGACTCAAAAGTAAAGTAGCAATTATACATAAAACACTGAACCATAATCTTCAAATACAAAAACACAATTTAATAAAATACTCTGAAAGACACAAAGATAACGGTATTTTCCTCGTCCCATATGCTAGGACAAAGTTGTACAAATACTGCTTCTTCCCTAGTGCTATTAGAGCATGGAATTGGTTGCCTGAGCTAGACAGGAAAACCAGTGACTTGGCAGAATTTAAGTCATTGGTTAATATGCATGACTAAATGCATGACGCGTAGGACGTAATCATCTTCTTTTTTGAAGTAACGTCTGTATTATATAAGATAAGATGTTCCTCTCGTGTATCAATATGTTCAATTAAAAACCATTAGTTTTAAGACATAATCTGAACCTTTTATTATTTTTAGACTTAACATACACTTCTTAATGCGTTAGACCTAATCAAAACGTATTATTTTTAGACCTTATCTAAATTTCTTACTGATTTTAGACCCAGTCAAATCGTACGCATATTTTGGACTGTTCTAAACTTCTTATTATTTCAAATAAATCTGAATTTGAAATTATTTTTTTTACCCTTTTGGTTAAAAAGTCTATTTCATCACACGGGACTGTTGTTTCAAAAAAAAAAGATCTATCTAAAAAGATGTACACTCCAGGTGTGTCACTCAACACTAAGAAGAAGGAGACATCCAGAAATTTTCTGGAATATCTAAAACCAAATTTTTCAACCTCGTGATCACTGTGTTTACACTCAACAATCAATAGTTCAATCATTCATAAAATGCTCCCAAACACATCCAACACAACAGTGTCATGACATGTATCACAATCAGCTCATTCGACACAGGCAGCCAACTTTGTCAACATATTGTTTAGAAACTACAACAAAACATGATGTTTTTTATTAGTATATATTATTTCTCAGCATCGGAAAAGGAACAGAGTAAAAACTTTGAAATAATAAAAAAAAATATAACAAATTATTTCCTTTTTTTTTTTAAATATTATTTTTAATTGTATAAACTTTCTTTTTCATTAGATCTTACCAACACGTTAAAATGGTGTCAGAAGTCAATCACAGATTGACAAAGCACGTTATCAGGCTCATGAGCTTAGATTAAATGTCATTAAACTGCTATAGTCTGGTCAAAGGGTCGTCCTCTAGGCACTTGACCTGAGCGGTGGATAACCCTGACCACAATTTTCTGTGGTTATCATGAATAGCTCCTGAATGCAGGAAGCGATTGTCCACTCGAATGGAGGAAGAGGTGGACTCTATCTCAGTCTGTTGATCAATTGTGATGAGCGCATGATAATTATATTTCCCCCTTCCCCCTCTACCTCAAACAAGTGGAGAGAGAGGGACACGTTAAATGAGTCACTGGGAATATTTCTCACGTGCTTTTTGTTGGTGAGTACTTCACGTCAGCCTTGAGGCGTTGGTGAGCACTTCACGTCAGCCTCGAGGCGTTCAATAATAAGATGAAATAGCAGACGTGGCGCGAAGATGTGACCAATTGGATCGTACATTATGCACGTTCCGGCTGTATTGTCTGGATTCAAGAGGTCAATGAGTCATCTAGGATTCATTACTGCACCAATCAATGGGCTGGTTTACTTTCTAAACACAATATGGCTTTCAGTCGACACTTCTTGTTGGACTACATCAATCTGTTATTCTCTTTTGCTTCGTTGCGTTTAGCGAAAATATTTGGCATCGTTTGGAAAACAAGCCAAAAAAAGTGTCTAAAAATAAATACCTAGATCTGGGTTTTATTTAATTTTAAATTATGACTTGATTCACTATGACATTCTTTGGACGGGGGGAGGGAGGAGTTACTGTAGGAGAGGGAAATCTTAATGGAGGGAAGGGAGGGAGAGAGGTTTAGTGGAGAGAAGGAATGAAGAGACAGGAGTTATTGGGGAGAGAGAAGATAGAGATCTTATTGGAGAGAGGAAGGGAGGAGCTAGTGGAGTGGAGAAGTGAGAGGAGCTAATTGAGGGAGTTAGTGGAGAGAAGGAGAGAAGTGGGAGGAGCTAATTGAGGGAGTTAGTGGAGAGAAGGAGAGAAGTGAGAGGAGTTAATTGAGGGAGTTAGTGGAGAGAAGGAGAGAAGTGAGAGGAGTTAATTGAGGGAGTTAGTGGAGAGAAGGAGAGAAGTGAGAGGAGCTAATTGAGGGAGCTAGTGGAGAGAAGGAGAGAAGTGAGAGGAGTTAATTGAGGGAGTTAGTGGAGAGAAGGATAGAAACGAGAGGAGTTAATTGAGGGAGTTAGTGGAGAGAAGCGAGAGGAGTTAATTGAGGGAGTTAGTGGAGAGAAGGATAGAAGTGAGAGGAGCTAATTGAGGGAGTTAGTGGAGAGAAGGAGAGAAGTGAGAGGAACTAATTGAGGGAGTTTGTGGAGAGAAGGAGAGAAGTGAGAGGAGTTAATTGAGGGAGTTAGTGGAGAGAAGGATAGAAACGAGAGGAGTTAATTGAGGGAGTTAGTGGAGAGAAGCGAGAGGAGTTAATTGAGGGAGTTAGTGGAGAGAAGGATAGAAGTGAGAGGAGCTAATTGAGGTTAATTAGGGAGTTAGTGGAGAGAAGGATAGAAGTGAGAGGAGCTAATTGAGGGAGTTAGTGGAGAGAAGGAGAGAAGTGAGAGGAGCTAATTGAGGGAGTTAGTGGAGAGAAGGAGAGAAGTGAGAGGAGTTAATTAAGGGAGTTAGTGGAGAGAAGGAGAGAAGTGAGAGGAGCTAATTGAGGGAGCTAGTGGAGAGAAGGAGAGAAGTGAGAGGAGTTAATTGAGGGAGTTAGTGGAGAGAAGGATAGAAGTGAGAGGAACTAATTGAGGGAGTTTGTGGAGAGAAGGAGAGAAGTGAGTGGAGTTAATTGAGGGAGTTAGTGGAGAGAAGGATAGAAACGAGAGGAGTTAATTGAGGGAGTTAGTGGAGAGAAGCGAGAGGAGTTAATTGAGGGAGTTAGTGGAGAGAAGGATAGAAGCGAGAGGAGTTAATTGAGGGAGTTAGTGGAGAGAAGGAGAGAAGTGAGAGGAGCTAATTGAGGGAGTTAGTGGAGAGAAAGAGAGAAGTGAGAGGAGCTAATTGAGGGAGTTAGTGGAGAGAAGCGAGAGGAGTTAATTGAGGGAGTTAGTGGAGAGAAGGATAGAAGCGAGAGGAGTTAATTGAGGGAGTTAGTGGAGAGAAGGAGAGAAGTGAGAGGAACTAATTGAGGGAGTTTGTGGAGAGAAGGAGAGAAGTGAGAGGAGTTAATTGAGGGAGTTAGTGGAGAGAAGGATAGAAACGAGAGGAGTTAATTGAGGGAGTTAGTGGAGAGAAGCGAGAGGAGTTACTTGAGGGAGTTAGTGGAGAGAAGGATAGAAGTGAGAGGAGCTAATTGAGGGAGTTAGTGGAGAGAAGGAGAGAAGTGAGAGGAACTAATTGAGGGAGTTTGTGGAGAGAAGGAGAGAAGTGAGAGGAGTTAATTGAGGGAGTTAGTGGAGAGAAGGATAGAAACGAGAGGAGTTAATTGAGGGAGTTAGTGGAGAGAAGCGAGAGGAGTTAATTGAGGGAGTTAGTGGAGAGAAGGATAGAAGCGAGAGGAGTTAATTGAGTGAGTTAGTGGAGAGAAGGAGAGAAGTGAGAGGAGCTAATTGAGGGAGTTAGTGGAGAGAAGGATAGAAACGAGAGGAGTTAATTGAGGGAGTTAGTGGAGAGAAGCGAGAGGAGTTAATTGAGGGAGTTAGTGGAGAGAAGGATATAAGCGAGAGGAGTTAATTGAGGGAGTTAGTGGAGAGAAGGAGAGAAGTGAGAGGAGCTAATTGAGGGAGTTAGTGGAGAGAAAGAGAGAAGTGAGAGGAGCTAATTGAGGGAGTTAGTGGAGAGAAGCGAGAGGAGTTAATTGAGGGAGTTAGTGGAGAGAAGGATAGAAGCGAGAGGAGTTAATTGAGGGAGTTAGTGGAGAGAAGGATAGAAGCGAGAGGAGTTAACTGAGGGAGGGAGAAGAGAGAAGAAATGGGAGAGAAAAGTTAGTGGAGGATGGAGGTAAGATAGAAGTTACTGGAGGGAGGTAGGGTATAGAGGAATTAGTGTAGGGAGAATGAGGTTGAGGCAGATAGTGAAGGGAGAGAGAGGAGTAAGTCAAGTAAGGAATGGCGAGTGACTCTATTATTGAGTGTATCCAATTCAACGTTGTTGTTGTTGTTTCGACGCTATTTCTCTTGATCTCGAACTCATACCTACTAGCTAGTCCTTTATTAGACTTGTTCAAATATTTATCTACTTGTTCACGTCTGTACATTCTTAGTTTCTGCCATTCAATCTCGACATTGAAATGTCCGGGGCATTGCTTTTCTCAAAGTTGCAGTACTGACAGGTTATTAGTTTTTACAACTATTTATATTCCAAGTTTATTTTTCCAAACTCGAACCTATTGCTATCACAGCCGTATCCAATCTACGTCAAGATAAATGTCTTAGTTTTTTTTTTTCTTACGGCCTTGTGTGTTACGTGCCGGCTCGTGGTTTTGGAGTCTGTACAGACTAATTCAGTTTCTTCCTTGAATGATTCTGAAAGGAGCTAACTCTCCCTGAACTGACAGTTTACTTTCCCTCTTTTCTTCTGCCTCTTTGTTACACTCTCCTTCTGCCGTCTGGTGGCCGAATAAAGTCAAGGAACACAACTCTTTCTGACTTCCGTGTGTTTCCAGTCATTTCATGAGTTTATTGGAAACAATTTGCGCGGGAAAGTGATATCCCTTCGTTTTCAGCCTGACATAACAGCAGACGTAACCTTAGAGAGTTTCTACTCTATTGAGAATAAGAATTACGTCACGAGTGTGTGTAATTATAAGTACGTCATGTGAACCTTTTAGTTTGAGATAAGTCATTGTGTATTTGTTTCACTATTACATATTGTAAATAATACTAAATAGATCGGTCTCCACCATGCATCACTATCCAAAACATGCCTGTCAGATTTGGCAAACAAATTATTTTCATTGGCACAGAGCGATCAACAAAACTATCGGCTAATTAAAGAGTCATGAAAAAGACTAGACGGGAAAAGCGTTACAAAAGCTATTATAATTATGTTTATTGCGTTACTTCCCTTGCTTCTTCTATTACAAGCTTTGCCAGAATCCAGATTTCTAAGGAGAAAACAGAATGTATTGTAGTATCCTTTACTGGGTCCACTTTTTAAACGCCACGTGCCATGCCTGAAGTGGAACTTTTCTCTGGCTTGTTGCAAGAATATTCCTAAGCATATTTAGGACTTCCCCCACACACACACACACATACACGTCAAGAATATTTCTGACTTAAGTGAGTACATCTTTATCCGAGTTTACAAATAAAGTTAATAGACAATTCATTCAGTTTCCATAACTCATTGTTCATACATAGGTCTCACACCTTGCAACAGACAGTCTACCACATCTGCCCGCGACACTTCCTCTTGACACGCGGAAGTAACATTAAGTAATTACAAGCTAGTGAAAGACCTTATTCCACAGACGTCAACTCGGTCCTATCGTTATTGCAGCTGCCTTTCAAGCTGTTCAAAGAGGAACACACTCCCAGCCTCTCAAGTCGATAGACACTGCAATCTCCAAAGGTGACAGTCAATTGATTCTTCCACATCTTTCTTGCTCCCTGATCAAAACGAACCAATACAAGATCAAGGCAAAGATACGCATATATGTGGGATTGATTGAATACAACAGAGACTGAACTATCAGACTACGAGTCTTGGGAGACTTTGGTTTTGGATTTATTCATCTCATTTTGGGGGTGGGGGGGGGGGGAGTGTTAGTCTACTTGCTAGACACTTAACAGCTTCCTAAACTGTTCATCCCTTGCTGAAAATTATTTAGTTACCCTTTAAAGTTTGGGGTGGCGCGGTGGCTGAGTGGTAAAGCACTTGGCTCCCGAACCCAAAGTCCCGGGCTCGAGTCCTGATAAAGACTGGGAATTTTAATTTCGGGATTTTCAGAGCACTACCCAGCAGCTGACTAGTTAGGGCAAAGTAAAGGCGTTAGGTCGTTGTGCTGGCCATATAACACCCCTGGGCCACAAAAACAGATGGGCAAGGTCTGCAAGCGGCACTTTACTTTAAAGTTTGAGACTTGGACAAAGGAGGGGTAAAAAGAAAGTTGCAAGTTTTGCTCCTAAGTAGATTTTAGAAGTCACTTAGGACTATATTTTAAAAAAAAAACATTACTCAGTCCTTTTAGGTCAAAATATCTGCATCACTCAGTCCCATTAGTAGCATACTTTTGATTGTATTCGATTTAGTCTTTTAATTACTAGACTGACACATTTATATTATTTTATGACTCGGGAAACAAATAACTTATTATCTTATTTGATGAGCGTCTCTTGTGACTAGGACGCCTAGTAAGTAACGTCACAGAAATGAATGACTTGCGGATATGTTTGACAACAACTGGTCTTCATGATCCTATTATCTGGAATTATTCGCTCCATTTTGTTCTCAACTAGCAACTACGTATACAATGTCCATGTGACCCGAATTAAACGTGGAGATCATTTTGGAACTTTTGTTAATACAGTGTAGCGTAAGACAATTAGTGGTCATGGTTACTCCGTAAAAATCTCACTAAGGCTCTCTTACATTTTTGCAAGACTAATATTAACTCACTTCGTCTGTCTGTCTGGGTGGAATCTTGTAAATTAGTGCTTATTAATTAATTTTGTTTTGTTTTAATAACAAAAGACTATGAAACCTTTTTTATAAGTACTTGATAGCTCAGTATCAGAAACGTCACAATTCTATCGTCATTTTTGAGATAAGTTCGCACACCCTCCATGAAGGAGTGACTTGAATAGAGGTATCGTACAAAAGTAAGTATATGATTTGATTCAAAATAATTGATGCCATTTCATTCAATAGAAGCCTTGTTTTTTTAAACGTATCTTTTACATGTTACTTGTCTTATTGAACCTTGTCTAATATAAGTGAATGAGTATTGTCTTTTTGTAATCTTTGGCTCTTGTGTATTGAAAACATCTAGATCCTTATATTGGTTTTCTCTATTTACATAATATTAAAAGGAAACAATTTCCTGTTTGTATTTTTTATCATTTATTTTGTTCTTGAGATCTTCTATCTCTCTGTCACTATTTACATTCGCTTCTCTCTGATATCTGTATTGGCATCTTTTATTTTCACATTACCCATTTGTACCCAAGGGGCTTATCCCTCCACCCAACAGACACACACACACACATATATACACTCACACTTCCTTTAGGTTTTAAAAAAAAAATTTTTAGCAAATTCATTCCAGTGGTAAGTGTGAAACGCGTAGGAAAAAAAACGTGATTATGTTTGAGATTGTCTATTGGGTTGCAAAGAGACATTTGGAATTAAGAAATTAATGTATTTTCTTACTTAGTAGAGAGTCTTTACTACAAATAGTTGTAGTACTTCCTATATAGTACTTGTATGAGCACTCTGATTTCTGTCCAATACGTTATAAGAATGGATGGATGGATGGATTATCAAATGCATTATTAAAAATCTTAAAGTTTTATAGGTTAGACTTATATTCAGTTCTGTCTCATTCATTGTGTCTTGCAGTGTCAAATGTATTTGTTTGCGATCAAAAACTCAGTAAGTAGTAATCTACACTAATTTAATGGGGGGGGGGGGTAGTTGTTTCTATGGAAACTGTTTGTTTGTCACCCAAACCAATAAATAATATATATATATACAGGGCTTTTTTTGTGACGGTACGCACCGGTACGGCGTACCGGCACCTTTTTGAAAAAAAACAAACTTTTCTTGTATTTTAACGTATATTAGTAACTTTTAGTAGTTAAAAGTTAGGCAATCAACTACTAAGTACCGACACCTAATCAATGAGTACCGGCACCTAATCACTGAGTACCGGCACCTATTTTTATTTTACAAAAAAAGCACTGTGTGTGTATATATATATATATATATATATATATATACCAGCCTTTTATTACACGCGGCCCGCGGGTATTAATTTGCGTATATTTTATATTTTCATGTGTAAAAGTAAAAAACTATGTTTGCAAAGTGTAGTTTTTAAAGTTAGATCTAGATCCTGTTGGCATTGTCTCATGTAAACATGGCTATACGACCTAGATCCATGAAATAGTAATACTTTCATAGAATTGGGCAACTTCTTTTTATCGTCTGAAACTTGTTTTAAGGTTACTTTACATACGTCACTGTTCCAGTTAGTGCCCAAGGAACATTTCTGACAAATTTTGTCAAGAGTGGTCAAACCATTTTGATTTCTATTCGGGATATACATACATACTTACATACTTTATGCTTTATATTATATTATACAAGTCTTTGAAGAATCTAATCTGAAGGCTTTAACACTGTGATGTTACTTATATTCCTCTCTGCATTTGTATAGTCATACTGCTTAATACATTACCCTAGGTCTGATCCTTTTCATATAGCTTCTTTTTCTCTTTCTATCTTTCTCTCTCTATCTCGTTCTCTCTATCGCTCTCCCTCTTCCTCTCTCTAAGTCCTTCTCTCTCTTTATCTCTCATTTTATTTCTCACTCTCTCTCTCTCTCTCTCTCTCTCTCTCTCTCTCAGCCGATCACACCATCTAAATCTCACTTTCTCTTAGTCTCTTTTTCTCTAGATCTATCTCTCTCTCGCTCTATCTCTCTCTCTCTCTCTCGAGCTCTCTTCCTCTTGGTCTCTCTTTCTGTAGATCTATATTAGATTTCTCTATCTCTCTGTCTGTCTCGCTTTCTCCTATCCTAGTGCAGGTCTACTACATCATTAATAAACTAAATAAAACGTATTTCCGAGCCCTCCCTGCACTGTTTTGTAACGCTAGCACACTAACACCCACAGTCCAAGTTTTCTTAGCACCCCCACCCGACCGCAGCCTTTACCACTGTGCCTCTAGATGTACGTAGATTCTGGATCAATATATCACGATCTACCTCCCTGGGTTAGAACCTGCTGAGCGATACACACACTCCCACATACAAGCACACTCAGAGCACTGGTCATCGCTTCCTCTTCCATTTAACTTTCGTTCGTTAACTTCCCTCTGTCCAGGTGTTGGCTTCAGCCTTAACGAGACCGGCAATGAAGATTAATTATCCGTTAACAGGCCAAGAGGAAATATCTGACAGTAAAGCAATAAAATTGTTCTTATTTCTCGCGCGAATGGTGCAGAAGACCTAGTCAACACTTTACTTGTTACCTCCACTTTCCCGCCATTTCAAGAAATTTTTCCAGAGCGGAAGTCTGTTTCGGTCAAACTGCTAATTTTAAACTTACATCTTTATGACAGAATTATGGGAGAAATGGCTACTTCACATTTTACATCAGATCCTGTGTCTGTTGATGTTGTCACATGACAAGGTTATTAGCAGATTTTTGTTTTTAGAATCCCACGTTTACAGCTTCTTCTAAGTTAATGTGCAATGAGTGCCTGAAAAAACAAATTGAAATCTAGATATAGTCTAATTGTGGATTCTGTGGTGGCCCACCGCAATCGGTATCGGCCTCTTGCTGTTCCCATAAGAAAGCGAATTGAGGGGGGATGAGCCACAGAATTTATGTATTTTTATTTTTGTTTTGAAGCACTTTGCTTGTATAGATGAATATTAAAAAAAAGGGTGATGTTTATTCAAAAAACTGAAGCAATTTCACTCAATATAAGCTGTTATTTGAAATGATAGGACTATACAAGAAAAACATTTCAAACATTCATTTGTTAACGCAATATCTCCATTATAAAACTTAATCCGTGATCCGTGATTTTGACACCATCAGATACATTTAATTATGTATTTACTCATTTAACCAGCGGGAATTCTTACTTTTGAGATTATTTATTGATATTATCATTATATGGAGATCTAGATCTTAGACCAGACCTAGACTTCTGGTTTAGAACTCCTAAGGTCTAGTCTAGATCTAGAACCTAGATGTAATCTATATTAGATTTACGTAAAACAAAAGTATTAGTAAAAAGTAGATATTCTTTCCATAGAATTGAAGTAACTATAAATATACTTTGTCTTCGTTATGGTAGACTCTTAGAACACTATACGGTTGACTATGCAATGTTTTTTTTTTCTATGTCTAGTCTAGCCTAATTGACATTTCTTTTACCTTAAAAAATTATAACAGTCAAACTAGAGTGTTCCTCGTGTGGCCAACGAGCTAGTAATTCTGTTCTCGGCGATAAACTGTTAAATTCTTGAAAAATCGTTAGAGCCGTTTTTTGAGATCAGCTGTCCGCCCACCCAACTAGGTTCCTTCATGAAAAAGCGACATGAATAGAGATATTGTAAAAATGAGAAATAATGACAGACAGAAAACAAGAGACAGAGACGCTGATACACTCACACACAGAGTACATAAAAATAAAAAATAAAACGAACTAGAAAGGCAAGCTGTTGGGAAACTTTTAGCCATCACTAGAAATTCTATTGTATATAATGTAATACTTTCTTCTTAATTATTTGAAAAAATCAAACTTAAAATACATCTTCAAATATTTAAAAAATACTTGTGTTAATCCGGTAACTCTATAAGTCCTTTTGGTACCAATGATGGACAGTTCGTTCACAATTTCAAGCCAACAGACTTGGTCCTACCAAATTCTGAATAAGATTTCCTCTTCTCGTTTATTGGCAGTCGGATGTTGGAAAGAATTAACCTTCTAGGCTTAAGATTCATCTCCATAAGTCAACATAGTACATAAACACACACACACATGCGCTCACGAACACATATTGTATTCCACATTGAAAAAAAAACCACCTTCAGATACTTCGTAGGTCATTTGCTGATGCTTTCCAGAAGTTTCTTGTCGTCTGCAACTAATGTCTGTTTTTTTGTAAGCTGATTATCTCTCCTGTCAGACTGGACTGCCTTCTTGTTGATCACATTCAAATAGCGACAAAGTATTGTCTGCTTGTATCAGCCAGCGCCTTAAAGACCAACTGAAAAGGTTTTTATCGAAATTGAGATAACTATTGATTATGATAGTAGATGGTATCAAATATAGTTCCTAAAAATTTGAGTTAAAAGAAATACATATTTATACTACAAAAAGTCATTTGAAAGTGTAAAAAAATTGACGAGATTTGACATGGCTATGTCATGGCCGAAAGCGGAAGTGACGTTTTAGTATGGAAAATCACGGAAAAATGTCGAGCTCCTGCCAATAGATATTGCGTTCTGTGGAAAAACACAACACATACAAACCAAATTACTCAATGAAAGATAAGCTTAACGCGTTCAAAATAGAGCCACTTTCAAGGTTTGATGAAACCAGACAGCTATTACAATGTTTCGTTCGCAGGTAATCAACTGCCGTGTTATCGATAATGTCTCTTCCAATTACAAACATAAGTGATTTCAATGATACAATTTTTTTTTGGGGGGGGGGGGGGAGGAATGTTCAGACAGACTAGAATTTTATTACATGACCCGAAAAGCCTATTAAATATGGAGTTAAATTTTTTTTTTTAAATCTTCTTTTATGCCCGAAGCAAAACAGCGTTTGAAAAAAATATATATTTCCAGGCATTTTGCAATAGAGTTCTCGATGCAGTACAGTCAACTGCAGAATAGAGTGCTCAATGCAGTACAGTCAACTGCAGAATAGAGTGCTCAATGCAGTACAGTCAACTGCAGAATAGAGTGCTCAATGCAGTACAGTCAACTGCAGAATATAGAGTGCTCAATGCAGTACAGTCACCTGCAGAATAGTGTGCTCAATGCAGTACAGTCAACTGCAGAATAGAGTGCTCAATGCAGTATAGTCACCTGCAGAATAGAGTGCTCAATGCAGTAGAGTCACCTGCAGAATAGGGTGCTCAATGCAGTACAGTCACCTGCAGAATATAATGCTAAATGCAGTACAGTCACCTGCAGAATAGGGTGCTCAATGCAGTAAAGTCACCTGCAGAATAGGGTGCTCAATGCAGTACAGTCACCTGCAGAATAGAGTGCTCAATGCAGTACAGTCACCTGCAGAATAGAATGCTCAATGCAGTGCAGTCACGTGCAGAATAGAGTGATCAATGCAATACTGTCACCTGCAGAATAGAGTGCTCAATGCAGTAGAGTCACCTGCAGAATATAGTGATCAATGCAGTACAGTCACCTGCAGAATATAGTGCTAAATGCAGTACAGTCACCTGCAGAATAGAGTGATCAATGCAGTACAGTCACCTGCAGAATAAAGTGATCAATGCAGTACAGTCACCTGCAGAATAGGGTGCTCAATGCAGTACAGTCACCTGCAGAATAGAGTGCTCAATGCAGTACAGTCACCTGCAGAATAGGGTGCTCAATGCAGTAAAGTCACCTGCAGAATAGGGTGCTCAATGCAGTACAGTCACCTGCAGAATAGAGTGCTCAATGCAGTACAGTCACCTGCAGAATAGAGTGCTCAATGCAGTGCAGTCACGTGCAGAATAGAGTGATCAATGCAATACTGTCACCTGCAGAATAGAGTGATCAATGCAGTACAGTCACCTGCAGAATATAGTGCTTAATGCAGTACAGTCACCTGCAGAATATAGTGCTAAATGCAGTAAAGTCACGTGCAGAATAGAGTGATCAATGCAGTACAGTCACCTGCAGAATAGAGTGATCAATGCAGTACAGTCACCTGCAAATAGAGTGCTCAATGCAGTACAGTCAACTGCAGAATAGAGTGATCAATGCAGTACAGTCACCTGCAGAATAGAGTGATCAATGCATTACAGTCACCTGCAAATAGAGTGCTCAATGCAGTACAGTCACCTGCAAATAAAGTGCTCAATGCAATGCAGTACAGTCACCTGCAAATAGAGTGCTCAATGCAGTACAGTCACATGCAAATAGAGTGCTCAATGCGGTACAGTCACCTGCAAATAGAGTGCTCAGTGCAGTCCAGTCACCTGCAGAATAGAGTGCTCAATGCAGTGCAGTCACGTGCAGAATAGAGTGATCAATGCAATACTGTCACCTGCAGAATAGAGTGCTCAATGCAGTACAGTCACCTGCAGAATATAGTGCTCAATGCAGTACAGTCACCTGCAGAATATAGTGCTAAATGCAGTACAGTCACCTGCAGAATAGAGTGATCAATGCAGTACAGTCACCTGCAGAATAGAGTGATCAATGCAGTACAGTCACCTGCAGAATAGGGTGCTCAATGCAGTAAAGTCACCTGCAGAATAGAGTGCTCAATGCAGTACAGTCACCTGCAGAATATAGTGATCAATGCGGTACAGTCACCTGCAAATAGAGTTCTCGATGCAGTACAGTCAACTGCAGAATAGAGTGCTCAATGCAGTACAGTCAACTGCAGAATAGAGTGCTCAATGCAGTACAGTCAACTGCAGAATAGAGTGCTCAATGCAGTACAGTCAACTGCAGAATATAGAGTGCTCAATGCAGTACAGTCACCTGCAGAATAGTGTGCTCAATGCAGTACAGTCAACTGCAGAATAGAGTGCTCAATGCAGTATAGTCACCTGCAGAATAGAGTGCTCAATGCAGTAGAGTCACCTGCAGAATAGGGTGCTCAATGCAGTACAGTCACCTGCAGAATATAATGCTAAATGCAGTACAGTCACCTGCAGAATAGGGTGCTCAATGCAGTAAAGTCACCTGCAGAATAGGGTGCTCAATGCAGTACAGTCACCTGCAGAATAGAGTGCTCAATGCAGTACAGTCACCTGCAGAATAGAATGCTCAATGCAGTGCAGTCACGTGCAGAATAGAGTGATCAATGCAATACTGTCACCTGCAGAATAGAGTGCTCAATGCAGTAGAGTCACCTGCAGAATATAGTGATCAATGCAGTACAGTCACCTGCAGAATATAGTGCTAAATGCAGTACAGTCACCTGCAGAATAGAGTGATCAATGCAGTACAGTCACCTGCAGAATAAAGTGATCAATGCAGTACAGTCACCTGCAGAATAGGGTGCTCAATGCAGTACAGTCACCTGCAGAATAGAGTGCTCAATGCAGTACAGTCACCTGCAGAATAGGGTGCTCAATGCAGTAAAGTCACCTGCAGAATAGGGTGCTCAATGCAGTACAGTCACCTGCAGAATAGAGTGCTCAATGCAGTACAGTCACCTGCAGAATAGAGTGCTCAATGCAGTGCAGTCACGTGCAGAATAGAGTGATCAATGCAATACTGTCACCTGCAGAATAGAGTGATCAATGCAGTACAGTCACCTGCAGAATATAGTGCTTAATGCAGTACAGTCACCTGCAGAATATAGTGCTAAATGCAGTAAAGTCACGTGCAGAATAGAGTGATCAATGCAGTACAGTCACCTGCAGAATAGAGTGATCAATGCAGTACAGTCACCTGCAAATAGAGTGCTCAATGCAGTACAGTCAACTGCAGAATAGAGTGATCAATGCAGTACAGTCACCTGCAGAATAGAGTGATCAATGCATTACAGTCACCTGCAAATAGAGTGCTCAATGCAGTACAGTCACCTGCAAATAAAGTGCTCAATGCAATGCAGTACAGTCACCTGCAAATAGAGTGCTCAATGCAGTACAGTCACATGCAAATAGAGTGCTCAATGCGGTACAGTCACCTGCAAATAGAGTGCTCAGTGCAGTCCAGTCACCTGCAGAATAGAGTGCTCAATGCAGTGCAGTCACGTGCAGAATAGAGTGATCAATGCAATACTGTCACCTGCAGAATAGAGTGCTCAATGCAGTACAGTCACCTGCAGAATATAGTGCTCAATGCAGTACAGTCACCTGCAGAATATAGTGCTAAATGCAGTACAGTCACCTGCAGAATAGAGTGATCAATGCAGTACAGTCACCTGCAGAATAGAGTGATCAATGCAGTACAGTCACCTGCAGAATAGGGTGCTCAATGCAGTAAAGTCACCTGCAGAATAGGGTGCTCAATGCAGTACAGTCACCTGCAGAATAGAGTGCTCAATGCAGTACAGTCACGTGCAGAATAGAGTGATCAATGCAATACTGTCACCTGCAGAATAGAGTGCTCAATGCAGTACAGTCACCTGCAGAATATAGTGCTCAATGCAGTACAGTCACCTGCAGAATAGAGTGCTCAATGCAGTACAGTCACCTGCAGAATATAGTGATCAATGCAGTACAGTCACCTGCAAATAGAGTGATCAATGCAGTACAGTCACCTGCAGAATAGAGTGCTCAATGCAGTACAGTCACCTGCAGAATAGGGTGCTCAATGCAGTACAGTCACCTGCAGAATAGAGTGCTCAATGCAGTACAGTCACCTGCAGAATAGAGTGCTCAATGCAGTGCAGTCACGTGCAGAATAGAGTGATCAATGCAATACAGTCACCTGCAGAATAGGGTGCTCAATGCATTACAGTCACCTGCAGAATATAGAGCTCAATGCAGTACAGTCAACTGCAGAATATAGTGCTACATGCAGTACAGTCACCTGCAGAATAGAGTGATCAATGCAGTACAGTCACCTGCAGAATAGAGTGATCAATGCAGTGCAGTCACCTGCAAATAGAGTGCTCAATGCAGTACAGTCACCTGCAAATAAAGTGCTCAATGCAATGCAGTACAGTCACCTGCAAATAGAGTGCTCAATGCAGTGCAGTCACCTGCAAATAGAGTGCTCAATGCAGTACAGTCACCTGCAAATAAAGTGCTCAATGGAATGCAGTACAGTCACCTGCAAATAGAGTGCTCAATGCAGTACAGTCACATTCAAATAGAGTGCTCAATGCAGTACAGTCACCTGCAAATAGAGTGCTCAATGCAGTACAGTCACCTGCAGAATAAAGTGATCAATGCAGTACAGTCACCTGCAGAATAGGGTGCTCAATGCAGTACAGTCACCTGCAGAATAGAGTGCTCAATGCAGTACAGTCACCTGCAGAATAGGGTGCTCAATGCAGTAAAGTCACCTGCAGAATAGGGTGCTCAATGCAGTACTGTCACCTGCAGAATAGAGTGCTCAATGCAGTACAGTCACCTGCAGAATAGAGTGCTCAATGCAGTGCAGTCACGTGCAGAATAGAGTGATCAATGCAATACTGTCACCTGCAGAATAGAGTGATCAATGCAGTACAGTCACCTGCAGAATATAGTGCTTAATGCAGTACAGTCACCTGCAGAATATAGTGCTAAATGCAGTAAAGTCACGTGCAGAATAGAGTGATCAATGCAGTACAGTCACCTGCAGAATAGAGTGATCAATGCAGTACAGTCACCTGCAAATAGAGTGCTCAATGCAGTACAGTCAACTGCAGAATAGAGTGATCAATGCAGTACAGTCACCTGCAGAATAGAGTGATCAATGCATTACAGTCACCTGCAAATAGAGTGCTCAATGCAGTACAGTCACCTGCAAATAAAGTGCTCAATGCAATGCAGTACAGTCACCTGCAAATAGAGTGCTCAATGCAGTACAGTCACATGCAAATAGAGTGCTCAATGCGGTACAGTCACCTGCAAATAGAGTGCTCAGTGCAGTCCAGTCACCTGCAGAATAGAGTGCTCAATGCAGTGCAGTCACGTGCAGAATAGAGTGATCAATGCAATACTGTCACCTGCAGAATAGAGTGCTCAATGCAGTACAGTCACCTGCAGAATATAGTGCTCAATGCAGTACAGTCACCTGCAGAATATAGTGCTAAATGCAGTACAGTCACCTGCAGAATAGAGTGATCAATGCAGTACAGTCACCTGCAGAATAGAGTGATCAATGCAGTACAGTCACCTGCAGAATAGGGTGCTCAATGCAGTAAAGTCACCTGCAGAATAGGGTGCTCAATGCAGTACAGTCACCTGCAGAATAGAGTGCTCAATGCAGTACAGTCACGTGCAGAATAGAGTGATAAATGCAATACTGTCACCTGCAGAATAGAGTGCTCAATGCAGTACAGTCACCTGCAGAATATAGTGCTCAATGCAGTACAGTCACCTGCAGAATAGAGTGCTCAATGCAGTACAGTCACCTGCAGAATATAGTGATCAATGCAGTACAGTCACCTGCAAATAGAGTGCTCAATGCAGTACAGTCAACTGCAGAATAGAGTGATCAATGCAGTACAGTCACCTGCAGAATAGAGTGCTCAATGCAGTACAGTCACCTGCAGAATAGGGTGCTCAATGCAGTACAGTCACCTGCAGAATATAGTGATCAATGCAGTACAGTCACCTGCAAATAGAGTGCTCAATGCAGTACAGTCAACTGCAGAATAGAGTGATCAATGCAGTACAGTCACCTGCAGAATAGAGTGCTCAATGCAGTACAGTCACCTGCAGAATAGGGTGCTCAATGCAGTACAGTCACCTGCAGAATAGAGTGATCAATGCAGTACAGTCACCTGCAGAATAGAGTGATCAATGCATTACAGTCACCTGCAAATAGAGTGCTCAATGCAGTACAGTCACCTGCAAATAAAGTGCTCAATGCAATGCAGTACAGTCACCTGCAAATAGAGTGCTCAATGCAGTACAGTCACATGCAAATAGAGTGCTCAATGCGGTACAGTCACCTGCAAATAGAGTGCTCAGTGCAGTCCAGTCACCTGCAGAATAGAGTGCTCAATGCAGTGCATTCACGTGCAGAATAGAGTGATCAATGCAATACTGTCACCTGCAGAATAGAGTGCTCAATGCAGTACAGTCACCTGCAGAATATAGTGCTCAATGCAGTACAGTCACCTGCAGAATATAGTGCTAAATGCAGTACAGTCACCTGCAGAATAGAGTGATCAATGCAGTACAGTCACCTGCAGAATAGAGTGATCAATGCAGTACAGTCACCTGCAGAATAGGGTGCTCAATGCAGTAAAGTCACCTGCAGAATAGGGTGCTCAATGCAGTACAGTCACCTGCAGAATAGAGTGCTCAATGCAGTACAGTCACGTGCAGAATAGAGTGATCAATGCAATACTGTCACCTGCAGAATAGAGTGCTCAATGCAGTACAGTCACCTGCAGAATATAGTGCTCAATGCAGTACAGTCACCTGCAGAATAGAGTGCTCAATGCAGTACAGTCACCTGCAGAATATAGTGATCAATGCAGTACAGTCACCTGCAAATAGAGTGCTCAATGCAGTACAGTCAACTGCAGAATAGAGTGATCAATGCAGTACAGTCACCTGCAGAATAGAGTGCTCAATGCAGTACAGTCACCTGCAGAATAGGGTGCTCAATGCAGTACAGTCACCTGCAGAATAGAGTGCTCAATGCAGTACAGTCACCTGCAGAATAGAGTGCTCAATGCAGTGCAGTCACGTGCAGAATAGAGTGATCAATGCAATACAGTCACCTGCAGAATAGGGTGCTCAATGCAGTACAGTCACCTGCAGAATATAGAGCTCAATGCAGTACAGTCAACTGCAGAATATAGTGCTACATGCAGTACAGTCACCTGCAGAATATAGAGCTCAATGCAGTACAGTCACCTGCAGAATAGAGTGATCAATGCAGTGCAGTCACCTGCAAATAGAGTGCTCAATGCAGTACAGTCACCTGCAAATAAAGTGCTCAATGCAATGCAGTGCAGTCACCTGCAAATAGAGTGCTCAATGCAGTGCAGTCACCTGCAAATAGAGTGCTCAATGCAGTACAGTCACCTGCAAATAAAGTGCTCAATGCAATGCAGTACAGTCACCTGCAAATAAAGTGCTCAATGCAATGCAGTACAGTCACCTGCAAATAGAGTGCTCAATGCAGTACAGTCACCTGCAAATAGAGTGCTCAATGCAGTACAGTCACCTGCAGAATAAAGTGATCAATGCAGTACAGTCACCTGCAGAATAGGGTGCTCAATGCAGTACAGTCACCTGCAGAATAGAGTGCTCAATGCAGTACAGTCACCTGCAGAATAGGGTGCTCAATGCAGTACAGTCACCTGCAGAATAGGGTGCTCAATGCAGTACAGTCACCTGCAGAATAGAGTGCTCAATGCAGTACAGTCACCTGCAGAATAGAGTGCTCAATGCAGTGCAGTCACGTGCAGAATAGAGTGATCAATGCAATACTGTCACCTGCAGAATAGAGTGATCAATGCAGTACAGTCACCTGCAGAATATAGTGCTTAATGCAGTACAGTCACCTGCAGAATATAGTGCTAAATGCAGTAAAGTCACGTGCAGAATAGAGTGATCAATGCAGTAAAGTCACGTGCAGAATAGAGTGATCAATGCAGTACAGTCACCTGCAGAATAGAGTGATCAATGCAGTACAGTCACCTGCAAATAGAGTGCTCAATGCAGTACAGTCAACTGCAGAATATAGTGATCAATGCAGTACAGTCACCTGCAGAATAGAGTGATCAATGCATTACAGTCACCTGCAAATAGAGTGCTCAATGCAGTACAGTCACCTGCAAATAAAGTGCTCAATGCAATGCAGTACAGTCACCTGCAAATAGAGTGCTCAATGCAGTACAGTCACATGCAAATAGAGTGCTCAATGCGGTACAGTCACCTGCAAATAGAGTGCTCAGTGCAGTCCAGTCACCTGCAGAATAGAGTGCTCAATGCAGTGCAGTCACGTGCAGAATAGAGTGATCAATGCAATACTGTCACCTGCAGAATAGAGTGCTCAATGCAGTACAGTCACCTGCAGAATATAGTGCTCAATGCAGTACAGTCACCTGCAGAATATAGTGCTAAATGCAGTACAGTCACCTGCAGAATAGAGTGATCAATGCAGTACAGTCACCTGCAGAATAGAGTGATCAATGCAGTACAGTCACCTGCAGAATAGGGTGCTCAATGCAGTAAAGTCACCTGCAGAATAGGGTGCTCAATGCAGTACAGTCACCTGCAGAATAGAGTGCTCAATGCAGTACAGTCACGTGCAGAATAGAGTGATAAATGCAATACTGTCACCTGCAGAATAGAGTGCTCAATGCAGTACAGTCACCTGCAGAATATAGTGCTCAATGCAGTACAGTCACCTGCAGAATAGAGTGCTCAATGCAGTACAGTCACCTGCAGAATATAGTGATCAATGCAGTACAGTCACCTGCAAATAGAGTGCTCAATGCAGTACAGTCAACTGCAGAATAGAGTGATCAATGCAGTACAGTCACCTGCAGAATAGAGTGCTCAATGCAGTACAGTCACCTGCAGAATAGGGTGCTCAATGCAGTACAGTCACCTGCAGAATAGAGTGCTCAATGCAGTACAGTCACCTGCAGAATAGAGTGCTCAATGCAGTGCAGTCACGTGCAGAATAGAGTGATCAATGCAATACAGTCACCTGCAGAATAGGGTGCTCAATGCAGTACAGTCACCTGCAGAATATAGAGCTCAATGCAGTACAGTCAACTGCAGAATATAGTGCTACATGCAGTACAGTCACCTGCAGAATAGAGTGATCAATGCAGTACAGTCACCTGCAGAATAGAGTGATCAATGCAGTGCAGTCATCTGCAAATAGAGTGCTCAATGCAGTACAGTCACCTGCAAATAAAGTGCTCAATGCAATGCAGTACAGTCACCTGCAAATAGAGTGCTCAATGCAGTACAGTCACATGCAAATAGAGTGCTCAATGCAGTACAGTCACCTGCAAATAGAGTGCTCAATGCAGTACAGTCACCTGCAAATAGAGTGCTCAATGCAGTACAGTCACCTGCAGAATAGAGTGCTCAATGCAGTACAGTCACCTGCAGAGAGTTCAGAAATATTTTTGACGTTGTTTTACAGTTCTACCGAATATACAAAGAGAATGTTTTCCCAATCGATCAACACTGACTTAACAAGCTGTCTTGAAGCCTGATTTTGTTTGACCTAATTTGTATCAAAAGGAAAAAAAAACTGCATCTGATATTTGATTTTCTGGCATTAAACTTTTAGCTTGCATTTTAATGTGTTTTGTTATTCTGTGGAGGGTTGTATCGAGGGAAAACTTGGAGGGGGTAATAGGAACATTTTTAAAGAGTTTTCGTTGTGGATGTACCGGATTCTAGTAGAACGTATTGTACTGGTGTAGTGTTTTATCAACTGCAGAGTTTTCGTTGTGGTTGTATTGGCGTCTAGTAGAAAGTATTGCACTGGTGTAGTGTTTTATCAACCGCCGAGTTTTCGTTGTGGTTGTACTGGCGTCTAGTAGAACGTATTGAACTGGTGTAGTGTTTTATCAACTGCAGAGTTTTCGTTGTGGTTGTACTGGCGTCTAGTAGAACGTATTGTACTGGTGTAGTGTTTTATCAACTGCAGAGTTTTCGTTGTGGTTGTACTGGCGTCTAGTAGAACGTATTGCACTGGTGTAGTGTTTTATCAACTGCAAAGTTTTCGTTATGGCTGTACTGGCGTCTAGTTGAAAGTATTGTGCAGGTGTAGTGTTTTATCAACTGCAGAGTTTTTGTTGTGGTTCTACTGGCGTCTAGTAGAACGTATTGCACTGGTGTAGTGTTTTATCAACTGAAAAGTTTTCGTTATGGTTCTACTGGCGTCTAGTAGAACGTATTTCACTGGTGTAGTGTTTTATCAACTGCAAAGTTTTCGTTATGGTTCTACTGGCGTCTAGTAGAACGTATTGCACTGGTGTAGTGTTTTATCAACTGCAAAGTTTTCGTTATGGTTGTACTGGCGTCTAGTAGAACGTATTGCACTGGTGTAGTGTTTTATCATCTGCAAAGTTTTCTGGAGTAAAAACGTAGTGCCCTTAAAAAATTTTCACGTCCTTGACCTCATTGATGAGAAAGAGAGAGAGAGAACTCTACTTGGCACATATTATTGAGCAGACTTAAGAGATCGATGCTGTGATACCTTGGCAGGCGTGAGGCGTTAAAAAAAAAATTGCTTTAAATACAATGTCAGGGTTGTCACTTCATATTCTATGTATCAATTAGTGCACGTGAATGTACTTCTTCTCGAATCTCGCGGCGTGTTGACTAATGTGAAACTTGGTGTTGAAGAAACATAAAAAGATTAACATGGTACCTCTACCAACATCTCTAAAAGCATTTCCATTGTCACTGACAATGTTCATTCTTTGGAGAAATCATGTCTTGTCATGTTCGTTCTTTGGAGAAATCATGTCCTGATAAAGTCCATTCTTTGGAGAAATCATGTCCTGATAATGTTCGTTCTTTGAAGAAATCCTGTCCTGATAAAGTCCGTTCTTTGGAGAAATCATGTCCTGATAAAGTCCGTTTTTTTGAGAAATCATGTCCTGATAATGTTCGTTCTTTGAAGAAATCATGTCCTGATAAAGTCCGTTCTTTGAAAAAATCATGTCCTGATAAAGTCCGTGCTTTGAAGAAATCATGTCCTGATAAAGTCCGTTCTTTGGAGAAATCATGTCCTGATAATGTTCGTTCTTTGAAGAAATCATGTCCTGATAAAGTCCGTTCTTTGGAGAAATCATGTCCTTATAAAGTCCGTTCTTTGGAGAAATCATGTCCTGATAAAGTCCGTTCTTTGAAGAAATCATGTCCTGATAAAGTCCGTTCTTTGGAGAAATCATGTCCTGATAAAGTCCGTTCTTTGGAAAAATCATGTCCTGATAAAGTCCGTTCTTTGGAGAAATCATGTCCTGATAAAGTCCGATCTTTGGAGAAATCATGTCCTGATAATGTTCGTTCTTTGAAGAAATCATCTCCTGATAAAGTCCGTTCTTTGGAGAATTCATGTCCTGATAAAGTCCGTTCTTTGGAGAAATCATATCCTGATAAAGTCCGTTCTTTGGAGAAATCATGTCCTGATAAAGTCCGTTCTTTGGAGAAATCATGTCCTGATAAAGTCCGTGCTTTAAAGAAATCATGTCCTGATAAAGTCCGTGCTTTAAAGAAATCATGTCCTGATAAAGTCCGTGCTTTAAAGAAATCATGTCCTGATAAAATCCGTGCTTTAAAGAAATCATGTCCTGATAAAGTTTGTGAATTAAAGAAATCATGTCCTGATAAAGTCCGTGCTTTAAAGAAATCATATCCTGATAAAGTCCGTGCTTTAAAGAAATCATGTCCTGATAAAGTCCGTTCTTTAAAGAAATCATGTCCTGATAAAGTCCGTGCTTTAAAGAAATCATGTCCTGATAAAGTCCGTTCTTTAAAGAAATCATGTCCTGATAAAGTCCGTGCTTTAAAGAAATCATGTCCTGATGAAGTCCGTGCTTTAAAGAAATCATGTCCTGATAAAATCCGTGCTTTAAAGAAATCATG
Organism: Biomphalaria sudanica; assembly: GCA_036873155.1. Taxonomy (NCBI): domain Eukaryota; kingdom Metazoa; phylum Mollusca; class Gastropoda; family Planorbidae; genus Biomphalaria; species Biomphalaria sudanica. The sequence goes on from JAZGLO010000355.1 coordinate 371,279, forward strand.
TCCTGATAAAGTCCGTGCTTTAAAGAAATCATGTCCTGATAAAATCCGTGCTTTAAAGAAATCATGTCCTGATAAAGTCCGTGCTTTAAAGAAATCATGTCTTGATAAAGTCCGTGCTTTAAAGAAATCATGTCCTGATAAAGTCCGTGCTTTAAAGAAATCCTGTCCTGATAAAGTCCGTGCTTTAAAGAAATCATCGGACCTTCAATACTAGCGTGTTGTGTGTTTGTTGGTGTCGTTGTTGTAATTACGTTCAGGGGAGATAATACCTCTTCAACGTTTTGTTCAATTTCTATGTTTTTTTTCTCTCTAGTCCAACAAAAACTAGAAGTGTGATGTTCATCTTGAGATTAGTTCACACTTCTGCTAGGGGTGTCAAAAGTTAAGGTCTATGTTCTAGCTAGCAGGTGTCTATGTTCCTTCTTGACAGGTGTACTTGAGTTACCTTCATCATTAAAGTCTTACAAGGTGGCGGCAATTAAAATCATGGACACGAAATGCCGCTTTGTTGAACCAAGAGGAAATGAATGTGTCTTCTTGTTGCCAGGCAACGGAAGGCTGAGTTAGGAAACAGAAGGAAGAATAGTTCAAAGTGTTGGATCGCTTTAGGCTACCAAATATCTAACTGCTAACTATAGAAGGACTACTAATACTACCTTCTCACTTTCTCTGTCTCTCTCTTTCTTTCTCTCACTTTCTCTGTCTCTCTCCTTCTTTCTCTCACTTTCTCTGTCTCTCTCCTTCTTTCTCTCACTTTCTCTGTCTCTCTCCTTCTTTCTCTCACTTTCTCTGTCTAACTCTCCGAGTTAAGAAATCCTCTTTATATTATAATAAGATATTAATTTATTTAAAACGCTCTCTGGCAGGAAGCTGATAAACTGCCAATAAAAAAAAAACAATGCACCACCTTAAACCATATCCACTGTGTCCACCTGAGAACCAGTGAAACAAAATATCTCATGGTACCAGTAAGTCTGTAGCACATCTACCTTTTGCTAAAAACACTTACGCCATCTCAGTGGCTTCAAACTTAAAAGTTTTCTATTGTCTTGAACCTACATTTTCTTTGTTAACAGCTCTTTGTAAAAATAATGAACATAATGATGTCGAGCAATGAAAGATTCTTAACCTAGAAACCGATGTGATACTTGCCAGGGGTTTTAAGATAACACTGAACCATGTGATATAGCTTTATAACAGTGCTCTTTATATACAAAAAGTCAATATATTTCTCAATTCTCTAGGTCAGAGCAAAGAACATAAACTTGTCTGAAGTCTATTCCAAACTCTCTCTCTCTCTCTCTCTCTCTCTCTCTCTATATATATATATATATATATATATATATATATATATATATATATATATATATATATATATATATATATATATATATATATATATATATATATATATATATATATATATATATATATATATATATATATATATATATATATATATATATATATATATATATATGATTCTAACCTAACAGTGTATGACTCAAAATCAAATGACTCTAAAAGAGTCTTTACCATTTACAACTGACGTGCTCAGTATCTGCCCGGTAGCTGGAAAATCTTATTGTTTCCAGAAAAAGGTTTCCATTATTTCCCTTGAGAAGGGGAAACCGAACTAAGATGTTCACTAAGAGAAAGCTGAACTAAGATGTTCACTAAGAGAAAGCTGAACTAAGATGTTCACTAAGAGAAAGCTGAACTAAGATGTTCACTAAGAGAAAGCTGAACTAAGATGTTCACTAAGAGAAAGCTGAACTAAGATGTTCACTAAGAGAAAGCTGAACTAAGATGTTCACTAAGAGAAAGCTGAACTAAGATGTTCACTAAGAGAAAGCTGAACTAAGATGTTCACTAAGAGAAAGCTGAACTAAGATGTTCACTAAGAGAAAGCTGAACTAAGATGTTCACTAAGAGAAAGCTGAACTAAGATGTTCACTAAGAGAAAGCTGAACTAAGATGTTCACTAAGAGAAAGCTGAACTAAGATGTTCACTAAGAGAAAGCTGAACTAAGATGTTCACTAAGAGAAAGCTGAACTAAGATGTTCACTAAGAGAAAGCTGAACTAAGATGTTCACTAAGAGAAAGCTGAACTAAGATGTTCACTGAGAGAAAGCTGAACTAAGATGTTCACTAAGAGAAAGCTGAACTAAGATGTTCACTAAGAGAAAGTTGAACTAAGATGTTCACTAAGAGAAAGCTAAAGTAAGATGTTCACTACGACAAAGCTGAACTAAGATGTTCACTAAGAGAAAGCTGAACTAAGATGTTCACTAAGAGAAAGCTGAACTAAGATGTTCACTAAGAGAAAGCTGAACTAAGATGTTCACTAAGAGAAAGCTGAACTAAGATGTTCACTAAGAGAAAGTTGAACTAAGATGTTCACTAAGAGAAAGTTGAACTAAGATGTTCACTAAGAGAAAGCTGAACTAAGATGTTCACTAAGAGAAAGCTGAACTAAGATGTTCACTAAGAGAAAGCTGAACTAAGATGTTCACTAAGGGAAAGCTGAACTAAGATGTTTACTAAGACAAAGCTGAACTAAAATGTTCACTAAGAGAAAGCTGAACTAAGATGTTCACTAAGAGAAAGCTGAACTAAGATGTTTACTAAGAGAAAGCTGAACTAAGATGTTCACTAAGAGAAAGCTGAACTAAGATGTTCACTAAGAGAAAGCTGAACTATGATGTTCACTAAGAGAAAGCTGAACTAAGATGTTCACTAGTTGTAGTTTTTTTTACCTCTCCTCTTGTCTCCCCCTCCTATTCTGTCTTCCAGACTTTCTCCTTAAGGTATTTGTATTGCGTTAAAAGGAAATAACTCTTAAACAGTTGTCATTCTTGAGACTAGAACGTTTCCCCTAACACCACAAGTGGTGGCGTTCTAAACATAAGTTTGTGCATTATTCTGAGCAGAAGTCCCGTTTCTTGTATCGCCTCCATCAACAGACTGGCTCTAGTCAAACGCCACGTCATCTTCTAATTCACTGATATTGTATGTTTATTTCATCTTCCATCAAATCTACAACACTGAGATCGACCGGCCGCTGCTTCGACATGAAGCATTCCAAATCAAAGAAAGAATGGTTCGAGCATACAATGTTTGCACCAATGTGTAGGTCGAGATCTCTATCCAATTAACACTATTCTAGTGTTTCCCAAACTGTGTTCTCGCAGAACACCCAGTGTTCCCCGAGACCTGAATAGGTGTTCCACAAACTACTAGAATAACTAACTAGTAGGCAACCCGTGAATTAACCTCTCTTAAAAAACAAGCAAAGTGTTCCATTAAATACTTACAATGTGGGAAGTGTTCCATTAAATACTTACAATGTGGGAAGTGTTCCATTAAATACTTACAATGTGGGAAGTGTTCCATTAAATACTTACAATGTGGGAAGTGTTCCATTAAATACTTACAATGTGGGAAGTGTTCCATTAAATACTTACAATGTGGGAAGTGTTCCATTAAATACTTACAATGTGGGAAGTGTTCCATTAAATACTTACAATGTGGGAAGTGTTCCATTAAATACTTACAATGTGGGAAGTGTTCCATTAAATACTTACAATGTGGGAAGTGTTCCATTAAATACTTACAATGTGGGAAGTGTTCCATTAAATACTTACAATGTGGGAAGTGTTCCATTAAATACTTACAATGTGGGAAGTGTTCCATTAAATACTTACAATGTGGGAAGTGTTCCATTAAATACTTACAATGTGGGAAGTGTTCCGTTAAGGAAAAAGTTTTGGAAATAGTGTGCTAGCAGATATCTCAAGCAACACTCACATGATCAAATATGCATAAACAGTGTCAAGGACACTAAATTGAACTTCACAGTTGCCAACTCAATACAAAAGAACTGAGCTATAATGTTTACAGTATCTCAATACTTGACAGTTGATCTCCTTTTTTACCGCTATTTTATTTGTTTTCAAATAATATCAAGTCATTGATGGAAAGTCTAATACTTTGTGCTACAAATGAACTTTAAAAAAAATTGATTCTGTATTGCTAAAAGTTGCACATTAATTGTCATATTCCTTTTCAAAAAACATGTCAACTATTCCTTTGTTTTGAACACAGGTTTCACCAAAAAGCTAGCTATTTATAGTGTTAGTTCGCCATGTTGGAAATATATATCCTATACTCTATGCGAGCAATTCTTGTATGTATGTATGTATGTATGTATTTATATTTATATATATATAAATTTTATTTCGAAAAGGGCTCTAACGACTTTCTTTAAAATTGCAAGGTATGTGCATATTAGTGAAAAAACAATTCTCAACTCACATCGGGAAAACTCGAGGTCGACCGTTATATCGGTTTGAAAAATCGAAAATTATTTTTGGCTAGAATGTTTTATGATTGAAAATTTTCCATGACATAAACGGGAAAAACGCTGCTGACCTTACTAGGCTTATCACAGTACACTAAAATATTTCTTTGCAAACAAGAACAAGTTTTAAAGAATCAATAGACCTAATTAAACATTTGCGCACCATCTTACTGTAGATTGATTTATTATAGAACTATGAAAGAAAAGTAATGAAATTAAATGTGCCAATGTATGATTAGTTATTGTGTTTTAAGTGCTTAATAAATTGTTTACTCTTTAATTGCGTAGAGTGGTGTAGATACCTTTTACTTTGTTGTTTATTTTGCTGGTGACTTCCAGATGTCTCGTTCTGAGGCCGCATGCAACCATGTGCTCTCTTCTATGTCAGCTAAGCCAAGTTGGCGCCTAAACTGGGCTTTTAAGCGTCACGGTGTTACGTCGACCACTTTTTAGCTCACCAAAAAAAAAGACTGCCTTTGGCATACGTTCGTCTGAGATTCGTCTCCCATACAGGATACTGCTCTGTCCAGCGTAACTGTCGGACTTTAAGAATTCACTCTATACAAAGGCCGCTGATACACATTTGAGACCAAAAGAAAATCTGCTCCCGATGACAGACGCGGACGCTAAAAGAAAATCTTAATCGAGCACCGCGGACAATGGTTATGCTTGCCCTGTGGCAAAATATGTAGGTCACAGCTGCAATCCTCATTAATTTTCGGACTCGAAGACAAGCCTTATTATTATTATTATTTTGCTGGTGAATATTACCATGTGTTCATGCTTCTGGTGTCTACTGTCCTGTACCAAAACAAAGGAAATGGTCATAACACAGCTTCTCTACGCTTTACTTGCTCACACTAAACATGATGTCCATCTAGCGGTCAACGAGTTTGCTTGCGCTGCAGCCTCTTATGATTTCATTATAAACCTCGGTAAATAGCTTGGAGTTAGGGCGTGTTGACGGAAGGCCCAGGAGAAATCTGAATGGAGAGATCTGTAAAAGCAGGCCATATCCCTCCGCGGGCTGTAGCACCACTGGGATGGATGGATGGCTGACAAAAGCCGCTTTGAACTTCTTATAGTCCGACAGTCAGGCTGAGCAGGGCACGTATCCCGTATGGGGGACGAATATATTTTTGCGGCGTAACAGAGGTGCCCCACGGAAACGTTTCTTTAGAAAACTAATGCAACGATTTAAGTCTATTAATAAAAAATTTTCCATTTTACTTTGTCACAAAGTGCCTGTTTTACCCTATAACGTAGAGATTTGAGTCACTTGATGTTTCGTACTAAAGCCATAATGAATATATACTAATTCCATAATTAAATGTCTGAACGTTACCATCTGAGAAGTAACACTGCAAAGACTTTCTTCCAAGCCAACAATAGTAGGCCTACAATAGTTTTACGCAAAAGATGGATTGTAAAACTATAAGACGGATGTGAGCTGTGGTTTGTCTAGACTGTAGGAGGACTTAAGAGACTTTATATTTCATCGCCATGTACAATTACATTTAGAACGAACAGAACACTAAAACAACTCTTAAGATTAGTAGTCTTTATCTGATCGTTCATTTTCGTAATTACAACAATAGCCCAATAGTTTTACGCGAAAGAAGCAATGTAAAACGTTAAGACGTGAGCTGTGGTTTTCTATAGGCCTACTGTTGGGGGGACTTTCTATTCTAATCGCCATGTACAATTACATTGAGAACTGACAGAACGAAACAGCAACTCTTCGGATTGATAGTCTTTACCCGATCGTTTATTTTCGTAATTACAAAAATATTCCCAAAATGACTTGGGGTCTATATCCTTCCTTAACAAATAATTTATCCGAGCGAGGCTCGGTCACCTGATATTATATATAATTTAATGCTTAAATCTAGATTTAGTAATTGAACATCGAAAAAAGAGCACTCCCGCCTCATGATTATTATTTAGCAATTTTTAGATACATAATCTAAAATGATCTAGGTAATCAATCTATTTAAATGTACATAAGATGATTACAAATCAATAGACGTGAATTATTTCGATTTTGGATCTTCAATGGAAACTAACAGGAAATGACTATTTCATGAATTTGCGTGTATATATATATAGGTCTGTGATTTGATCAATTGCGGATAAGAATTTGTTTCCGTTTCCAGTCTAGATAATATATATATATAGGTCTGTGGTTAAAATTATTTTATGCAAAATTATTACCTCTTTCTATTAATTAAACGAAGAAAAAAAATTAATAACATATTTTAATAAGTTGCATTTCCCATGAGGTATGTTAATAAAAGAAAAAGCGAATGTAATTATTTATATATTGGATTAGAGGGGGTTGCGAGGAGTTATCAGAAACGTAGTGAAGTCAAAATAACAGATTTTTAAATCCCCCCCCCCAGCCATTCTATTTGATAGATGGCATGGCTGATACATTGACGGAACCAGAAATTATTCTTGTTGGCTGCAGGAAAAGAGGTCAATTGTAGCTTTAAAGAAAACTATATTTACACGCATATGTTCTATGAGCATAATGTGAATTGATTCGTTTAGATTGACAGAATACACTGACAAAATAAAAAAATATATAACACAGACTTTTTGACATGCTACACTTCAAAAATCTGAACACTGCACTTCTAAAATCTGAACATTACACATCTAAAATCTGAACACTACACTTCTAGTATCTCAACAATACACTTCTAAAATCTGAACACTACACTTCTAGTATCTCAACAATACACTTCTAAAATCTGAACACTACACTTTTAGTATCTCAACAATACAATTCTAAAATCTGAACACTACACTTCTAGTATCTCAACAATACACTTCTAAAATCTGAACACTACACTTCTAGTATCTCAACAATACACTTCTAAAATCTGAACACTACACTTCTAGTATCTCAACAATAAATTTCTATAATCTGAACACTACACTTCTAGTAATCTCAACAATACACTTCTAAAATCTGAACACTACACTTCTAGTATCTCAACAATAAATTTCTATAATCTGAACAATACACTTCTAAAATCTGAACACTACACTTCTAGTATCTCAACAATAGACTTCTAAAATCTGAACACTATAGTGTTCGTCCTCTTGAACATTGTTCCTATTACTGTTCTACTTCTTGATGTAAAAAAGTGTGGAATATATTTAGTTATTAAAATTCTTTTTTTTTCCCCACTCTCCAGGTTGTATGGCGGCGTGTGGAGGGTGATAAAGTTCTGACTATCGGTACCATGACCTGGTCGATGGACAATAATGTCTCAATGGAACATTCCAAGTAAGAGAAACACAATGTAATCAGTTTTAAGTTTCGCATTAATGAGTCACCGAGCAGAAGTGAGGAAAGGAGAAAAAAATGTATAATTGAGAGTTGTGGCCCCTAGCTGAGCGAACCTCGCTTACCCCTCTTCCCGAACCCAATGAAAAAAAAAATCTCTTGAGTTTAGGTGAAATAGTAATGAGCCTTCGTTAGGGTCTGGACACTTCTACCTCCGTATACTGCGCTCCTGTCTTTGAAATTGAGCTGACGTTCTGTTCCGTAGGTCTTTGAATCGAATTGGAGAAAAGTCTGAGAACTTACAAAAGTAACTGAAAATTAAATTTTTATATCATAGAACTACAAAATTTATGAATGTATTGTTCAAATTAAATTTTTATTTTTGACTTTTATTAGAGTTTATTGGTGCAATCAAATGATTTTTTTGACAGATGTCATATTTTAAATTATTTTTAACAGCTTTCTAACCAACAAATGTGATTAAATATAATCGTAGTCATGAATGTCGTAATCAGGTCAATTTTTATTGATATATGTAATATAAATATATATATATATTTATTTATATTCTGCGAGTATAGAACAGCGGTTCTACAAATATTAAGAATCTTGGGATACATGAAATGTCTGGACCACTAAACCACTATTGAAGTTTATCAACGACTTTGTTTCTAGTTCCATGAACTCTGTATGGCAGTTTAGCTGAAATAACATTTAGACTCGACTTTGTTTCTACTCAGGAAATCTAAAGATGTGACCACTTGGAATCTCATTTTACATCACGTGACCCCAGAGGATTCTGGTGTGTACGAGTGTCAATTGACGTCACGAGCAGGACACGTTCGCCACGTGACTCTAAATGTCGTCGGTGAGTTGAGTCAGACTTTGTGCTCACACGTTTTCACACGCAATCATTTGTTTCCAAAAGGTACAAGAGAAGCCATGAACTTCAATGATTACAAGAGCATTTCACTAGATATAGTTTCTACTCAATTATTTTATTTCGGTGTTCAATTTGTATCTGTGGACAGTGGCATCACTAGGGTAGGTGTCACCCGGTGCGGACCGTACCCCCCCCTAACGGCTGTCACCCGGTGCGGACCGCACCCCGGCACCCACCTAGTGACGCCACTGTCTGTGGACATACATCTGTATCTAGTTAAACACAAACACGTGTTACTTTCAGAGCAACAGGAATTTAGTAGCGGCGACAAAGACTTGTCGCTTTTTGTGTGACTCTACCTCCAAGTCTAGTGCATGTTTTCTTCTCGTATTTGTTTATTTAATTAAATAAAACCTGAATGCATTCATTGTCACACTGTCAGCTACAAGACTATCATATTTGTTCACTTCAAAACATCTTGTTTTGTATATAGCATAACTTTATTCTTGTCCCCGAGGCGTCGTTAGGGTGGACTGTGTTGTCTAGGTTAAGGTGTCTAGATTTAAAAAAAAACCAAACTGAAGATGACAATCCCTGATACAATAAGCTTTTATATATAAAGGCAGTTTACATTGGTATATATGAGTTTTTAGGTTCTCCGAATGTCACTTGAAATTAATAAGTCTACAATTCTACACGATGGAAAGCCGAGTTTGAAAATGTATAGGCACTTCTCTTTTCATTTGAGCTAGGTGACAGAAGTAGGCAAGATCTTTATCAATACTTGTATTTAAACTAGCTGAAAATAAGATCAGAAACTTTGATCCATAACTATGATGTAATAAGTAGGTGTAATTAATTCATCATCATCTTATGTCACTTGACTTTTGGCGTAGGGGTGCTGTGGCAATTCGCGTAGCCAAATCCCATTACTATTTTTGGTCAGCAGCTGTTCTTAGGAGATTATCAAGAGAGAGACCTGTCCATTCTTTCACGTTGTCCAGCCAGCTGTTCTTAGGAGATTATCAAGAGAGAGACCGGTCCATTCTTTCACTTTGTCCAGCCAGCTGTTCTTATGAGATTATCAAGAGAGAGACCTGTCCATTCTTTCACGTTGTCCAGCCAGCTGTTCTTGGGAGATTATCAAGTGAGAGACCTGTCCATTCTTTCACGTTGTCCAGCCAGCTGTTCTTAGGAGATTATCAAGAGAGAGACCGGTCCATTCTTTCACTTTGTCCAGCCAGCTGTTCTTAGGAGATTATCAAGAGACAGACGGTCCATTCTTTCACTTTGTCCAGCCAGCTGTTCTTAGGAGATTATCAAGAGACAGACCGGCCCATTCTTTCACTTTGTCCAGCCAGCTGTTCTTAGAGATTATCAAGAGACAGACCGGCCCATTCTTTCACTTGTCCAGCCAGCTGTTCTTAGGAGATTATCAAGAGAGAGACCTGTCCATTCTTTCACGTTGTCCAGCCAGCTGTTCTTAGGAGATTATCAAGAGAGAGACCTGTCCATTCTTTCACTTTGTCCAGCCAGCTGTTCTTAGGAGATTATCAAGAGAGAGACCGGTCCATTCTTTCACTTTGTCCAGCCAGCTGTTCTTAGGAGATTATCAAGAGAGAGACCTGTCCATTCTTTCACGTTGTCCAGCCAGCTGTTCTTAGGAGATTATCAAGAGAGAGACGGTCCATTCTTTCACTTTGTCCAGCCAGCTGTTCTTAGGAGATTATCAAGAGAGAGACCTGTCCATTCTTTCACGTTGTCCAGCCAGCTGTTCTTAGGAGATTATCAAGGAGAGACCTGTCTTCTTTCACGTTGTCCAGCCAGCTGTTCTTAGGAGATTATCAAGGAGAGACCGGTCCATTCTTTCACTTTGTCCAGCCAGCTGTTCTTAGGAGATTATCAAGAGAGAGACCTGTCCATTCTTTCACGTTGTCCAGCCAGCTGTTCTTAGGAGATTATCAAGAGAGAGACCTGTCCATTCTTTCACTTTGTCCAGCCAGCTGTTCTTAGGAGATTATCAAGAGAGAGACCTGTCCATTCTTTCACTTTGTCCAGCCAGCTGTTCTTAGGAGATTATCAAGAGACAGACCTGTCCATTCTTTCACGTTGTCCAGCCAGCTGTTCTTAGGAGATTATCAAGAGAGAGACCGGCCCATTCTTTCACTTTGTCCAGCCAGCTGTTCTTAGGAGATTATCAAGAGAGAGACCTGTCCATTCTTTCACGTTGTCCAGCCAGCTGTTCTTAGGAGATTATCAAGAGAGAGACCTGTCCATTCTTTCACGTTGTCCAGCCAGCTGTTCTTAGGAGATTATCAAGAGAGAGACCGGTCCATTCTTTCACTTTGTCCAGCCAGCTGTTCTTAGGAGATTATCAAGAGACAGACCGACCGGCCCATTCTTTCACTTTGTCCAGCCAGCTGTTCTTAGGAGATTATCAAGAGACAGACCGGCCCATTCTTTCACGTTGTCCAGCCAGCTGTTCTTAGGAGATTATCAAGAGAGAGACCGGTCCATTCTTTCACGTTGTCCAGCCAGCTGTTCTTAGGAGATTATCAAGAGAGAGAACGGTCCATTCTTTCACATTGTCCAGCCAGCTGTTCTTAGGAGATTATCAAGAGACAGACCGGCCCATTCTTTCACGTTGTCCAGCCAGCTGTTCTTAGGAGATTATCAAGAGAGAGACCGGTCCATTCTTTCACGTTGTCCAGCCAGCTTTTCTCTGGACATCCTTTTCCTAGCTCTCCCTCCCTCCCTCTCTCTCCCTCCCTCTCTCCCTCTCTCTCTCTCTCTCTCTCTTTCTTCCTCTCCCCCATCTGTGTAACTGCAAGCACCCACATATTCATTACAAGCTCATTACTTGTTGCTTTTATACAAATCAATAACTCTGATAGTTAGGGAGATTAACAGCGGTGACACCAGCTGTGGGACCTGTGTTTCCCAGCGACCCTAGTGACGCCTCGGAAAATTGTCTTCAACACCTGTTTTAGTTCACTATGACCTTTTGTTTCATTCTCTTCTTTCTTTTATTTCCTTGTGTTCAGGTCCACCGCTCACAAGTAAAACAGGTATTTGTTGACTTTATACACATCTCGGTTCATCTCATTTCTAGCATGTTTTGTCAATTAACATTTTGGTGACATCTGGGTTTTTTTATATTTATTATTAACATTTCCTTTTACAACAACGTTTGATTGAGTTCAAAAGGTGACCTTGGTTTTTATTCACAAAAGCGCAGTTTATTTTTGTTTGTTTGTTGTTGTTTTTTTTTTGTGTGTATTTTGTTTTTGTTGTTTTGCTGTTTTTGTGTGTGTGTGTTTTTGTCATTGCGAAATTCAAATTTAAGATGGTTGCCCGGCAGTGTGGTTAGACTGTCAACATGATGGTGCCTAGTTGACACCCTTCACTCTACCATCCACTGACGTCAGGTTTGGGTTAGTTCTCAGTAATGCTTTGTTTTTAAAGGAACCTCTGAAAGGTATAAAACAAACCGACCAGATAAAATGGGAGATCTAACAAAGATGATTGTGCATGTGTTGATCTATTTTTGAAAATATTCCGACGAACTTTTCAACTTGTTCCTGTCGGATATCAAAATGTAAACAAGAAACAGTTTGAATCATGTATTCTATTGTCATGTATTCTATTGTCATGTATTCTATTGTCATGTATTCTATTGTCATGTATTCTATTGTCATGTATTCTATTGTCATGTATTCTATTGTCATGTATTGTCATGTATTCTATTGTCATGTATTCTATTGTCATGTATTCTATTGTCATGTATTCTATTGTCATGTATTCTATTGTCATGAAAAGAAATCGTTATTTGAACATAATTTCATCTCATTAATTTTGACAACTACATGTCGTGTATGTGTTTGTGTTATTAGCTGAGTGTTTGTTTACTAGCTGGTGGCGTGTATGTGTTACTCCCTGGCTAGTCTTGTGTTTGAGCTTAAATTACCTACACATCGCACCATGTGTATTTTGTTTACATGTTAGCTGCTGCATGCCCCCATATGTTGATTATTGTCTGCAACTTTATTGTTTACATTAAATGTGTGTCTCAAACAGAATATGCAATCTTATGTTCTCCACATATCAAATGTTTCTTTAAGACTTTTAATGAATGGACTTTCACCTGAGAATTATATATATATAACTATATCTGAATCATTGGTTACTTTGTGACTTGCATACTAGCAAGTCAAAACAACAATTTCTAAGCATGCCATCTCTTCTTGAGATCTCTTAGTTGATCCAGAGGCGGCTTACAGTGTGGCAAGTGGGTCTCCCCAAGTGGGTATCTCTAAGCCACTCGCCTTAATTAAAAAAAGGGGGAAGGGGGTAAAGAGAATCTTCTATCCCCGTCAGCCCATCGTATAACCGCGCTCTGCTTAGGCATGACACTTCCCCAAATCCCCGCGCTCTGCTTAGGCATGACACTTCCCCAGATCCCCGCGCCCTACTTAGGCATGACACTTCCCCAGATCCCCGCGCTCTGCTTAGGCATGACACTTCCCCAGATCCCCGCGCCCTACTTAGGCATGACACTTCCCCAGATCCCTGCGCCCTGCTTAGACATGACACTTCCCCAGATCCCCGCGCTCTGCTTAGGCATGACACTTCCCCAGATCCCCAGGCTCTTCTTAGTCATGACACTTCCCCAGATCCCTGCGCTCTTCTTAGACATGACACTTCCCCAGATCCCTGCGCCCTGCTTAGGCATGACACTTCCCCAGATCCCCGCTCCCTGCTTAGACATGACACTTCCCCAGATCCCTGCGCTCTTCTTAGACATGACACTTCCCCAGATCCCTGCGCCCTGCTTAGGCATGACACTTCCCCAGATCCCCGCTCCCTGCTTAGACATGACACTTCCCCAGATTCCCGCGCCCTGCTTAGACATGACACTTCCCCAGATTCCCGCGCCCTGCTTAGGCATGACACTTCCCCAGATCCCCGCTCCCTGCTTAGACATGACACTTCCCCAGATTCCCGCGCCCTGCTTAGGCATGACACTTCCCCAGATCCCCGCTCCCTGCTTAGACATGACACTTCCCCAGATCCCAAACTGCTACGTCAGCCTAAGGCCGCCTCTGGATGATCACAAAATGTTGAGAAGCTACATAAAACATAAGCATGAAGACAAGAGTTTCAAAATAAAACAAATATTACCTCCCCTGTTCAGTGAAAAAATCAATGTTATTCTGCATAAAGTATATCTTCTTCGATTCATTTGATTACATACGGAAGTACTTTTTATAGACCTTTAAGTAAGGTACCTAGAAAACACTATTTATTAGTACATTTACTAAACTTTATAAAACCACTTTATAACACTAAAAGATTGATGTAAAAGCCTCAATGTTTAATTCGAACACAAGCTCCCATGAAAGAACCCAAGACGCATTCGGAAGCAAGGATATCGAGAGATAGCAACACCACACACATACACATAAACTAGGCTATATACACAGACGCGTCAACATCATATTTGTTTGCCTTGAGGCGCAGGTTACCCTCGGAAACGTGAGCCCAAAACTAAATCTGTTAAGGGAGAGAATGCAAAATACACATTTCTATGTTTTTTAGTATCGGGATGAAACAGTTTTCAAGAGAAGTAACCCTGGGCGTGATCATGTTGCTGGCAGTTTTAAAGATCGCGAGCAATATCTTTACATCTAAACATCTAGTCTAGTTAGTTTCAATCAAGATCGCGAGCCATATCTTTACATCTAAACATCTAGTCTAGTTAGTTTCAATCAAGATCACGAGCCATATCTTTACATCTAAACATCTAGTCTAGTTAGTTTCAATCAAGATCGAGAGTCATATCTTTAAATCGAAATATCTAGTCTAGTTAGATTCAATTAAGATCGAGAGTAATATCTTTAAATCGAAACATCTAGACTAGTTAGTTTCAATTAAGATCAAGAGTCATATCTTTCAATCGAAACATCTAGTCTAGTTAGATTCAATTAAGATCGCGAGCCATATCTTTCAATCGAAACATCTAGTCTAGTTAGATTCAATCAAGATCGAGAGTCACATCTTTCAATCGAAACATCTAGTCTAGTTAGATTCAATCAAGATCGCGAGCCATATCTTTCAATCGAAACATCTAGTCTAGTTAGTTTCAATCAAGATCGCGCGCCTCATCTTTAAATCGAAATATCTAGTCTAGTTAGATTCAGTTAAGATCGCGGAGCAATATCTTTCAATCGAAACATCTAGTCTAGTTAGTTTCAATCAAGATCGTGAGCCATATCTTTAAATCGAAATATCTAGCCTAGTTAGATTCAATTAAGATCGCGGAGCCATATCTTTCAATCGAAACATCTAGTCTAGTTAGATTCAATTAAGATCGCGGAGCCATATCTTTCAATCGAAACATCTAGTCTAGTTAGATTCAATCAAGATCGCGAGCCATATCTTTAAATCGAAACATCTAGTCTAGTTAGATTCAATTAAGATCGCAGAGCCATATATTTCAATCGAAACATCTAGTCTAGTTAGTTTCAATCAAGATCGCGAGCCATATCTTTTTATTCGAAACATCTAGTCTAGTTAGATTCAATTAAGATCGCGAGCCATATCTTTCAATGGAAACATCTAGTCTAGTTAGATTCAATTAAGATCGAGAGTCATATCTTTCAATCGAAACATCTAGTCTAGTTAGATTCAATTAAGATCGCGAGCCATATCTTTCAATCGAAACATCTAGTCTAGTTAGATTCAATTAAGATCGTGAGTCACATCTTTCAATCGAAACATCTAGTCTAGTTAGATTCAATTAAGATCGCGGGCCATATCTTTCAATCGAAACATCTAGTCTAGTTAGATTCAATCAAGATCGCGAGCCATATCTTTCAATCGAAACATCTAGTCTAGTTAGTTTCAATCAAGATCGCGCGCCATATCTTTAAATCGAAATATCTAGTCTAGTTAGATTCAATTAAGATCGCGGAGCCATATCTTTCAATCGAAACATCTAGTCTAGTTAGTTTCAATCAAGATCGCGAGCCATATCTTTCAATCGAAACATCTAGTCTAGTTAGTTTCAATTAAGATCGCGGAGCCATATCTTTCAATCGAAACATCTAGTCTAGTTAGATTCAATTAAGATCGCGGGCCATATCTTTCAATCGAAACATCTAGTCTTGTTAGATTCAATCAAGATAGCTAGCCATATCTTTAAATCGAAACATCTAGTCTAGTTAGATTCATTTAAGATCGCGGGCCATATCTTTCAATCGAAACATCTAGTCTAGTTAGTTTCAATCAAGATCGCGAGCCATATCTTTAAATGGAATATCTAGTCTAGTTAGTTTCAATCAAGATCGCGAGCCATATCTTTAAATGGAATATCTAGTCTAGTTAGATTCAATTAAGATCGCGGAGCCATATCTTTCAATCGAAACATCTAGTCTAGTTAGTTTCAATTAAGATCGCGGGCCATATCTTTCAATCGAAACATCTAGTCTAGTTAGTTTTAATTAAGATCGCGGGCCATATCTTTCAATCGAAACATCTAGTCTAGTTAGTTTCAATCAAGATCGCGAGCCATATCTTTCAATCGAAACATCTAGTCTAGTTAGATTCAATTAAGATCGCGAGCCATATCTTTCAATCGAAACATCTAGTCTAGTTAGATTCAATTAAAATCGCGGGCCTAATCTTTCAATCGAAACATCTAGTCTAGTTAGATTCAATTAAGATCGCGGAGCAATATCTTTCAATCGAAACATCTAGTCTAGTTAGATTCAATCAAGATCGCGCGCCATATCTTTCAATCGAAACATCTAGTCTAGTTAGATTCAATTAAGATCGCGAGCCATATCTTTCAATCGAAACATCTAGTCTAGTTAGATTCAATTAAGATCGCGAGCCATATCTTTCAATCGAAACATCTAGTCTAGTTAGATTCAATCGACTCCCCCCCCCCCACTTGCCTCCCTTCCCACGAAGAACAACAACTTTTAACTAAGTCGTTAAGGGGCTTTTTTGTATTGTATTGATATTGTATATTTCTTAACTATTAAATATTTCTTTTATTGCAAACGACAGTCACCAAACCAGTTAATAATTAACTGCTATCTGGAAGATGTGTTTATATGATCTATCAGACGTGTTAAATATGCACGCAATAAGTCCTTTGTGTTAAAACGTGGATTTTATTCCATGAATCCACCCTTTGTGTGGCCTTCCTCTTCTCCTATGTCCAGAGCTTCTATCAGTGTATACTGTGGTTGATTGTACAAACAAAGTAAATATTCTCAGTCTGTGGGATACTCAACTGCTTTGTTCGATAAGTCTTTCAAGCATTTCATCCAGTGTTTCGTCTAAAACTCGTAGCTTAACAAAATAATAATGCAGTTCAGACTACAACAAAACATAAGAACCAGAAACAGACGGACCATGAGAAATGCACTGATTGATTATCTGGCATTCTTATTTTTTGTTTGGCCATAAGTTTGTTAATTGGCAAAGCACTTACAGTATCAACCTCTTCGTCTCATCGCCGACTTTTGCCACCTGTTCTTAGCAATCTCGTTTCACAGCAGATATTTATTTGTTCATGGTATTTATAAATATGCTCCGGCATCTATTGGTTTACCGATTGTAGCTGTATAGCTGTAAAAGAAAGCACACTGTTAGATGTAAGTCAGTTTATGTAACCTAGTTCTATGTTCTATTGGAAGGTCAGTCGTCGTGGCGTTAAGCCGAAGTATTAGTCTTATGACTAAGAAGAGGGGTAAAGAGAATCTTCTATCCCCGTCAGCCCATCGTATAACCGCGCTCTGCTTAGGCATGACACTTCCCCAGATCCCAGACTGCTACGTCAGCCTAAGGGGTGAACAAAGGAGAAGGGTGAAATCGCAATCTTGGGACTACATAACATTAAACGCTATTCATTACGGAGTCCTGATGAGAGATGAGATGAACACGCACTAACAGTTTTAAAATTCAGCATCTATAATTAGGTCAATATGATATGATAGATATAAAAATTCAAATAATCTCTTTCAGATTTCAAAACTAGAAACATTTCAATCTCTTTCAGATTTCAAAGCTAGAAACATTTCAATCTCTTTCAGATTTCAAAGCTAGAAACATTTCCATTTCAAAAATAGAAACATTTCAATCTCTTTCACATTTCAAAGCTAGAAACATTTCAATTTCAAAAATAGAAACATTTCCATCTCTTTCAGATTTCAAAGCTAAAAACATTTCAATCTCTTTCAGATTTCAAAACCAAAAACATTTCAATCTCTTTCAGATCTCAAAACTAAAAACATTTCAATTTCTTTCAGATTTCAAAGCTAGACACATTTCAATTTCAAAAATAGAAACACTTTAATCTCTTTCATACTCAAAGCAATCAAGTAAAAGCTTTTTATTTAGACCGTGAGTTTGCTCCAAACTTTACCCATTTTATGATGCCCTAAGGCTGTTTGTTGGGTAGTCTGCCTATCTGGTTTAGAGATAATATCAACTTATAATGTCCCAAGTGATATCATTATACTTTTAAGTACGTCTGGGTAATAATGCCTTAGTCTATTATGTCATCGCCCTCGCTAGATTCTCTGATGAGAGTTTAATGGAAATTTGAAAGGATTGGAGGATACATCATTACTCATACTTTCAATTACCTAGTGCTTAAAGGATAAGAATGTGGAAAGTAGCGATAAGATTTCAAAGTCTCTACAAGAACAAAATTTTGTAAGTACTTTTTATCAAAATGCTTTTAGAATTTAAGCATTTTTTATAGACATGTGACTTGAAGCTGAACATACGATATTAGAAATATGGAAATTGAGCAACAATGTTTGAAATTCCGAAATGGAATAACGATATTAGAAATACCGAAATGGAATAACGATATTTGAAATACGGAAATAGAACAACGATATTTGAAATACGGAAATGGAATAACGATATTAGAAATACCGAAATGGAATAACGATATTTGAAATACGGAAATAGAAAAACGATATTTGAAATACCTAAATGGAACAACGATATTTGAAATACGGAAATGGAATAACGATATTTGAAATACGGAAATGGAATAACGATATTTAAAATAAGGAAATGGAACAACGATATTTGAAATACGGAAATGGAAAAACGATATTTGAAATACGGAAATAGAATAGCGATATTTGAAATACGGAAATAGAATAACGATATTTGAAAAACCTAAATGGAACAACGATATTTGAAATACGGAAATGGAATAACGATATTTGAAATACGGAAATGGAATAACGATATTTAAAATAAGGAAATGGAACAACGATATTTGAATACGGAAATGGAATAACGATATTTGAAATACGGAAATGGAATAACGATATTTAAAATAAGGAAATGGAACAACGATATTTGTAATACGGAAATGTAATAACGAAATTGGAAATACGGAAATGGAAAAACGATATTTGAAATACGGAAATGGAACAATGATATTTGAAATACGGAAATGGAATAACGATATTTGAAATACGGAAATGGAATAACGAATTTGAAATACGGAAATGGAAAAACGATATTTGAAATACGGAAATGGAATAACGATATTTAAAATAAGGAAATGGAACAACGATATTTGAAATACGGAAATGGAAAAACGATATTTGAAATACGGAAATAGAATAGCGATATTTGAAATACGGAAATAGAATAACGATATTTGAAAAACCTAAATGGAACAACGATATTTGAAATACGGAAATGGAATAACGATATTGAAATACGGAAATGGAATAACGATATTTAAATAAGGAAATGGAACAACGATATTTGAAATACGGAAATGGAATAACGATATTTGAATACGGAAATGGAATAACGATATTTAAAATAAGGAAATGGAACAACGATATTTGTAATACGGAAATGTAATAACGAAATTGGAAATACGGAAATGGAAAAACGATATTTGAAATACGGAAATGGAACAATGATATTTGAAATACGGAAATGGAATAACGATATTTGAAATACGGAAATGGAATAACGAAATTTGAAATACGGAAATGGAAAAACGATATTTGAAATACGGAATGGAACAACGATATTTGAAATACGGAAATGGAATAACGATATTTAAAAAAGGAAATGGAATAACGATATTTAAAATAAGGAAATTGAATAACGATATTTAAAATAAGGAAATGGAATAACGACATTTGAACAACGACCATCAAAATGCGGAATTTAAATGTATGATTTGAAATGTGTAACTGTCCATATTAAAAAATTGTTACTTTTTTTTCAGCTCTTTAATAATGTTTTGCAATAGTTTCATTTAATGCGATGCGATGCCTGGCAGCAAGGCGCCGGGCAAGAAGATATTTTTGTTGGGGGGGGGGGGGCTATAATTGTATTGAGATAGACATTGAGATGGGATGAATGTGATGACGTGTTTGAATAGATTGCAGGATTGGATTATGATAGACAGAGAATGAGACACTGTGCTCAAATACTTTAAAAAATTGTAGTCAGTTTGAGATTTCAATGGAAACATTCTTGTGGAAATATTTTTGACATTCGGAAGAGTCTAGGCAACCAAAAAAAAACTCCTATAACATTTTGCATTGTGACTTGGAGCCAAAGTTTCTCTGTTGTTATAACGCAAACGTCCTAATCAAATCTATATATCCAACTGAGTCAGAAGAGACGAGAAGTCTGCTTAGCTGGACATCATGCAGTCAGGAGAGACGAGGTGTTTGCTTAGCTGGACATCACGCAGTCAGGAGAGACGAGGTGTCTGCTTAGCTGGACATCACGCAGTCAGGAGAGACGAGGTGTCTGCTTAGCTGGACATCACGCAGTCAGGAGAGACGAGGTGTCTGCTTAGCTGGACATCACGCAGTCAGGAGAGACGAGGTGTTTGCTTAGCTGGACATCACGCAGTCAGGAGAGACGAGGTGTTTGCTTAGCTGGACATCACACGAGGTGTCTGCTTAGCTGGACATCACGCAGTCAGGAGAGACGAGGTGTCTGCTTAGCTGGACATCACGCAGTCAGGAGAGACGAGGTGTCTGCTTAGCTGGATATCACGCGGTCAGGAGAGACGAGGTGTCTGCTTAGCTGGACATCACGCAGTCAGGAGAGACGAGATGTCTGCTTAGCTGCACATCACGCAGTCAGGAGAGACGAGGTGTTTGCTTAGCTGGACATCACGCAGTCAGGAGAGACGAGATGTCTGCTTAGCTGGACATCACGCAGTCAGGAGAGACGAGGTGTTTGCTTAGCTGGACATCACGCAGTCAGGAGAGACGAGGTGTTTGCTTAGCTGGACATCACGCAGTCAGGAGAGACGAGATGTTTGCTTAGCTGGACATCACGCAGTCAGGAGAGACGAGGTGTCTGCTTAGCTGGACATCACGCAGTCAGGAGAGACATCACAAACAAAAGGCAAAAGGGATCAGTGGTGGGATTGAGAGCTCTATATTCAAAATGTAATCTCTAAGAAATACGAAATTTAAGAATTGGAAATAATAGAAACAAAATCTCATTACATATTTTTCTCATGGCATGTTCGTTTAATGCCATTCAAGATTTGAGTATTGAGAATCATTGCAGTAGTAATGGACTACAACAGCCACGTCTAATATTAATTATTAATTATTATATACATATACTTTAAATTCAATACATATACTTAAAACTTTTAATTTATATACCTTTAACGCATTACATATACTTTAAACTCAATGCATATACTCTAAATTATATACATATACTTTAAACTAAATACATAAACTTAAGACTTTTAATTTATATACCCTAAACGCAATATTATACTTCAAACTCAATACATATACTTCAAACTCAATACTTATACTTTTATCTCAATTGGCGATCAGGGATTCAAAGCCTGGACTTTTTATTAATTTTTTTAAAGAACAAACAATAATAATAATTAAAACAATATTTTGAATATCATAATGATACCGGCATGGTGATATTGTACTATTAGTTACTCCGTGAATAGATAGAATCACCTTTCTTATTCAATATGATAGGACAAATTCGTACAGCTTTTCTTCTTCCCTACTGCCATTAGAGAATAGAATGAGTTGCCTGTATCAGCCAGGAAAACCATCAAATTAGCAGAGCTTATGTCACTGATTAACATGCATGTCTAGATTGCGTTAGACGTAATTATAGTCTCTTTTGAAGTAACGTCTGTAATATGTACAAAATGATAAGATATATAATGCCAGGAGGTACATTTATATCGCTCTAATCAACCCCACACACATATACACATTTATATTTGTTAAACACGTTTAGAACATACTAAGAAACTAACTCTATCATTTAGTTTAGGAACCTTTAATTAAGTCATATACACAAGGGCGCTCACTCTGTTGGTACAATCAGGGGACATAATAACCTAATCATCAGCTTATTTAAATTCAGCTCATGGAGCTCCCCATCAAAAGAATGGTAATATGACATTTTGAAGATCAAATGACTGATTGTTTGAAGATCAAATGACTGATTGTTTCCTCTGTGACGGAACAATGTGGGCAGGACGCCATCTTATTTATTCTGTTCAGTATTTTGCTGCGTGCGTCAGGTTCTTTTGTTTTACTGCCGCGGTGACTGAAGAAGGAGAGAGAGAGAGAGAGAGAGAGAGAGAGCTGAAAGCTGAAAGAACTCGAAAGTGTTTAGCGGGAGGCAATGTTAATGAAGGTGGGAGAGGCACAAATGAAGACAAACGAAGTACAAATCTATACTTTCAGAAACGTACGAGAGAGAGAGAGAGAGAGAAAAAGAGAGAGAAAGATAAAGAGTGGGCGAAGAAAGAGTTAGACTACGATGTGACAAATAAACTCAATTTGTTTTTTCTGTATCGCAATTATTGCTATCTGGTAGCAGTTCGTCAGCTCCAGGACGTACGCGTTTAAATTCCATTGTGTCAGTGATTTCTAGAATACTTTCACTACCTATCCCCCCCCTTTTCCCATTAGTAATATGCTTCGTTCGTAATTGGAAATGTGCGTTGCTGAGAATGGTCGGGGGATGGGTGGAGGTTAGAGAAAATAGCGCCCCTCCGCCCCGTATGTCTGTGCAAGTCACGCTCCTGTATATGAAGTACGTGATGTTCTCTACTGATGCTGTAAGGAAATGTGCAGACGTTCTCTCTCTGAAGTCTGGTTCTTTTTGTCCCTTGTTATTATTCCATCAAAAAACTATACATCATTGATTGCCTTTATGTGTGCACGTGTGCTTCTCCAGAGGCGGCACTTTGGGAAAGGGCGGAGATAAATGTATGGATCGTCTGATTGTTTTTTAGAAATGTTCACGAAATTAGAGTTTATCCAGACAGTGATAGACATGCCCTCTAAAGCAAGTCTGTATGAACTTTGAATATTCTCTCTTTGTATTTTATTTCTGTCTTTGCCCCCCCCCCCCCCCAAAATCAACTGTTGTATTTATGCATTCCATATTTGGTTTTACAACTTTTAATCCTAGTTTACAAAGAGACAACTAAAAGATGTGATATACCACCAATAACAATAGCATCAATTCCTACTTTTCTTCAAAAAATAAGGTCAATTAAAAAAAAATTATCTTTAAAAAAACAAAGCCTCTCTGGGGAGAATAACTCCACAATTACAGACACATCTCTTAATACTGTAAGAATTATTTTCTTTTTTCTATATCAACCATAATTAATTTAATTACCCCTACTTAATTCACTATTTGGATAATTTTTCGATTGATTCATGTGTTGTCACCGACTATAAATAATTGTGCAAAGTGTCAACTTGATCCGAGAGTGGGAGAAACAACGACAGACAGACAGACTGACAGACATACAACTTTGTAAAAAAAACAAAATGGCCAGTATGGGAATTTAATACCATGACATTCTCTCTATTAGCGCCAATCTCTATCAATTTAGCTACCCAGCCATACTACTTAATACGAAATTTTAGTTTGAAATATAGAAATTCATTTTTATGGTGTTTTTTTTTTTGAACTTGTGGTTCCATATCATTGTACTAACGGTCCAAATGTCTACGAAGAAAGTGTAGAAAATAATAAGAATATTAATTTTAAAAACGATTTCCTATTCTTGAATAAATTCACTAGATTTAGAAGAAATCAACTTACTAATATATCTCTAAACCAATCCGATAAAGTGTCTTAAATACGTATTTTATTGGTGCATTGACTTGTCTTCGGTTAATGAACTTGTCATAGTTACTGTTCTACTGATTCCAAAATATTCTAATGTGTTAAATGATAGCACTTCTGCTATGTTCAGAATTACTTTATGTTCTTGATTAGAATTTCTCCAAATCGGTTTTGTTTATTTTTAGACTAAAGCACAGGTAAAAAGTATGGAGAAAAATGGCAGTACATTTGAAATGCATAGGTTTTTCTGTTATAAATTAAAATGTTTTGGGAGATTTTGTTTGGGTTAAAAAAAAAATTCCGACGTGTCAAGTCGTCTGCTAGAGAAAGAAAAAGAAATCAATTTTCTTTTGGCCTTGGAAAAATTCTCTTGTCTTTATTGTTAGATTTTTTTTTTACATTTGTTTTCTTAACATTAAAAAAAGACACTATTGTGTGCATGTACAGTTTATTGATTACAGCGCATTTAGTTCAGCGGTAAAACTCAGGCATCTTTCAGCGTACTTATTTCTAGTAAACTTTTTTGTTTTGATAGAGTGGGTGGAGATTGTATTGTATTAAGTTGTTTTTTTTTGGAAGTGCCAAGTGGCGCCAAAATATAATTAGAATAACAAAAATCTTGAGTTGTAAATGTGGTTGGGGCGAGAGGGATATTAAATTGTTGAGTACTCTTTACCTCCTTCTGGGTCAAGGTCGTTCAAACTCATGGTGGAAGGGGGAAGATTGGTGTTCTAATTGTAATCCATTTACAGTAATGTTTCCGAAAAATTTACTTGTGGCGACCTCTCAGTGCTCAGTTAACTCCTAGATGTTTCTCTCTCAATGCCCAGTTAACTCCTAGATGTTTCTCTCTCAGTGCCCAGTTAACTCCTAGATGTTTCTCTCTCAGTGCCCAGTTAACTCCTAGATGTTTCTCTCTCAGTGCCCAGTTAACTCCTAGATGTTTCTCTCTCAGTGCCCAGTTAACTCCTAGATCCTAGATGTTTCTCTCTCAGTGCCCAGTTAACTCCTAGGTGTTTCTCTCTCAGTGCCCAGTTAACTCCTAGATGTTTCTCTCTCAGTGCTCAGTTAACTCCTAGATGTTTCTCTCTCAGTGCCCAGTTAACTCCTAGATGTTTCTCTCTCAGTGCCCAGTTAACTCCTAGATGTTTCTCTCTCAGTGCCCAGTTAACTCCTAGATGTTTCTTTCTCAGTGCCCACTTAACTCCTAGATGTTTCTCTCTCAATGCTCAGTTAAGTCCTAGATTTTTCTCTCTCAGTGCCCAGTTAAGTCCTAGATGTTTCTCTCTCAATGCCCAGTTAAGTCCTAGACGTTTCTCTCTCAGTGCCCAGTTAACTCCTAGACGTTTCTCTCTCAGTGCCCAGTTAACTCCTAGACGTTTCTCTCTCAATGCCCGGTTAACTCCTAGATATTTCTCTCTCAGTGTCCAGTTAAGTCCTAGATGTTTCTCAATGCCCAGTTAAGTCCAAGACGTTTCTCTCTCAGTGCCCAGTTAACTCCTAGATGTTTCTCTCTCAGTGCCCAGTTAACTCCTAGATGTTTCTCTCTCAGTGCCCAGTTAACTCCTAGATGTTTCTCTCTCAATGACCAGTTAAGTCCTAGATGTTTCTCTCTCAGCGCCCGGTAAACTCCTAGTAGTTTCTCTCTTAATGCCCAATTAACTCCTAGATGTTTATTTCTCAGTGTCCAATTAACTCATAGATGTTTATTTCTCAGTCTCCAATTAACTCCTAGATGTTTATTTCTCAGTCTCCAGTTAATTCTTAGCAAATATAATTAACAGCAAGACTGACCTACGTTGCCCAGGATGCAATGTCTCTGAGATTTTCGCATAAAAAAGTGGCTTCGATTACATCAAATAATTTTGAGTTTTCCAATACATCAAAATTGTGAAAAGATAGGTGGAAACTTCCGGTATATGTAATTTCAAATGTTTTATTCAGTAAAATTACATTGTTTCTATTTGAAGTGCAACTGTTTCAAACATGAATGTAAATTATACCCAGAGGGTCGTTAAAAAAAAAAAGGTGATTTAAAGAATGCGGTGACTTCAAAGAATGAACATATTTTACAAAAACATTCAAGAAGTTCTGCAAAGATTTTCGTGAACAGTTGGAAAAGTCTTTAAGTGTCACAAGAAAAATGTTTTTCAAAACTTATAGCTGCCCTTTAAAACAATTCTCAATGGTAAATATAAGGAGCGTCTTGAAGACATGATCAGAGCATCTGCTGAAATAATACTTTGTGCTGAGTATGTGAGATGCCACTGAAGTGGTAACCTCAGTAGCGCATTTGACATGCATCGATTGTAACGACTTGTGAGTACTTGAAATAATACTCTCTTCCGGACTAGCTCACCTGGTGGTGGCAGTAATGCTAATTTAGCTCATTTTCGGGGAATGTATTTAAGTGTATCAAAATATGTCAACTAAAAAAAAGCATCATAGCCTTTCCGAAATTAAAGGGCTGCTAAAGGTTTGTCTCAATGTGTACTTCGTACATACATTTCTATAGTATAGGCTATATTACACAACTATATTAAACATATACTACTTCAATATTGTTTATGGTTTACATAATAATAGTAGTAATTATTTAATTTATATTGCGCTGTAAACATAACATAATGTAGGCTTAACTCACTATGATAACAGAACAGACATAAACACAAGAGTTAACATAATCTAAAAAAGTTTTGAACAGAAAGGTCTTAATGTTGTTATTGAATGCAGTGGAGTATGTTGTTGGTTTGAACTTAATGGGAAGCGAGTTCCGAACCTTTGGTCCATGGAATGAAAATGCCCGCACACCTTTGCGTTTGAGGGAGGCAAGTTGGAAGCACGTGACTAGGTAAGGTATTGTGTACTTTTAAACCAGAGATCGTATCAGTTAAAATACGGATTTGTACACTTGGGAGTGTGTACACAAGAGTTCAAAGAAAGGATTATGAAAGCAAAGGATAGAATGCAAGGGATAGAGTGTAAGAAATAGGATACCAGCTAGGGATAGAATGCATGGGGGTCAGTGGCGTAGCTATGTTGCATGTATTCCATACATTAGACTTAAATAGTTACATTATTTATTAAGTACATTTCTCTTGTCATGATGTCGAATGTCAAAATACAGGGGCCCCGAAAGAGGCCAAGCCACCCAGGCCTCCAAATCCCTGGCTACTCCACTGAATGGGGTAGAACCGTAGAATGCGAGAGATAGGGCGCAATACAAGGGAAAGAACACATGTTATATGTATTGCAAGGCATAGAATACACTGCTAAGTAAACATTTAGTGATTGTAAGTGGAGTTTAGGTTCAGGAATTGTGAATGTTAAGCAAGGAATTGTGAATGTTTATGTAAGAAGTGGTGTAGGTTTAGGCAAATAACTGTCAAATGTGTAGGCTAGTAATAGTGAATAGGCAAAAATTGTGCGCAATTATGTGGGGTATTTATTGTAAGGATTTGAATAGGCGTAAACGTTACAAGGGATCGTGGATGTCTAGGGAATAGATCGTGGATGTCTAGGGAATAGATCGTGGATGTCTAGGGAATAGATCGTGGATGTCTAGGGAATAGATCGTGGATGTCTAGGGAATAGATCGTGGATGTCTAGGGAATGGATCGTGGATGTCTAGGGAATGGATCGTGGATGTCTAGGGAATGGATCGTGGATGTCTAGGGAATGGATCGTGGATGTCTAGGGAATAGATCGTGGATGTCTAGGGAATAGATCGTGGATGTCTAGGGAATAGATCGTGGATGTCTAGGGAATGGATCGTGGATGTCTAGGGAATGGATCATGGATGTGTAGGGAATGGATCATGGATGTGTAGGGAATGGATCATGGATGTGTAGGGAATGGATCGTGGATGTCTAGGGAATAGATCGTGGATGTCTAGGGAATAGATCGTGGATGTCTAGGGAATAGATCGTGGATGTCTAGGGAATAGATCGTGGATGTCTAGGGAATAGATCGTGGATGTCTAGGGAATAGATCGTGGATGTCTAGGGAATAGATCGTGGATGTCTAGGGAATAGATCGTGGATGTCTAGGGAATGGATCGTGGATGTCTAGGGAATGGATCGTGGATGTCTAGGGAATGGATCGTGGATGTCTAGGGAATAGATCGTGGATGTCTTGGGAATAGATCGTGGATGTCTAGAG
Organism: Biomphalaria sudanica; assembly: GCA_036873155.1. Lineage (NCBI taxonomy): Eukaryota > Metazoa > Mollusca > Gastropoda > Planorbidae > Biomphalaria > Biomphalaria sudanica. The sequence continues at coordinate 399,156 of JAZGLO010000355.1, forward strand.
AATAGATCGTATATGTCTAGGGAACAGATCGTGGGTGTCTAGGGAATAGATCGTGGATGTCTAGGGAATAGATCGTGGGTGTCTATCGAATGGATCGTGAATGTCTAGGGAATGGATCGTGGATGTCTAGGGAATGGATCGTGGATGTCTAGGGAATGGATCGTGGATGTCTAGGGAATGGATCGTGGATGTCTAGGGAATAGATCGTGGATGTCTAGGGAATAGATCGTGGATGTCTAGGGAATAGATCGTGGATGTCTAGGGAATAGATCGTGGATGTCTAGGGAATAGATCGTGGATGTCTAGGGAATAGATCGTGGATGTCTAGGGAATGTATCATGGATGTCTAGGGGATGGATGATCGATGTCTAGGGAATGTATCATGGATGTCTAGGGAATGGATCGTGGATGTCTAGGGAATAGTTCATGGATGTCTAGGGGATGGATGATCGATGTCTAGGGAATGTATCATGGATGTCTAGGGAATGGATCGTGGATGTCTAGGGAATGGATCGTGGATGTCTAGGGAATGGATCGTGGATGTCTAGGGAATGGATCATGGATGTGTAGGGAATGGATCATGGATGTGTAGGGAACGGATCATGGATGTCTAGGGAACGGATCATGGATGTCTAGGGAATGGATCGTGGATGTCTAGGGAATGGATCATGGATGTGTAGGGAATGGATCATGGATGTGTAGGGAATGGATCATGGATGTGTAGGGAATGGATCGTGGATGTCTAGGGAATGGATCGTGGATGTCTAGGGAATGGATCGTGGATGTCTAGGGAATGGATCGTGGATGTCTAGGGAATGGATCATGGATGTCTATGGAATGGATCGTGGATGTCTAGGGAATGGATCGTGGATGTCTAAGGAATGGATCGTGGATGTCTAAGGAATGGATCGTGGATGTGTAGGCAAGAGATCGTGGATGTCTAGGCAAGGGATCGTGGATGTCTAGGGAATGGATCGTGGATGTCTAGGGAATGGATCGTGGATGTCTAGGGAATGGATCGTGGATGTCTAGGGAATGGATCATGGATGTCTATGGAATGGATCGTGGATGTCTAGGGAATGGATCGTGGATGTCTAAGGAATGGATCGTGGATGTCTAAGGAATCTATCGTGGATGTGTAGGCAAGAGATCGTGGATGTCTAGGCAAGGGATCGTGGATGTCTAGGGAATGGATCGTGGATGTCTAGGGAATAGATCGTATGTGATGTTCATGGAACTATTTCGAGGCCAACTAAAACAGGTTCACTAACTACAATCAGGTGTTCGATATTAGTGACTGTGTGTCTCTCGTATCTCTGTGTTTAAATTCAACACAGATGTATACCCATCAAACCATGACACTCAGGGGCTTTTGATGTATTTAAAAAAAAACGCCCACTTTCGTCTCGAACTTTGACCTCTCAGAAAACTATGCCCTCCCCGGCTCACATTAATCATCATCAATGGTGCCCGTTATCTCTGTTTGGCAGGGGCGCCATTATCCCTTTGCGGAGTGGTTAATTGGGGAGCATGGTATGATAGCGCGTTTATCGGCTCCATAATAGATGCCGTCGTCCGCCCAATCCCACCTTGGGTCAGCATGGCACCCGTTTCCCTTACAGCACACACACACACACACACGATTTAGAAACGGAAACTGAAACATATATGTTAACAATATGTGTGGTAGTCAGAGAGAGAGAGAGAGAGAGTAGCGTGGAAAGACAAGAGGAAAGATAAAGGCTTAAGAGACACCTGGTATATGTGTGTGAGTGTGATGGAGAGAGAGATAATGGTCGAGAGACTAAGTTCATTTCTCAACAAAGATGAAACGAAGAGATAAAACACATATACGCGGGTGTTGACATGGTTGGATGCTGGGGGGTTGAAGTGGTGGTTGCAGAAGGTTGAAGACGGGTGGCGTAGAGTGATGGCGCTATGCTTCTTTGCACCGGCAACTCTGGAATAGAATCCAAGAAAAGATTTGAGGCACGACTCCAGTGCAACTTTTGTACGCATCATACGTCACACGTTGACGTCTATTTTTTTTTTTTATTTTAGTTCCAGACCATTGTCAGAGTTAACTGTTTGAAAATATTTCGAGAACTTCGGCTGCTCTCTTACAGGTGCCTCATGATGAGGAGTTCAATTTCTCTCTGGTTTTCAAAAAATGCGTGTCGAAAAGTGTTTAAAAGTGTTTCAGGAAACTGAAATTTTCCTCGGATTTAATCTTAAAATGTACAAACCTCCTTCTCTAGTGTAGCATCGAGGAACGCATCCAATTTGTTTTCTCTGAATGTTTTCAATGTAGGAGAAGGTTGATGTACGGGATATATCTATCACAAGAAAAAAGACAACAATATGAACAACTTCAGGCTCAATTACGTCCTAACGTCGACATATGTACTTTCTTAACGTTCTGTCTTTAGAAGAATATGTAATGCACAACAGGATCCAGACCTTTGACAACCTTTATAAGATGTCAAATTTCTAGAAATAGAAATTTCCGTGTTCAGGTTCCAGATTTTGACGATCAATTTGCAAGCTGAATAGAGGAATTGTAAAAAGGTTCCTAGACATACCAGCAGCTTTGTTAAGGGATAAATAAAGTGAAATATTAAATGTTTGAAAGAAGAGTGGACTGTGTGTTTGTTGAAAATTACTGTGTTTCTGTTAAAAGTAGTGTCTATATTGAAAGTGGGCTGTTTCTATATTGAAAGTGGGCTGTGTCTATATTGAAAGTGGGCTGTGTCTATATTGAAAGTGGGCTGTTTCTATATTGAAAGTGGTCTGTGTCTATATTGAAAGTGGTCTGTGTCTATATTGAAAGTGGGCTGTGTCTATATTGAAAGTGGGCTGTGTGTCTATATTGAAACAATGAACGAGTCTCTGAGTATTGACTTGTGCCATAGCCTCTAACCCCACAACTTTGACGTCTCAGTCCCATCCCCTTGTTAACTTACTTACACTCAAAAACCAATTAATTTCCTTTTTTTTTGGTGTGTGGCTACTCGAGTCTCTTCCATCCCACACACGTAAACACCAACCTGCACACACACACACACACACTTCCCTATTGAGTTCCTACAAATATCATCTCACACAATCATACGTAGCCACATTTTTTTCTGTGACTATAATCTCCACACTCTCCAAATTCAATCGGTTTTCAATCAGAAAGGTTCTCAGGAACGACAATCGTCTCTCATTTCTCATATATCCATGGACGTTTTTATCGAGACGTTTGAGAGAGTTATCTTACCCTAAGCGGCTCGCCATGCCAGGGCCAGTAGAACATTACCCAATTTGCTTCTAGATTTGATTAGTGTCTTCGTTCTATTTCTACCACACTAGCATTTCATCCTCATTTAACGTTTAGTCTTCGGTGTTCATGATTTTAATCAAATTGGTCGATAGTCTTCAAATAGTCACCCTTTTTATTAATATAGTTATATGTTTTAGTGCTCGGGAAGCTTTGCTTTCTAAATACATTTTGAAGGTACAAACCTTATATTAACTCCCTCTGTCTGTCTTGTACAAACCTTATATCAACTCCCTCTGTCTGTCTTGTACAAACCTTATATCAACTCCCTCTGTCTGTCTTGTACAAACCTTATATCAACTCCCTCTGTCTGTCTTGTGCAAACCTTATATCAACTCCCTCTGTCTGTCTGGTACAAATCATGTACACGTTTCTTCTCCACTTCTCATTCTCGTATCAACTTTCCACAATTATTCATTGTCGATGATAACACATGAATCAATCAAAAAAAATCGACCAATTATTTTATCAATTAGTCGTAATTATTAATGTTGTTTTATATAGAGACAGGACTAGCTAAAGGGAGATAGTCCTTATGTAGAGAATTAGATCTTCTGCTAAAAAATTTGAAACTAACTAAAGATAAACATAAAACCTTTTTTTTTTTATAATTACTTGTATAGCTCAGTGGCTAGCGTGTTGGCTTTCCATTGTGCAGGCTCGAGTTTGAATTGAGACTCTTTTTTTTTTTAAATTGCTTTTGAAAGGCAGCACGAAAGCATTCGTCCAGATACCCCCCCCCCCCGCGCCCTAAAAACAAACAAACTGGTCCACAAAAGGGATTGGACCGCAGCGTACTGAGTGTGTTCAATGCATAAAAATGGCTCTAAATAAAAATTAAATAAAAATTGTAGTAATAAAATTATGCAACAAATTTATTATTGCTTTTTTAAATCTATTAAAATTTATTTACATAAAGATTCAATGCAATTAATACAATTTCACTCAGTACAAATTTTGTTTAAGCATTTTCATTACGTCAGTGTACATTTAATATTTGACTTGTTTTGTTCTACTAAGTTCATTTATCTTGTCACAGTCGTAAGTTTTCAAGTAAAAGTAGATATGCTTGTATTTGTAAACGATACAATACTATAGGGCAATGATAACCTGACTATTATCTTTATAAAATATATGGTCTCAATATTATTTTTTCTAGGATATAGCGTGTACACTGAGTACTGCTTAAAATGTCATTTAAAAGATATGATTTAAATGTTCTCTTCATGGTTGTAATGTAATGCACTTCGCGTGACACACAGGATGTGACTAGACGTGAAGGACATCAATAATGTGTTAGGGACACGTATTTAATAGAGCTGCTAAGTTATGTTATGCTCGACAATTAGAGCGTTTTCGTGCACGCTAGGAATCGTGAAATCAATTTAAATGTTGTCTGCATCATTTGGTGTATGAACTCTAACGAAGTGTCTTCCGATGATTGGCTGTACTTCTGTGAAGTCTCACATTTTGAGATGCGCCATTAAAATAGAATATTTATTCAAGTTTCGATTTTGCAATAACCAAAGTGCATATAGGAATATATGTGTTTATCTCATTGGGTGTGGATGTGGATGTACTTGAGGAAGCATGTAGTGCTTGGGTATATTTCTGTGGGTTTGTTTGAGTTCTATGCTCTGTGTCTTAGGCTTTGTGGCAGGCTATGTGAGTATGTTGCTGTTAACGGTGGGGGGGGGGGGAAATGGTTGAAAGTTTGGCTGAATGTGTGGGTGTAGTCAGGTATGTACACGTTCGATCGCTCAAGATCCTTCCCACGAGCCACTTAGATCTCCATCCTGCTATTCAAAGAGAAGACACCTTTATTGACCCGAAGTTATTCTTTCAGAACTTCAGATAAAATAAACCGGCTGGACTAGACACTGGATTAGCGAGTAATCAAATATGCCGGCAAATGTCTCCGGATAAAAAGCCGGCATTAGCGTACACTTTGCCGAGTCGACCGGTAAGATGAATATTTCAAAAATTCTGTAGACGAGCTTTAGAAAGATATGCGCTGATTTAAGGTCACGTTCAATCGTCTTAGTACCACAAAGACCTAATAGATAGGGACTGTACGTAGACTTTTTATCTATTAATTAACATCAGCTTTGCTATTTGTTAATGAATTCGTCCAATGTTACAGTGTTCTTTTATTGACTTTCCATCAAGAGTTGGAAATGAATTTAATTGTACCAAGAGGACAATGACTGACAGAGTTTCTTGAAATGCGCAAGGCTCTGGGTCCAGTGATGGATTTTTTATTTTCCTTATAATAAGTTATAATCGTACTATATGTAAAGAAAGTACATTTGTACGCGTGAAAAAGAGGGTGGGGTGCGTCACCAAACACGTCACAAATGTGGCATTTAAATCGATTTCCAACGACACGCATAGTAAATTTTAAAATGACATTTGAAAAAAGACATTTTATTTCTTTTAAAATAGAAGGTAAAGTTTGCAACTATTTGTAATTGTGAAGTTTATGTTTTCCCATCATAACTAGCATTTGAAATTTAAAACAAGCTGTAGACAACCTTTTTTGTGTACACTATTTATTGTAGATTTTAACTCCATTCTATCACCACCGTAGCACTTGTTCATTGTATTCAAATTTTTAATTTAACTAATGCTCAACGTTTCATTATTGATAAGATTTTTTTGTGGTTTAATGTTTAGAAATGAAACTTGAAAGATCTAACAAATGTAAAGGTCACAGAAACAAATTACCTTTACATCATCTGCCCCCATAGATCGCAAGGTCAGAAAGGGCGACTTTTTTTTCTTTTTTTTTTAATGATCTTTGTATCAATATATAAAACAGGGAGGGTTTAGGTGTGAGCACCTCAGCAACATAATATACTGATTTGATGTGAACCACATAAATACATGAACAGCTCAGATCAATGAATCGGGAATTCCTAAGTCCCAAATTATCAAGAGACAGTGAAAAGAAATAGTCACTGACCTTCTTGCATTTGGAAAATGGTATTCTGTTTTCCCGAATGTATTAACTATCAGTAGTAACTAGACATGTCAGTGGGTGCACTTTGCCAGGCATTTCCATATCAGTACACGTGATATCACAGTCCTTCGATCAGAATTTGGGCCAACAAATAACACAGGAACTACCCACAGAGTTGATTTTGACAGGTTTTATTGAGTCTCTGGGGGAAAAATCGAAAAAAAATAATAAGCTGAATAAATTTCCATGTATGATAAACATCTTTGCTGGATGAAGTAGATAGCAGGTCTTTGAGAGAGAGGCGGAGAGGGAGAAAGATCATATAAAGATAGCATTGGACAAACCCAATATGTAGAATCCGACGATTGCCAGTGGAGTATGGATAATTATTTTAAGCGAACCAGGGGAGACGACCGTGTTATCTCTTCAATATCTTATTCCAGATTTACATAGCCCATTGTCCAGCTCCGCTATTTGCAATTAATTAATGCAAGCGGCTTGCGCACGAAACAGGGGACCACATATGTATGTGTATATTTATTATATGAATAATAATAATATGTGGCTTATTTGGTTATAGTGAATCAAGAGCATGTTTCATGGATCGAATTAGTTAAGTTTTGTCAATATAGACTTTCGTCACATAAACTAGTCATTAGTAATAAATAATCAAATTGATCTTTACCAACTTTATCTCTCCAACGGGATATACAGTTTCTTATATTAACTGAATATATTAATCTACAAATGGATGGTACGCAGATTTCAATTTTTTTTAGAAAAACTAAATAATATTTTGTAACAGCCTCAAAGAAGTGAAAAAAAAGTTATATTCATTCATGTGTAAATTACTTTGTAACTACATTCATTCCTTACATCATCAGTGAAGATTGAATCATTCGTTCGTTATAAGTAGAAATTATTTATACCAAAGAACTCTTCATCTCTTCTGTTTGAGGCAAAGTATTTGAAGGTGTTGACTACCCCTAAACAGCTTTTCTACAGCATCTATAAATGTTGACTTCTTTTTATCAAGTTATGTGTTTCCATCTGCTGATGTTGACTTCTTTTTATCAAGTTATGTGTTTCCATCTGCTGATGTTGACTTCTTTTCATCTAGTTATGTGTTGCATCTGCTGATGTTGACTTCTTTTCATCAAGTTATGTGTTTCCATCTGCTGATGTTGACTTCTTTTCATCAAGTTATGTGTTTCCATCTGCTGATGTTGACTTCTTTTCATCTAGTTATGTGTTGCATCTGCTGATGTTGACTTCTTTTCATCAAGTTATGTGTTGCATCTGCTGATGTTGACTTTTTTTTATCAAGTTATGTGTTGCATCTGCTGATGTTGACTTCCTCTTTTAGAAGCACTCCAGTTTTTCTAATTAAAATATGAATTATTTGAAATATTTTTAATCCACATTGTTGCATAGTCATGGGACGAAATAGCATCGTATGCCCTTTTTTTTCCCTTGGTCGGTAAAGTGGACTCGTCCATTCAACTAGTGTTGTTAAATTAATGTTTTCCAGTGCTCAAAACCACAGTCAATTATAGGCTACTCTAGTGTGCTGGATCTGGTAATTAATATGCATGACTAGATAAGCTCGTTAGCTCGTTGGATTTATGATCTTCGTCATTTTAAAGGAATGTCCATAATTTATAAGATAATACAGCATTATCTTATAAATTTTTTGTGTGTTCATCGTATTGCTTTAGAGTCCCATTTGAAAGAAGTCTTCCAAGTTTTTACTTAAGCAACAAATAAAGAATCTAAAAATCATGTATACAAACATTTGCTATGTCTCACTGGTTGAAAGTCTCTCTGAACAAACATTCGCTATGTCTAACTGGTTGAAAGTCTCTCTGAACAAACATTTGCTATGTCTCACTGGTTGAAAGTCTCTCTGAACAAACATTTATCTTATCTTATCTTATATAATACAGACGTTACTTCAAAAAAGAAGATGATTACGTCCTACGCGTCATGCATTTAGTCATGCATATTAACCAATGACTTAAATTCTGCCAAGTCACTGGTTTTTCTGGCTAGCTCAGGCAACCCATTCCATGCTCTAATAGCACTAGGGAAGAAGGAGTATTTGTACAAATTTGTCCTAGCATATGGGACGAGGAATGTACCTTTATTTTTGTGTCTTTCAGAGTATTTTATTAAATTTTGTTTTTGTATTTGAAGATTATGGTTCAGTGTTTTATGTATAATTGCTACTTTACTTTTGAGTCTTCTGTCCTGAAGGCTTTCTAAATTTAGTGATTTTACTAATGGTGTTACCCTAGTTAAATGTGAATATTCGTTTGTTATGAATCTCACTGCTCTATTTTGTGTTTGTTCCAGTTTCTTAATGTTTTCTTGAGTTGAGGGGTCCCACACGGTGGATGCATATTCTATTATTGGCCTAACCAAGGTTAAATAACATTTTAGTTGTATGTTCTTATTTGATTTATAGAAATTTCTTTTAATAAACCCTAATGCTTTGTTGGATTTTTTATAGTTTCATCAATATGTGGATTCCATGACAGTTTTTCATTTATTATAACACCTAGGTATTTTGAGTTTTTAGTCTGTGTTACTGGTTTGCCATGAATAAGATATGTGGAATTAATTTGTTTTAGTTTTTTTGTTACTCTTAACAACTGACATTTTTCTGGGTGGAAAGACATGCTCCAATTTGATTCCCATTTCTGTAATTCATCTAATTCTCTTTGTAAAATATCTGTGTCTTGTTTTGTTTTTATTGTTCTATATATTATGCAATCGTCTGCAAATAATCTGACTTTTGTTCCTGAACTAATGCAATTTGGTAAATCATTTATGTAAATTAAAAATAGTAGTGGACCCAAGACTGTTCCTTGAGGTACACCTGAGTTTACTGTTATTGGTGTTGATTTAGAGCCATTTATTATTACAGTTTGTTCTCTCCCTATCAGAAAATCTTTAATCCACTGATGCGCTATGTCTAACTGGTTGAAAGTCTCTCTGAACAAACATTTGCTATGTCTAACTGGTGGAAAGTCTTTCTGAACAAACAAATCCTGGTTCTTGTACGTTCTTGCTTTAATCGTTGATCTAATGAAAAGTTGATCCTCACACCTTTAGTACTTCTGCTAGACTTGTCTTACTGCTGTTAGTAGTCCTAGTTTATACACAATGCTATTCAAATAATCAATGCATGAGATGTCAAGTCTTCTTGAGCTTGGGCTTTATGTTGTGATACTTAGCAGTATGTGTACATCGCTTCCCTTTTTGTTCTATTAAATAGCATCTAAAATGTTAATTAATAAAGTACAGCTATGACAAAATGTATCGGCTTAAATATTTTAATTATGCTAAGTCATATCAAGTTCTAAATGAATATAACTATATTCTGTCAACTCACAAGTAATCTGTAATTATCTGTAATTTGGAAACATTCACTCAGATACACATATAGTTCACTGAAGATACACATATTGTTTACTGCAGATACACATATAGTTTACTGCAGATACACATATAGTTTACTGCAGATACACATATAGTTTACTGCAGATACAGATATACAATATTGCAGATATACATATAGTTAGTTGCATATACACATGTAGATCACTGCCAATATGTACAATGTTTCTCATCACCAACAGTAACACAATAGTTGTTGTATTGTCCGGTCAGTTTGGTGCTACTGTTTGCATGATTTTACTTTATTGTAACTAGGAAAAAAAAGTCAAAACACTAAAACACTTGCATTCATCAAACTAAAATTACTTGGAATCTAAAACAAACTTTTTTTTAATATAAAGCCAACTATAAAATTTAGATTTTCAGTTATTTCCTTTTTTCATTTGCAACTAACGAACAATTCTCTTGACCAATAAGAGAAAGAATAGGACAATGTTGGCAATGGACTTTTATGGAGTTGTTTTTTTAATTTGTAAATATTTTAAATATATTTCTGTAATGTTGCTATCACAGTGTTTTCATTTTATTTATTTCGCATAGGAAATAGATTTCAAACGAGTATAGCTATGATTCATAGGTGTGTCACTGTAAAAACGTTTTGGTAGACTGTGGTACCTAGATTTACACAGTAGACGGCACTATTTGGAATTGTACTATGTAGACATTGCTATATATATATATCTAAATGCACATTCTACACAGAAACTGGATTATTCTTTTTCTGTATATATGTATTTGTTGAAAAAAAAACTACATAAAAGCACCGCATAAAAACTGGAAACTGTAGATGTCCCTAATGTCTTAATTTAAACTTTCATGATGTCAGCTTCTCTATATGTTTGTCTGGTTACACTGGACAAATTATTGTTTGTTGTTTTTGTTGTTGTTGTATTTACATAGTTGAATTGAATATAGTATCCTCGATATGACATTTAATTATATCCTTGAGAACTGATAAATTCACAATATGTCAGTAATGTCTCCATTATATTACAGTACACTTAAGAAAAGTCTTTTTAAAACTAGGCTGTATTAGTATCTATTGGAGATTTTCACACATAGCGGAAATACTGCAAATTGCTAGATTTTTTGGGTGTATCCGGTGTATAAAGCAAAGGGGGATTGTTGATAATCTATGTTTTCTTTAAAAGTCTGCACTTTTTAGAGCTGCAGGATCCATTTTTATTTTGGGTAGCACTTCCGTTTGTAGCGGCAAATAGTTTCACTCTGTAGGGGCCATTCATTGACTTAAGACGTATTGAAAAAACATGTGGGTAACTAACTAGCGTTAATAAAAAAAATGCTAGAAGATCAACTGTCAGGCATTAAAATAGTGTGAAACTTAGAGGCTCAGATCTTTTTGTTTTGATTTAGTTGACAAGAGAGGTGTTCAATTCAGCGACCTTGACATTGTTTAGTTGATCGTGAAAATCTCCAGTACGTTTGTCGTGTTAATCCAATGATGACTTTCTAGTTCTATTAGATGTTTTTAAAGTATCAGAAACTTTTAATATATATCCTAATACATTGACTTAATGTCAAATACAGACAGATTACTATAATTATTGCAGTTGAAATTGCACTCCAAAGGATTTGACCCTTACGATGAAACTAGTCTTTTGCCTCTCCTCCTGATTCCCGTTACAATTCATTCAGCACTTTGTGTGTGTGTGTGTGTGTGTGTGTTAGTCTGTCACTAACCATTCTTATCTGACTGAGTTGTCTATACTTGCATCACTTCTTACTCCCCTTGCCTTTCAGGTTCTAGCCACCTCCCTGAACATCTGCCCAGTGGTCAAAGCTACAATATCGCTAACCTTACGGTCAGTGTGTGCGGGGCAGAAGGCGCTCACGGATGCTGTACGTACTAACATGGTGCCACCTCCACTAGATCCATTCATCTGTCTGTTTCACCATTTTGTTTCGTGTGTTTTTTGCGCCTAGTTTTTCAGTTGTTATTATTTAATATTGTTTTCTTTTCTTTCTGCTCTAAAGTAGGTCACAGTACCTTTTTAGATAGACTTCATGTAGTCAAATAATTATATTAGTTATGTGAGTGTGTTTTTTTGTTGTTTGTTTGTTTAGTAAGCATATTCCAGAAAAATTATAAATAGAAACATTTGGAAACAACTGGGAAATATTTCTTATAGATGTAACAATGATCGGAGGCAGACTTTTAAATGTGTATATAAATGTTGCTTTTATATGTACAATATATTTTGTTCTTAAACACAATTTTAAGAATCTAGACAAGTATTTGAGCACGCAGGTTGTTTTTGTTTTTTTTGGTGGGGGGGGGGGGGTAAGAAGTAGACTAGGAGTAGATCTTATTCCTTACATGATAGGTCTTGTAAAGTCTTGTTAGGTCTTGTTAGTGTCTTTGGCACTTATGTTATTGGTCTTACAGATCTTGAATGTGTCTCCTTATAGTTTTTGTGTGACACAAAACCTAATAGGCCTGTAAGTTTCAGCACATTAAGAGATTAGTGATTTATGCATAAGAAATTCTAAAAAATTTGTGTCACATACAACTATTGCCGAAAAAGCCCGAGAAACAGTTTGTGTGAGGAGACCCTAGAGCCCGGGAGTTTCAGTCAAGCGATGAAAAGGCAGACAAATAAACAGATTGCCATTAAATCTTCTAGTTAGATTGTAGTTCAACATTATCAAATATTCAGTAGGACAGACGGAAGGTTTCAGGACAAACTAAGCAGGGGCGATAACGAGCTTATTGCTTAGTATTGTTAAGCTGATGAGCCTTCGTCTGGTCAAAGTTGATCCTCCCGCTCTCTCTCTCTCTCTCTCTCTCTCTCTCTCTCTGTCTCGTGCATTCTTCATCTTCTCCCTCTCTCACTCTTACTCTCTCTTACTCTCTCTTTCTCTCCCTCTCTCTCTCTCTCTCTCTCTCTCTCTCTTTCTTCTGTAAATGTATCTTTTTTCCCCCACCGAGTTTTTCAACATTCTTGAGCAAATCTCCTACTGTACAGAACTTTGTGCCCTGGATTCTGCAGTTCAAAGCTATTGTCTCTTATTACTGTATGGTTTCCTATTTCATCTAAGAAAGATTTGTCTTCATATTTCAACTTTATTTCCTGTCTTTTCGAAATTCATCTTTAAAAAATCTAAAGTTTGAATAAACCAGAAATTCTATTATTCAACTGCAGTTGATATTATTGTATGCTACTTGCAATTCACGATAAGAATATTGCGAAAAAAACAATTGTAGTGCATAGATCTAGATCACAGTCCTATATATTTCAACGTCTTTGATGTGGATCTAATTAACGAAAGTGGGCAGATATTTTTTTTTTATCTTGAAATGAAAATAGTGTAAAGGAAGTGCTAGCATCAGGATGTTTCTATATATAGCTTGACACCTCCAAATGTTATAGACAATAGCTATTGTTGTTTTGTTTATCTGTGATGTTAATTTTAAAATTGTATAATCTCGTGTGCTTTTAGACTATGATAGAAGGCAATCAAAGCAACTCAGAAAATGTCAAATTTAATTTGCTATCATCTCAAAGCACTGAAGATTGATATAACTAGAGTCTTTCTAGGCATGATGAGTCTCAACGTTTTAACACACTAATTTAGGAATGACAAACTGAATTCATTGTTTGTGTACTTTTGTATACTTGATGAGAACTTCTTTTGTAGGGCTACTCAATAATAGGCCTATGTCTTTTGATTCATTAGACTGCTTCACTTTGATTTCGACCTTAAATTATTTCTTTAGTTATAAAGAAGTTTTCAGTTTATATTTTTCAGTTCATTATGTCAAGCCCTTTTTTTAAAACTAATCGATTGCCATTTATTTATTTACATTGAACGTTTCTGTGTGTGTGATTATCAGTTTAATTTGCAATGATTATATTTTAACATTAATTATTACAAAGGTAGGTTAAAGGCTAGACAAATTACCCCAGTGTCCCACAAAGATGTGCATTCATTTGATTAACAAGTAGCTGATCAAATCTCTTATCAAGGGCTATTAAGTACTTGGCCTATACCGCCAGTATTTTGAACCTTTTAATAGTTCAGAAAACGTGAAAGTACAGTTGACTCTTGATAATACGACGTGGTGACGATACATCAGCTGCACGTGAATGTTTAAAGACGTTAAAGAAAGTCACGTGACTGGTCAATGATTGTTTGCGAAGAAAGAAAGAAAAAAACATAAAAGAATGTTTTCTAACACACACATGTGTAGATTCATGTAATTTAATACAGTGCGCATATTTTCAAATGTAGATTGTAATATGCTGCATTGAAGCCTGAACTCCTATGTTAATGTAATGTACTTTTAGCTCTGTACATAATATGCTACATTGAAAGCTGAACTCCTATGTTAATGTATTGTACTTTTAGCTCTGTACATAAATCCAGAATTTTCTAGACACAAAAGGTTGAATTAGCTATCCCTTAGTAATCCGACTTTTCGGTAATCTGACATTGACCCCCCCCCCCCATTTTTTCCCACCCATCCCCTCTCTCGGTCGGACTATTAAGAGTCAACTGTAAATATCACTTTGTATCTATTAATAGCTAAATGTCGCGTGACACCCAAAGAAGAACACTTTACAGAGTATTGTACTTTTTAGACCCCTTCTCTAAGCCTAGACGCTGTCACTTATATAGGCTATTATTGTATGGTATTATCCTAAAAGAGCTAAACTTGCTTGAGTATATTGTATATATAGATGTATAGATACCGGAAACAGTTGATCTATAGACTTAGATCTTAAAGTCTATTAAATATTATGAAGTTCGATTTTTCTTTATTGACATTTTAAACCTAGGTTTGTCTTTAAATTAGCTACTAGACAAATACTGCCATTCCTTGTTTATTTCTTTCGTATATTGGAATATGTTCTAATTATTTTCTTTTCTGTGGATTTTCGCACCAGCTATATCGATAACTGGTAGGAGGTATGTCGATCAGGGAGAGAAGATTTTCTTACGGTGTAACGCTTCAGGAGGTGCCAGAGTTCCTGACGAGATGGACTGGTTCAAGGGAGGCGATAAGATCGACGAGAATAAATACAAGTAAGTGAACTAAACACAGTGAACACCGATGCTTCTTAAATCGTAGGACAGTAGCGCCCTTTTGGTGGACCAATAGTTTTTAAAAAGAAATTGTTGATATGGATTTATAGGAGGTAGGGGCGTAGCTGACGCGAGTCATAGTTGCGTCAAAAGTGACTTAAATATGCTAATTTACTGGGTGGGTGAGAATTTTAATTGTTTCTCTTATTCTTTCTTGCAGACACGTCCAAATCTACAAGATTCAGTCTCATGCTGAGAAATACTTTGTCTCAGAGCTGACCATAGAACACAGTAGCCTGGCGGACACGGGCGACTACATCTGCCGCAGTAGTACCGACGACATCGCCAACCTGAAGGTCACGGTATTGCATGGTGAGAGTTCATTGTCGTTATAGTCGGGAGTAAATAAAGGTCATTAAACGCCACCCTTCCCATCTTCAGTAGCATATATTTCTGTTGACACTAGGTGAACTGTAGCATAGAAAAGAGTTTTGTTTGTTTTTTAATTTCATTACCCAACAGCTTACTAATGAAATTTCATATTTAATATGGGTCTAGTCCAACAGTTAGAATATTTTTACATTCATAATAGAAACAAAATGTTAGACATTCCACATGTATAAACTGCTTAGTGTTTACTCATAGTTTAATGGACTGGATCTGACACATATGTTTTGTTTATATATTTCAGCGGAATCTGCAAACAAAAGAAGAGGTAAGGATGCTAATGAATAATTGCGTAATTTATTAAATATAGATTGTACCAAGTGCTGGATTTACCTCTATGTAACAGATGATAGATAGATAGATAGATAGATAGATTGATTGATTGATTGATTGATTGATTGATTGATTGATTGATTGATTGATTGATTGACATATATGATTGATTGATTGATTTGCGGAATGACTGACTGAATGACTAATGGATTTCAGTTACACATATTTCTATTCTATATTTCGTTTATTAGTTAGCATTTTTCGATCGTCCTATTTATCTTGTTTCGGTACAAACCAGAATCACTTAGAGGCAGATCTCAGTAGGTTTAGTGCTGTGAACAGAGCATTTCTAAGTGATTCCAGAAAAACGTACGCTCGTAACGTCTCAATGACTTAGCAGAGTTTCTCTCTAGCATGTTCGATTAAATTAACACATGGACGTAATTACCTTTTACTTAAAAGAACGTCGGTTATTGATAAGACATGGGTGTGGCACTGAGCGTTGGATGGCTCGCAGACAAGATGTGCAATATATTCGCTACTAAAAATGTGTGGGTCAAATATCAAATCTGCTCTTCACTACACGGTATTAGATATAGTAGATCCCAGCGACTGTTAAAAAAAAAATAAAAAATCAATGAGTGAAATATTTTATTTCGGGTAGGATTGAAGCTCCAATGACTTTAGTTTTTAAGTATGTGGTTTGAATTCTTGTAGATTTAATTTACTAATGGGTTCCAGCGACTGACAGAAAAACCTAATTGCTAGGCTAAAACGGTTACTATAGTTTTGTTTTTTTTATTGGGGGGGGGGGTAAACAACAAAACCTCATTTAATTTGTTGACTGTAGTTTTGCTTTAGTTATTAATTATTGTTAGGAGTTTTAACCTCAATCCTCTCTTGGGTACGCTCATGGAATATAGTGACTATAGCTTTGCTTTTTTTTTTTTTATAGGAGTGGGGATTTTAACATCTAAATCCTCCTTGGCAACGCTAGGGCAAGTAATGGATTAGCATTAAAATCCCCTCTCCAATAAAAAGAAAAAAGATTAAAATAAAACAGCAGTCACAAAATTCCACCCATCCCTCCCTTTGCCGGGGAAGAGGGATCATTTCGAGGGGGAATTGTTATAAGATAAGAAGATAATTTATTAGTTTACGCATATTAATATGTCTTGTTTCTTTGTAAGCATTGTAACTCTCCTTTTATTTCGTTTGTTTAGGTACAAACCAGGGGGACAACGGGGCACACAAGAGTATGTCCAGTTTAGAGAATGGAGCCTCTATGACCGTAGCCAGTAAAATCTCTTTTTTGCTGACGCTTCTCCTAGCGTTGCTATGGACACACACACAAGACAGACGGACAGATTGAGTGATTGATTGGTTTGCTGATTGATTGTTTGATTACTTTCAGTTACATTTATTAATAGGCTATGTTTCGTTTCTTTGTAAGCATTTTTTTATCGTCCTTTTATTTCGTTTGTTTAGGTACAAACCAGGAAAAAAACGGAGCCGCTACGATCATCGTCAGTAAAATCTCTCTTTTGCTGACGCTTCTAGCGTTGCTATGGACACACCAAACGTCACAACTGGCATATACCTCGTGACCTCCTGGTCATCCCATTTATCACTTCAGTGTTAAACATTTTGCCTTTGCAGAAAACAGAGAGAATGTACTAAAATTACTGTTTAAATCCAACACAGTCGTAGATGGCGGATACACAAATAGACAGAGAACGATTCACAGTCATTCCCAGTCCAGAGTTAACAGTCGATGTGTTGAGAGGACAGAGCTGTGCTGAGTCAATAAAAGTCTTTTTTTTTATATCCGAGTTTGCTTAAAGACATAATAAAAATTTATGTTTTGGATACATATATATATACTTTTGTAAAAGTGAAGAACAAACGCACTCACGGAGCAGCTTATAGCAGAGAAGCGTCACGAAAAACTTCCTTCTCTGTTGGGTTCTGGAATTGCGTTTCTGTAAATTCATACTCTGTTGACAATCTTGTGTGACTATTCCGGAATGGTGTGAGAAGCAACATAAAAGAAACTAAGGTACACTTTAACTATTAAACATTTATTGCTGGTGATAGATGAAAACTATAAACAACACGTGACAAGACACGTGACAGAACTGATGTCTTCATTGAACTAATCAATAATTATAATCTGTCACTTTGATGAAATGTTTTGTTATTTATATGACTTTTTTTTTTCGATTATGTGTTTATGGCCGTACTTGTTACAAATCACTTTATTTATTAGTAAAAGTACATCCTAGTCCTATTGGAATATGAAAACGTTGTAACATATTTTCACTGTTGTTAACGCTGGGCTGTACATACAACGGAAATAAACACACAAGTCTATCCTATTGAGTTGAAAACAGGGTCATCGAACAGTTGTCTCATCGACCTTGTTTTAGTCGCACGATGTAGTCTCAGTAACTTTCTACTCTATGATCGTTGTCGTCGTTTGTAACGTCTCTCATAAACATGAACCATCGATTGTATTCATTTATCATCTTTTTTTTTTCTTTTAATAAAAGTGCAAACAAAAAAAAACTTATTTAATATTATTAATAACAGAAGTGCTAGTTGCATTTTATCTGTTCATAAAGCTTCTACAAAGTAAATACAAATTGATTTCAATTATCTTTATTCCATAAATTGTATTTATCGAAAGTGTGGGCGACATTACGCAAAGGACAGGGAAAATACCAAGGTCCGCAGCATATTAGGTAGGGGGGGGGGGGGGGCGGCATCATCAAATACAAGTTTTTAATTTTCTTTAGGAAAACATTGACTTTCGATTCAAGTCGGTTCAAATGTGACAAATGAAGGTGACGCGGTATGATATCTTGAACCTAAGATCTAAGTGTAACACGTCCATCCTAGAGTAAGAGATCACTTCAATAATACAGGATGTCCTCCTCGGAAATACAACCTAAAAAAAAATGCATTTGAACTCGTGCAAGCTGCAAGAAACAAGCAATACCTGGACATGTCAACATTTCAAGGTTACTTCCGTGTTACAAGGTTGCTGCCGTGGTGAACTGTAAGAACGAGCATACCTGAACAGTTCAACGTTACAAGGTTGCTGCCGTGGTGTGCTGTTAGAAACCAACATGCGTAGACTGGTCAACACTACAAGGGTTGCCGAAAAGCTTCTCTTTCGATTACCGCGAAAAAAACAAAAAACGCGGCGCTCCATATTCATGCATGTTCTCTGCTACATGTCCATCAATGACACCAATGTCTTGCTTGCTGTTTGCCTTCAGTTGTACGATGGTCCTCAGTGACTCCTCAGTGTCTTAACATACACAAGATCAATTCTTCATTAAATAAGGAACATTGTGAATCTTGTTGCATGATGATAACGCATTTTTTAAAGCTGTATTTCCGGGTTGGACACGTTGTAAGTTTACCTATAGGGAGTTCATAGCCTTAGAGTCTACATCGCATAGATTTAAATGTTTAAATAGTCATTCCCACGTGATTAGGCTGTAAAAAACGTAAGCAAGTTAGATAGTAAACAAATCCATTCGTTGTGTGCAGCACAAATAGTAGATTAGATTAGATTAAATCACAACTAACTCAAGTTTATTAAAATATTGACATATTTCCTGCATTTCTAAAACTCGTCACTGCGCCCAACATATTTAGAGAACTTTTATTACTGCTATCAACATAGACGAATATTTTCCTCGATGTCATATTTAAACATTGAAATGTAATAGCTGACATACACATGCTGACATCAACACATACAAATGCTGACATCAACACATACATATGCAGACATCAACACAGTATCATTCGAGACATCAGACCAGCTGCTGACTACGTTTTTTTTTTTTTCAAAGGCAATTTTGGACCAACGAGTAAATTGGATTTCTGATTGGGCCTCATAATTTTTTTACAATAATGGTATAGCACCTCATAAAATCCCACCTTAAAAAAAAAAATCCCATCTGCAGGTCCCTGGTCGATCAAACTCAGTTCCTGCTCTGAAAAAAAACAACGATAAAAACAGCCTGTTCTTGTCATCCTATGATCAGAGCATCAAACAACTTGAATAAGAGATTCATTTTTGGTTCGTTCCGCATTGCAATGTAAAAAGTCATAATGAATGTAATTACCTTTCCTTTATTCGTTAAGTTTTTACCATGGAAACTTTCTATCTAAAAAAATAGAATTAGGGCAAGTCGGCCTAGCGTTTTGTAAACTTACTCTATACAATACGTAGGCCTAAAGCTCAATCAGCACTGCTCTATGTATAGCCCCTAACCTCCACCTCTAGGAACATAACAATTCGAGAACAATGTACATCTGAATTTACTGTGTGATTATTTTGAAGACCAGAGAAATTAAGTTAGGAGCTACCTTTGTTCTAGTTCTAGTATGCTAATAGGACTATCAAATTAAAGAAAATAGTTATTGAATAGCCCTTTAGATTTTAAAGATGTAAAGTGTGCTATCATTGCTATAGCATTTAACTAGAGCTATGTTTTATCACTTGTTAAAGATGACAATATTTTGTTGTTTTCTAATGATTGACATTTTTTTTAAATTATGGTGGTAAGATAATTAGTGTAAGGCTGGACGTTTAGAGAAATGAAATTTGAGCCAAATTTTAAATATCATTATGGATAATTTATTGTATGATTATCATTCTGGATATGTATAGTCATATACATAAATGTATGAGCGATGGTCTAAAGATGTACGAAAATACTTTGTTTGAAAGTGTGAGAACTACTACAATTTTATTTTTTTTGGTATTATTATCTGTTGAATGTAGATCTAGCTCTCAAAGAATCCGAATTAGCAAGTCTTTGTAGACTGCTCTAACAGTCCTTTGAGCTAAACAGATAGATCTTTATGCCTTTAATCGGGCACAAATAAGTTAAAAAGTCTATTCAGGGCTAAAACCTTATCACTGCTTTATTAAATAGTTTATTGGGCCTACTGTTATTACAATGCTAACCACAGATAATGAAAATAAGAGATTCTTAATTTATTTTTAGAGTTAGTTCCCGTGAAACAAACTTACATTTGAAGTGTGCACTACTCCCCTTTATATTTTCCCACCTGGGAGTGTAGCACTGTACCTTGGAACAGAGCTGGATATGAATAGTATGAATAAGATAGACGAACATTTCGACCTGAGCGCAAACATCCTAACACAGCCTCCACTTTCTTATATTTCCTTAAATATGGAAGGCGGGTATACATTGACTCTTGTATTATCTTTCTTAATGTGCCCAGTTAGATCAGTGATGACTTACATTTTTGTAATAAGTTGTTTATTTGTTACTATATTACAATGTTAGACACATTTTTGACAAACGTATATTCATCTGTTTTGATCATATTTTTTACCTCAAGATGTAAACTATTGTGTGTATAATTTGCTTTAGTTTATAACTGTTGTTCTGAAAGGGAATAGCGAGATTGACCCTCCTACATGTTGTTATATAATATAAAAATCTAGAAGTTAATCTAGGTCTATCTAAAATTAATTTTACGAAAGATGATCTATACATAGCTATTAGAAGCGTAATATGTTTGAAGATTGGAAACACATAAATACAATTTTAAAATATGTTACCTTGTCAGATAATCAAATCGATACTTGAATTGTGTACTTTGTATTTTGAAATAGTAGGCCTATATCATATGTAATGACTAGGAAATAAAGATTTAAACATCTATTTCTCCTAGCTATATGCCTCTGCCTCTTAAGTTTTGGGTTGTTTTTTTTGTTTTGTTTTTTTTTGTTGTTGTTGTTTTTTGTTGTTGTTGTTGTTTTGTATTTTTTTATTCTTAACGTAACATTCTGACACCTTTGATGTTTTCATGTAAAAAAACAAGAAGTGAAGTTAGCATGATGATTTTTTTTTACAAGATTATTTTACCTCACTCCGTGTGTCTGTCTAGGCAGAATACGTGTCTTCTCCCACTTGCCATTCTCGGATAAATTTGAAATTTGCATTTATTTTTTATCGATGAAACCATATAAATCGACCTTTTTTAAAAAAAATCAATTAGTCGTTATTATTAATTAAATGTGTTTTATTAGGGAAAATGTACTAAGATAAGGGGAGATAATCCTTGCAATATTGACCGACATGGCAGCAACTGAACGGTGCTTCTTTATTTCCTTGGGATGTCTTTTCAGTTTGTTTGTTTTTTACTTACTTAATTAATCGTGATCACAATGCAAAGTAAACACTAAATACAATTCAAAGTAAACACTAAATACAATTCAAAGTAAACACTAAATACAATGCAAAGTAAACACTAAATACAATTCAAAGTAAACAAAAGCTCGAACATGAACTGCAATACTCTTTCAATTGTCCCGCTACAGTTCAAGCACAAAAGAATATCAATGTTTAAAAAAATATATAAAGAAAATAGACGGACGGTTCTATATTTTGTTGTGATTATTAGTATCACTAACACTTGGGACAGGGTGTATGTAGGTCTACTGCTTTAGATCATGTAATTTAGATTGCAGCAATGATGAAACCTAACCACTGGCTGTCCGGGGGGGGGGGGGGGGGGGGGATTATTTATCAAATAATTTTTTCTCTGCGGCGATCCTTAAAGCCAAAATCTAAATATGTGTGGTATCTTATCTTTTCAAGGAACAAATCGGTTTTATTTGCAATGTATTAAGGGCCTATAAATTCATATTAGAATATTTTTTAAGTACAACATTATTCAAAACGTACGTTTCTTTTGTGAAGTATGCAAGAAAACGCTTTATATATGTGCTGTACGTACGTTTATGCATAGGGTTAGGGTTTACTGGGCATTAGGGTTAGGGTTTTGAAAAAAATCGCCCCCCCCCCCACTCCAAAGTTCTGGATCCGCCAGCGAACCAACCCATGTCTTGGAAGAAGATATTCTAAGTCATATCTCGTAACCTCGAATAGTACCGTTACATACCGGTATAGGACTTTCTTTTTTAATGACTACAAAGAATGAATGGCGTTATGTGTATCTTCACTATCAGTACAGTAACTGTTATTGGCTTGCTTTTGTAAACTCTACTTTCAGAGACAAACTGTTTCCTACTGGCTATGCTTACTCCGAAGTACCGTACCGTAATAATAGCCTTTTACTGACTTTTTTTTTCTTGGCCTAGATAACCCAGTCTTCTGCATATGGCATGATTAATAATAACAAGCACCTACAGATGATAACTATAGCAAAAAAATGACAAGTCTTTTCCCTTCTATTAGATGCTTTAGTAATACAGGTATAATGGCATATTTGGTGTAATGGTAACACTTTTTAAAAATTTTAAGTTGAGTTTATTGATTACATCCAAACAAATGGAAATGTTTGACTACAATTGTCCAGCTCAGCATTATATCTATAACAATAATTATATACTTAAATACTTAAGCAATTATATACTTAGCTATATCTAAGCATTGATGTCATGATTGACAAAGTTGGAAGATTGAGTATTTAAAAAAATCGAAATTCCGCATATCCCCACTTCTGACAACCGAGTTAAGAATGTATTCTTCAATTCAATATCCTTAATTAGTTAATAAATGTTTATATTCTACTTGGAAGAAATGCTTATGTTTTAAAGAAATAAAATAAATAAAGGATTTTAAATTGAATGTTATAAAGTACTGGTATTTATGAGAGATTACCATCCGTAAAACATTGACTAATGCTGACTTCAAACCAACTCCTACCACTTACACAACGGACCTCACAGAGCTATATAAAACGTGTTGATCGAGATTGATTTCTAATAGTGACATTAATACTTTAGAAATCTGATCGGCTTTATTTTCATTAATTAAAAATGATCATAAATCATTTTTTAAAAATCTAAATAGAAATAAGCAAGTGCTATTAATTAATTAGTACAGAAAATTGAGTTTCATGGCACTTGGTGCAGTTCTGTTTCATCAAGCAATGAATAAATTAAGTAGATCTTTGACATCTTTTCACCAGGAACTATATGTAGATCAAAATCTATTAATTTATAATTTCGCTTTTAAACATTAGCCATTCATTACAGACTGTTATTTTAAAACACAACCACTTTAGTTCATAACAAAGTTGCCTTATATACCAATAACATTATAATTTAAAAAATAAAATATGAAAGTAAACACTTATGCTCTGGCAGAATTATATGTGGGCGTGATCATGTGATACAATTTGTATGAATGAGTTTGATCTCATGGAGTAAGGTGTTTCTGTGCAGAGGCGTTGCTAGGGATGCTGTCACCCTGTGCGGTTAGCATTAAGTAGTTACCCCGTCATAAAAAAAAACCTTGGTGCATAATGGCTTATCCTTTTTAACTTGTACACGCAGCACTACTATAGACTACTATGTGGATGTGTTAGCATTAGCCAGAATGAAGACAATAAATAATTCAAGTTACACCCCTATTGACTTCGTACAAATGGCTGACATTTGCTTAAACAACTATTGGTTGCAAAATAAAAGAGATAAAATATATAATAAAAGTTTTTGACATCAATGAGGATCTTTCTAGCGATCGAATGGGTATAGATCAGACTGACCAGTATGGTTATGTGGTATGATCCATAAGAATAGTACTTTGATTTTTTTTAATACAAGAAAGTAATTTGTGATCAGTTTTAAGGTCTACCAAGTGATACACCTAGCAAGTTTACTACTGATCAGACTGTTTAGTTTTTAATTCAGATTTTATTCCTATGCGAGTGCAAATCAATAGGTTTTTTCTTTTAAAAATCTAAATGAACCGTTATCTCCTTTCTTTAGCAGTGTGCAGCATAGGAAGTTTGATAAATGAAAGAAGTGTAATAAACAACAGAATGTATTGTGTGCACTGTATATTTAAGTATATATGTAATCTGTGTAAACCATTGGCCGTTTATTTTGTTATGGCCCGTCATCCAATACGTCTTAAGCAATAAATATTTTGACTTAAAAAAAAAAGACAGATGTAAGTGAACCATCATCTTTATTCAAAAATAAAACTCATCTATTTAGTTCTAGTCCCTCTGCATCATCTTCTGGCGTTGTAATTTCTTTTTGGAAACTTTCTTCTTTTTGGGCTCTTCCTCTCCAGCTGTTGGTCTAGCTACAACAGTTTCTTTCTCAGCCAAAACAATTTCAATATGGCAAGGACTACTCATGTAAGCTGGACAGAGCAATTTTTTACATGCATTAGAACTAAATATTCCCAGAGGTTGACAAAATTACATTTATTCCCAAACAAACCAAGAAACGAAAATTAAAGTAACAATTTTGTCAATTATAGTAAAGGCTATTTAGTCAAGACTTACGGTTGATGCGGCCATGAGCTCTGTAGGTTCTTCTCCTCATTTTAGGTGCTGCATTGACTTGAATGTGTTCTACCACAAGGTGTTCAGTGTCAAGACCCTGAAATAGTAGTTACAATCGTGAAAGATGCACAAAATTTTACATATTGAAATTAAAAGTTATATATTTACAGGTTACAAGTGTAAGAAACTTACCAATTTTAACATTATATAGCATTTCAAAATAAAATTCCTAGATTGTATAACAAGTAATATATTTCAAAGTAATGTTTAAGAAAACCAAAATATTTAATTTTTTTTTTAAAATATTCCAAGATTCTCTACTTTTAATATAAAAACTAACACAAATGTTGAAGTCTCAACAGTGTTATGGTTATGAAATGTGATCACAATTCTGCATGTTCTCTATTTTGTGAAAAATAACATGCCACTATCAACTTCATATGTTTTAAAAGTT
The DNA here is from genome assembly GCA_036873155.1 of Biomphalaria sudanica. Lineage (NCBI taxonomy): Eukaryota > Metazoa > Mollusca > Gastropoda > Planorbidae > Biomphalaria > Biomphalaria sudanica. Next base: position 424,449 of record JAZGLO010000355.1, read on the forward strand.
ATGTGCTTGGTTTAAATTGGTTAAGTGTAATTTTGTTGTTTTATTTAAATTTTAAATTAAGAATGCTTATTGTATGTAACCACAGAAGAATAAACCATTTTTGAAAAAGAAAGGCCTGCAAGATATTCAATAGCTATACAATATAATGATTATGAGCAACTATAACAATATTACAAAAGAAGTCAGCAGAGATCCTTATTTTTTTGTTACAAAGTTCTACTAATGAGAGTAATGATCTGATGGTTGAGGCCACTGACCCACTGAGTTAAAGCAATAGGGTTAATTAACAATACCTTAAATTCAGCATTACTTTCTGCATTCTTGAGAAGTTGCAGCAAAAATTCAGCACTTTTTTGGGGCCATCTACCTTGTACAGCTTTCCACTGTTTTGCCTATTTAAGTAAAACAAACAAAAAAGATTTTGAAAAGGCAATGTACGAGTCTTGTTATTGCTAAGTAAATAAATTTTTGTCTTTACATTTTGGGGATATTTAATGAAAAAAAAAATTAACACAAAAAACATGAATGGCTTTTATTACACAAAATGAACTAACACTGTACACTTATCAACCAAGATTTTTTAAAACATGAAACATCTAATAACAAAAAATATTACTAAAAGGAGAAATGGATGGCCTTTATAATGATACATATTTCAATGTCTTGAGTATTTACTGACTTCCATTGGGTGTCCTTGAGGCACGAGGTTACCTGATCATGCTGATGTGGTTCTGCGTATGTGTCAGCGTGACATACTGTCCTCAACAAGGTTGTGTACACCCCCAACTAAATCTATTTCATCTAAAGTTTCCATGTGGTCAACATATCAGTCCAAGAAGTTATTGATTCGTTGACACTAGGTCCAGAATGTTTACCTCTCTCTCTCTCAGAATCGGACTAGATATAGTGCTAATTTCTCATGATCAGCTGTATTTAGTATAGAATTTGTGATAAGGGGTCTAAAAATTGAAAGGTCATTTAGAAAAATGAGCAGCTAAAAAAAAAATTTTTTTTTTAAATAACCAAATTTTGAGGCACCATAGAAACTGAATCGAAAATAAAAACAAAACATCAGTTGTTTTTTTTTTACAAAATGATCTGTATTTCTACTTATTAAAAACCCACCCATCTCAAAATAACACCAGTTGCGCAGGGCAACCAAAGCTACGCAAATCATACTGTGTGTGTGCTGTGGCCGGCACATTTGTAGCAAGTGAGGGTTGGGTGAATTATGCCACATTAGTAGCTATTGGGTTAAGCATCAACAAGTTTTGTAGAAGTCTTAATTATAAATAATAGTATAAAAGGTGTAAATAAAAATCCACGCTATAAAAAATTACATTGAAAATTTGAAATATAAAAATGCTCTTAATAAAAACAATTTGAATATTTTGAAGACTTTTTTTCATAGGAAGAATTTTTTTTCATCTAACAATGTTTTAGCATCACAAAAACACTAAAGACACCAAATATATATCAACACAACTATGGGATATTAGGTACATTTTCCAAAAAGAAACTTACCTGAGCACAACGTCCAACTCCACCACTGAACCGTCTAAAGGGGACACATTCTTTATGACCAATTACATTTTTCAAAAAGCGGTTGGCCCTTTTCAAATGCATATGCTTAATAGCTTGTGCAGTTTCACGAGTGTTCTGTAATGAAGCAAGAACAAGAGTTTTAACTGCAATTTTATAGGAAGGTGTATCTTTAAAAATATAGCTAAATTCCTTTGTTCAGATTTTACATAACATTATTGTTTCTATTTATAGAAATCTTCAAACATACAGTGCTAGAGTGTAGATTATTTGTAAAAAATAAAAAAATATAAAAAAAGTCAGGTTTGACAAAAACTTAAGTAGGATGTAGAAAAAAAAACAACAACATTTGAGACACTGAAGATGATAATTTTGAAAAAGTTGAATGAAAGTTAAGACTCCTCCCACAAATTCTCTCTGGGTTAGAAGCTATTGGTTTGAAAAAATATATGAAGAAGACAAAAGTATGTTTGTATAGATATATTCTCATGACAAATGATGATCCTTACCTTAAAATGTACACGAAGGTAAGAACCTCGGGCCTTGGCCGCTATATAAAAAAAATAAGGTTTTAAAAAGGATTTTTTTTTAAATTCAAAAGTCTACATTATGAAACTAGATCTAGAAATGATTGCTATTAAGTGAATTTGTAAATGTGTTTAATCATTTCTAGTAAGGCAGTGATGCCCAAATTAATCCGACCTGCGGGCCATTTTAATTTCCAACACTTGTCTCGCAGACCACATGACCGAAAAGTTACAAAACGAAATTTTTCTGAAACTATTTTCGTAAAAACATGTGGATTTAAATTTTATATGTTATTTGACAAATTATTTTTTTTCTGGACATTTCTCTACTTGAAATATGAGCACCGACCCATTTTTTGGTCTTTTTTTTGTTTTTGTAAATATTTCCACGAATCCTGCAATCTTATTTTATAATTATGTTTTTATGTTGTTTTATTAGACAGCCACACTTTCTTTATAAAATAAATATGTTGGCTTATTATCATGCTAAAAAAAAAAACAAAGTTAAGAAATATTAACTTTTTCTGTAAACAAACACTGCCCTAAGCGCTAGGCCTAAAACGAATGTAAACTTATACTAGTTTTAAAATGCTTCCCCTAATTCACAAATCAAACTGATAATGAACTTTTTTTTTTTAAACCAAGCTAGCTTGCAGACCTAAATATTCATAATTTTAAAATAATGAAATTTAACATTACAGTACATTAACTATTTCAAAACTATAATTGCCGCTACTGCTAGAGAACTAGATCACATAAGGTTGTTTTGTTTACGAGTGCACTGCTAGTTTTTAATTAATTATTCTGTCTGTCCTTTGCTAACTCTACTCTTACAGAGTGATAGTGAAGCTATCTTAAGGTGTCTATTTGTTTTCTATAGCCTGTTTTAATGTTTTATTTGACTGCCAAAAAACAATTTTTTTTATAATTAGATTACAATCTTTTGGTTCTACTTGAATGTGATTATCTCAAACCAGGAAGTAAAAAATTTAGTCGTCAAAACCCAAATTTCAGGGTATAATGCAACCCTAGGTATAGCAGCTGAGAGTTGAATAGTTGTTAGCTTAAACAATTAAAATCAGTTAACTCCGTCAACTTCAGATGATCGAAAAACTACACCAAATAAAGTTAAAAGCCAATAATTTTAATATCAAGATAAAAGAGCCACTATCTTTTATTATCTTATCTAAAGTCTCTATTGCAACTTACATTTGGTTGGGTTCTCTGGTTCTTTAGCGTAGCGTGTCATTGTTTACCTATATAGTGTAAAACAAAAATTTAATATCTAAATCTTGTGTTATTGTGTACATTATAAAGAACTGCTAGCAAGATTAGTAAATCAGTCAGGTGATTTACTTAAAAGAGTCTAGACTTATCCTTCGATAAATAAGTAGAAAAAAATGATAATCCAGGGCTTACAGAAATGAGGACAAGCTGTATTTACCATCACTTCAGTGGATTAGTTAATGCGACTATGCATATAAAATTTAAGCACCAAAATTTTACGAAAGAAGAACAGTAGTAAATTACTACTTAGATCTATATCATAATATGCCCCCCCATGTTTTAAATATGTAATTATAAGCCTGTCATTATAATAAATAGAGTTTGTGTATTTATTGACAAAGCTTGTGATACAAGTTAAGAACTAGTACAATTTTATATTAACAATGTTTGTACACACCCCCACACACACACAGTTATTTTAAATGATGTTTCTCTCTTAACATTATTTCCTCATTATTCCTTTGAAGCAGCCTACTTTAATCACATTGACCATTGATAAAACTGATTCCATCAATGTACATGCATGGACCAGACATGCCTAACCTCAAGACCCAGAATGTGGAACACTCAGGTTGAAAATGTGGAATTTTGGGGCCCAATGTGGAACATAAACACATTTATGTTTGTCAGTCATACTGTACGTAATATAAACAAAACTTCAATTAAAATTACTTTAATAACAATACTAGTTTGCTTCTTATAAATTAGATGTAAATAGTATAATTAAAAGTAAGAAAATCTTTAATTCATAATTATGTCCTTTGTTTGAAATCAATAGTTCTAGCTCCTATATGATGAATTCTAATGACCTAGACTAAAATGTTACTATTTTTATTTGTTACTACTAGATCTAAATCTAATGACTAGATCTAGATTTGTCTAGATCTACTTGATTATCTATCCTTTTCTAGGGCTCTACTCTAGTCATTCTAGAAGTTGTCTCTAGTTCTAGATCTAAAATAATTTAAGAGTCTACTAGTCTAGGAATAGACCTACATCTAATAATAAGTCCTCTAAGTCTAAGAATACAGATTGTAATAATTATATAGATCTAAATATTTATGTCTAGATCTAAAGACTTATTGAGAACTAAATTTATTACATAATGATACATAGAAATCTAGAGATCTATCACTATCGCCTTCTAAGTCTATTTCTGTACATACTAGATAGATGTAGATTATTCTTAGTTCTAATTTAGTATCATGATAATCATCTAGATCTATTTATCTAGTAACCTAGTGCTAGATTGCAGCTAGACTAGATCTAGACACTAATAACTAATTTAGACTACGTAATAAGTAGATTATAGATATAGATCTATACTAATATACTTTATATAGCCTTATAAAGGCTTATTTAGGGCAGGCCTTAGCCTTACTGTGTCTAAGTTAATTAATTACATTTAGTCATTTATGATTTAGGTCTAGATTCTAGATCTAGATCTTTAATAACGTTTTTTTTTTTAAAATCCTTTTCTTAAGTTACTTAGATACCTAAGAGTAGTAAGAGTAAGACTAAGACACCATATCTTCGTAAATTTAGAACACACCGTGATGAGATGAAATGTCAACAATAAACACAGACCTATATATATTTTATTTTGCATTCAGTATTTACATTTCGTACTATTAATAAATAATGAAAAATCGGCGATTTTTTTTTGGTCGGAATTCAGACTTGGCGGAACAAATTCGTGAATGCAGAATGGCGGAACATGTGAGCATTTTTTTATGCTTTTGTGGGACGGTTCAGCATAATGCGGGACTGTGGGCATGTCTGATGGACCAATACTATTGCTTTGAGATTTAGTCCAGATCTACACCAAAATGAACATTTAGATTTAGTTTCTAATATTTAAATGTAGACCTAGATGGCTAGAATGTGCTGGACTGCTCGTACATAATTATAATGTGTATAGATCTATGACCAATCAATCTATTTTACTAGCCTCTAGCCACTCTAGGTCTTCAGGCGAACGCAAACTTATTAATTTAATTCTTCAATCATTGATTCTAGTTCTGATCTAAAAACGATGTAAATATGGTTATCTAGTCCATCCTAAATCTAGATCCTACCTCTATAATACTCTAGACATAGGCTAAGGCTCTATATATAACCTATACAAATATTAAAATATCAAACACGGAAAGAAAAAGAAATTTCGCACTCGTGAATTTTTTTCTTTCTATTTCTAGATCTAGTATCTATTATCTAGGACTAGGTACGCGAGTAGATCTAGAATCTAGACTAGACCTCGCCTTAATCTAGACTATATCTATACTAAATACAAGACTTTACAGTCTAGATCAGATCTAGATTGATCATAGAAATAGATCTAGACTCTAAATGGAGCTGTTTCGAGGCGCGTTCCGTAGATCTAGAAATTCTAGATCTAGAGAATTTTTACACTTTAAAAAAAATATTGTACCGGTAAATAAAGCTTAGTGCGCATGAAAAGCGAAAGTCTAGCGAATCGCTAGATATGAGACTGGTCGATTTTGTTTAAAAATGGCGGCTCGAGCAACCGGAACTAGCAAACTAAAATTAACGGGGAAAATGATAAGAAATTCTGGAAAAATCTAAATCAACTAAAGACCTGGATTTTTAACAAAATTGTAGAAGGCAAACTCGGAGGTGGAAAAATCGGACCCCTCATAACCCAGATTTCCAGGTTATTTTTGAAAAGTGGCACCCCTGCATTTTGTATCTAAAATAGGGTAAAAATCGCATGTGAAGGCCAGGAGCTGGATTTGACTGTCAGAGCCATTTAGAGACGCAAGCAATGGGAGCATTTCTTGGAAAGTGGGAGATTATCCCCACTTTCACCCCACGTTTCCAAAATTATGGAAAATGGAAATAAACAAAGAAAAGTCAGTTTATTTAATCTTTAGCCACAGCAACATAATGGCAAAAAGAAACTACATCCTAAAAATAGCTCACACTCACAGCCAATCAATAAGAAAATCCAACATATCTTGGTGTAAAATTAGACCAAAGACTGTATCTAAAACACAATGGCAGATTGAAAAGAAAAGGCATCTTAAAGATTAAACATAATAAAACACCTAGCAGGAACATCCCGGGGAGCTGAAAAGAACCTTAAAACAGTTTTACACTGGATACCTCAGATCTGTCATGGATAACTGTCTCTTAATACAAGTAGCTGCCAACAAAACCTATCAATCATCTTTAGACAATCCAAAACAAAGTCTTGCATCTAATCAGTTGAGGTATGAGAACTACTCCCACAGCAGCCTGTGAAATAGACTCCAATATTGAACCTTTTAAGTTAAAGCGCAACAGAGCAGCATTAGAAGCTATTGAGAGACACAACAGGTTGGAGGATGACCATCCCAATAAACTACTAACACAGAGAAATAAGAAAAACAAGCAAAAAAAAAAAAAACAACAAAGGACTCAGATCCAACTTACTGACGAACTAGCCCTAAAACACCATCTACCCAATAACAGAGAAAAAATTACCAGATTCTCAAACATAACTCCTAGACTTAACTACAAACAACCAACAATTAAAACACATTTAATAAATAACATTCTAACAAAAGAATCAAATCCACTGGAGTTCAAAGTAGGCACGCTCGAAACAATTGAACGCTATCCAAAAAACAGTCATCCATATTTACAACGACGGATCAGCCTTCCTGGTGCACCCTGTAGCGACTACTGCTCAAACTTCCAAGCCGAAATTGAGGCAATTACCACAGCTTTGCAGACAATCGAAAACAAAAAAAAGTATATGGTTTTTTATATGTTTAAAAATGCACAAATGCTCTTATTTAGTTTTTAATCATACAGGTTATATGTTAAAAGGCGAATACAAATTATTTGATCACATGATTAGATCTAAATACTAGATATAGGTCTAGATTCTAGATCAAATTGTTTATTCAGTAATAAGTTGAATCTATATATAGTATTGACTTAGTGAAAGATCAATACTAGGTACATTATCCTAAAGTGTAGATTAGATGAATTATTAGATCTAGACTAATAATAATTATTTATTTGCAATACTAATTATCTAATACTAATAGATCTAAATCTACAGTATAGTCATAGTCAGTATAGAATAGTATAATACTATAGATCTAGATCTAATTATACTCTACTCTAGATCTTTATAGTGTATATGATTTTATGATATATCTAATTATCTTAAATTAAAATCTAGATTCTAAATCAATCATCAGGAGTCATGATGATCTAAACCTAATAAGTTATAACTAGAGTCTAAGTATAGACATTGGAAACTAAAGTGATCTAAACCTAATAAATAAGTTATAACTAGAGTCTACTAAGTATAGACCATAGACTAGACATAGGAAACTAAAGTTTCTAACTAAGAATAATAAGATGAATATTAATTATAATATTTTAACTCAAATATTACTATATTATATATATATTTTACTATTACTCAAATATTACTAAATCTAGATATATAAGCTAAAATTAAATGATTTTTGTGATGATAATGATTATCATTATGTATAATATATAGAGTATAGGAAATTATCCAATGATCCATATTGTATTATATCAATTTGAGTGGATTAAATCATCATCTAGATATAGATCTATAATAGTAATAGATAGTATATATTACGAATTTAGATATAACAGGTCAAGATGAATCAGAGTATAATCATAATAAAATGTTTGCATGTTTCGGATATTCCTTCAGAGTTGAAGATAATATACTTCCTTTTACAATGGGAAATGGAGCGTGCATGGTTTGAACCGTAGACAATTGATAAGTCTAAATGACAGTCCAGTGCGCAACTGCATGGCCGGACAGCCATCTACCAATATTATATATTATTATTATAGCTTTTATATAGTGCTACTTTCATGCTAATAGCATGCTCAGAGCGCTTTTGGTCCAATCTCATTTGTGGACCAGTGGGGGGAGGGGGTATCTAGGAGTTGGTTTTCCGTGCTGCCTTTAGGCGCTCAGTAAACACAACTCTGCCCGAGTCGGGCGTCAAACCTCGAGCCCCCTTCTAGGTAGCCAAGCCAAGCTCAAGTGCACTTGGCCTCTCGACCACGCTTCCCATATATAGTAAATCTATAATATAACTTTGCTGTGCATTCACTGTCTTGTTATATCTATACTGGGTAGCTATATAGAATATAATTATCTTTACATTATATGTCTAGTTTGTCTTTATATAGATCTAGATCTATTAAAAGAGTATCTAGATCTAGAATTTTTTTTTTTTTTAAGAAAAAGAAATAAAGAAATCATGCTAAATCTTTATATTGGTTTATATATAAATTTACTTTAAATAGTGACTAATTAGGCCTGTACAAGTTGTTTTTTTTTCTAAATGATGGTAATTGACAATTTAAAAATTGTCTTTATTGACCTTAATACCTTATTTTTCTTTATGACTCGTGGATTTTTTAAAATTTATATAATTAAATTACTTCAAGTATCACTAGTGATACTTATTCAAGATTGTATATAATTTAATCTAGGCTACTTCAATGTTTAAATAATTACTTGATGTAGATCTACATTAAAATATAATATCAAGACTTATCAAGAATTTTGTATGATTGTTTACTGGACTCTTCTTTAACACATCCTAATTATAAGCTATTATCAGATTACTATCATGCCATGACAAAGAAAAAGAAAGCTTTCATTATTTAAAAATGAAAACTGTTTTGTACAAGCCTCTATTTGAAAATTTTTACTACTCACAACTTGCATCTGATGATACTAATAAACTATGTCTTAAAGGATATGTACTTCTCATTTATTTGCAAAATCAATCCTCCAAAACATCAACAGCTGAAATTGTTGCTTCCACATTTGGATTTCCCTTTACTCCAGTTTTAACTCAAAAAGTTCACAATTTAATTGAATACACCATTTAAAAGTTTTAAAAAAAAATTACAACATATTTGCCAGAAATTTAAAAAATCTGTTGTGAAATTTTTCATCAGTTACCAAATACAACTGCTCCTAACCCTGATCTAACTCCATTACCAAACACAACTGCTCCTAACCCTGATCTAACTACAGCTAAAGCTCTAGATATTTCAAATATTAATCAGCCAACTGAACTAAATACTGTTTCATCAAATTTAAAAAGCAATAATGAATTAACCCCTCGTAGAAGAACATTAAAAAGACGCCTTTCTTTAATGTCACAGGCAAGTGAAGACAAAAGTAAATATAGAAAAAAAATATGTTTATTAAAATCTCAAATCAACTCCCAGCCAACCCTTATTAAAACTCTAAGACAATCTCTAAAAAGAAAAAATGAAAGAATAAAAAATCTACTAGGTAAATTACATGAATCTAAAATTCAATCTCTAAAAAGAAAATGTTTCAAATGTAAAAAATAACATCTAGCACACAAAAAAACTCACCAAGAACTTGTTAATAAAATTAAATCCTCATATAATAAAGAACTTGCTGAGAGGGACGCAATCATTACATCCCTTCAAAGTGATAAATTACATCTTGAAGATGAAATTAAAGAATTAAAAGAAAATAAAGCTAGGTCCCTTAAAAAAAATAAAAAAACATATGATGTAATGACTAGATTAATGTTTTTTAATTGTCTTTTATACCAAGCCCCAACCTCTTCTATCTCCCCTATAGTAAGTAGTTTATCACAGAGATTGGGCGTTCTTCTTGATTGCGTCCCTCACAGAACCTCAGTAGACAACTTTGTAAGAGAACTTGGTGTTATTTCAGACCTACAAGCCGCTGAAGTTGCCATGAAAACACCACATCTAACTCTTGGGTTTGATGCCACAACCCAAGAGGGTGTACAGTACTTGTCAACTCAGTACATCTCACCACTCCAACTGATACTTTTGTTATAGCTTTAGATCAGTTGAGTGGTGGGAGGGCAGAGGATTATGAAAAACACTTAATTGAATCTATAAAAAATTTAGCCTACGTTTATTCTGATTTTCATAAAAGTGAGTTTACCAGTTGCCATGATCAAATTATCAAAAATATTTCCAACACTATGTCAGATCAGGCATCTGTTAATCATGCTTCTATCGTAAGATTAAGTGCAGTATGGATTGTGGAATAGTAAACGTATATTATAACAATAAACTAAATGTCCGTCATGCTGTAGATTAGATACTTTTAAAAAAATCGTTGTTTACGTTTAGGTGAATGGTTGGGAGTTGAAATACCTATTTAATATTGAGCATCTGATCAAATATAATTAAAGTAAGATATTTCTAAACAATAGTTTTGACATTTTTAGCATAAATAAATTACACTAAACATGAATTAATAATGATATAAAAACGATTTAACTATGTAAAAAAAATAGATGTACACCATTACCTCACAGGGCAACCGGAAAAGGAATTAGTTACATAGGTTCTACACGATGAGTACAATTTAAAGTTTCGAAAAATAACTAAATAATATAGTCTAGAGTCTAGACTTGAGTCTAGACCAACTCACTGTTTCATTCAACCATACTATTGCCATAGTATTGGCCTTTTAGGAGGTAGTTCTGCTGTTTAGCTTCATCTTTCTTACACGGGAGTCTTGTTGTGGTTATTTGGTACCTTTTATAAAACTAAAGCAATTCGGTTTTATTAGTCTAGTAATGGTAATATCATTATTGAATAGCACCATCTGCTTTTTCCCCCTCTCTGCACGGTGAATGAACGACAAAATGAAAAAAAAAGCAAAATATTTAGAAAGAAATTTTCTCCGTGCGATTGTTAATTAAATTATAAGCCTATATTTGAAAATTTGCTCCTTTTGTAGGCTTATGTAATAATTATTGAGTTCTGATACAAAATGTGTAATATGCCTATTTCAAACTATTGAATTTCTGTTTTTTCAATCAACCAACCGATCGTTTTCTTTGGAAAATGTGTATGCTTACCAATTATAGTCTATCGTGAAACATTATTGCTCATTTCTATCATTCTCTCTCTCACTCTCGATCCAAATCCTTTTAACCTCATATGATGAGAGCAGAGCCCCGGGGGAGGATTTTTTGTGAAGTTTTAATAAAAATCAACTTATTAATATCTTATCTTATATAATACAGACGTTACTTCAAAAAAGAAGATAATTACGTCCTACGCGTCATGCATTTAGTCATGCATATTAACCAATGACTTAAATTCTGCCAAGTCACTGGTTTTTCTGGCTAGCTCAGGCAACCCATTCCATGCTCTATTGTCATATTTTAGAAGAAAGAAATAGAGTACTTGTAGCCTAAATTTAATATCATTTTCCTTCTTTAAAAAAAATATGCATATTTTAGTAAAACAAACAGTGGAGACCAATAGCTTGTTGTCACGTCGTACAGACAGTAAAAATGCAAAGAAAACATATATATTGTTCTAACCCTGCTCCTACCATGGACAGACGCATATGGTGCGTACCCGCGAGTTGTTATACACAATTATATTTTTATGTCTATGTACACAAAACATGAACAGTCTAAAGATGAAGCTACGGAGTTCCGTCAAGTATGGAGCTAATGGACTCTAAATGGAGAAGCTATGCTAAAGACACTGCTCTTATATACTCTTTGTTTGTGATGTCATGTTAATAAAGACCCGTATTCGTTGATTTGACTCCTTTGCTATCTTCTTCTTTCTCGTTCTCATTATTGTGTTGGAGCATTGAAATTCAGATGACGACCAATATATGAGATGAACTGCGAAGTGGTTTCCAATTCAGAAAGCTCTCCACTCTCCCTATAATGTTATTTCTATATTAGGGGATGTTTTAATGCTATTGCCTTGTTCGGGCCTCTTGGTAAAGAAGGCAGTTTTGAAGGACATGATCAGCATTCTCTGGTGACACTCCACATGTGCAGATTTCACTAGTTCCAATTTTGAGCTTTCGGAACATATGTTGTCTCTTTCTATTGTGTCCGGTTCTGAGGCGAAAATTTAGACGCTGATCTTGTCGGGATAACTAATAATGGGCGATTCGGATGAGAGCTTGTCTCAGTTATTTTGTTCACTATTAGTTTCTTCATTTCTTCTGGATAGAGCGCGGTGTTTAATTGTGTGTTAGTTATCCCACACTTGGCAAGTGTATCAGTCTTCTCGTTTCATTCTAGCTCAGTATGTGCTGGTATCCATTGAATAACATTTTATGCTGTTGTTGTTGAGCTTTATAAGTGCTGTCCTGAGTCGTTTCATACAAGAGGAATCAGAGTTTTCCAGCTTTGGAGGGTTGTTTTCGCATCAGTTAGACAAAGACAATCTGACTGTGCGGGGTACTAAGATGATTTACAACCATGTAGCTGCTGGTTCTAGTGCGTCCCCTTCTGCTTTGTGGTTGTGAGAGCTGCCCAGTTGCAATGAATTTTTCAAGTTTTTCTCCATCGGGCCATTCGAAGTGCGACGCCTCGAATGGAGATAACTGCAAATGTGTGATTGAGAAGATACCTGCAAATGTGTTGCAGAGAAGATACCTGCAAACATGGGCGCCCGCAGGATTTTTTGCAGGAGGGGTGCAAGCTGCCACCCATAGCTCAAAGTCGTAGCCTCAACTTTCTTGTTATATTATTAAAGATAAGAACTGCCCTCTATTCGGGCCTTCACACCTAATCAATATTAGGTGCACAGTAAATACTTCTTTTTCATGAAATAAACAAGAAACTAAAAACGTGAACAAAGTATTAACTGTACACATTGTTCACTTTATCCGTGAGGACCGTGCTTCCCTACGTTCGATCAAACAAAAGCTGCAAACGTTGACTGTGGTTGCAGAAACTGTCAATAACTTTACTAATGTATTGCTTTTCGTCGTGATGGACAAGCTGGTGATGAACGCTTATCGTGCAGTTCTAATATTCTTCTTTGCGTTGCAGCTTTTATGATGAATAAAAAACAAGTTGAACTGACCATTATTATTGCTCGAAAAAGCGAGACGTAATGAAGAAACTTAAGAATCAAGATAGGTAATGTAAAGCCGTGTTCTGTAATAATTCCCAAAATCCAAACATGTGTTGTTTTTCTCAGTGAGTCTGTCAACTGCGAATTCTCGGCAGCAGCAACTCAATACATCATGTTTTTCTGCCAGCAGGCTCTCCGTCCTCAAGATGACATCTCTGACGTGTTCCTCATGATGGCCAAGTTGGTTTTTGATTATGTCATTAAAGATGTGCTGTTGAGCGGCCACTATGTTAAATTGGAAAGACTGCAACACTGTAGAAACTGGTTCAAGAACAGATTACTAATTAATGACAATGAAAAAACAAATCAGAAACAAGAGGAGAGACATTTACTACACATGTGCAGTTTGTTTGATTTCAGTTGCAGTTATTATTTTAAGATCCGCCAAACAGTCAAAGATCTTAAAGTTGAGACTTAAATCTCGAATGGATTCGTATTTTTCAGTTTATTGTGTCTCACACAAAAAGAGGTAAATTTAGCACCAACGTCATCGATAGGACAGTTGCGGAAAAAGAATACTAGCCATCAGGGGGAAGCCTTAGTCGAGTATTTTGTCCATGTCTAGACTGTACAATGACATTAGACACATGAAGTGATGGGAACTAAACTAACTTTTAAATGTTAAACTAAAACTAAGTTTTCAACTAAAATAAAGTAGTTAAACTATTAGTTTATCATGAATTTCAAAAGATAGTTAAAGAAAGTTAATTAAACTATAACAAACTTTTCATAACTTTTTTTTGGGGGGGGGGGGGAGAGGGTCGAACTAGACCTATAGAGATTATTATAGATATAATGACCCAACTGTATTCCCACGATCTTATTTTTTTAACATTTTAGCAATATTTATCCATAATAAAATCAGTAATAAGGAATATGTTTCTTACATAAACGTTAATGCACAATAAAATTTAAAAAAATGTCTAAATAAATATCTGTGCTTGTATTTTTGCCTTGAATTAAAACCTTTAGAAAATAGTGGTACTCTTTTTAAACACAATTATATTAACTTAGAATATAACGGAAAATCCTACTTATACCGGTAAAGTTTAAAATCTCATTAAATAACATAGATTTAGAATTTCAAATTTAGATCTAGTATCCAAAGAAATAGAAACGAAATCGTTGGTGTTTTTAAAACATTTGACCTGTATAACTATTTAATTGTGTAAAATACATGCTTGACTAACCATTCCGATGTGCTACTTTCTTGTCTGACCACTAAAAATACAACCAACACTATTGCATAACCGTTAAACTCGCAAGGGAAAAAAAAGGGTGATCTTGTCATTATGGACTGCACACTCAGTACACTATATAGGCATACACGTGTACGTCTATCTGGCCAGGTTGTTTAAATCAGTCGGACACACCGTCTATTAACTTTCTGGGCAGGGATGGTGGGTAACTATTTTAGTATAAAGATAACTACGAACATGCTTGACTAGCCATGCCAGTGTGTTATTTTCTTGTCTGACCACTCCACATTAAGCAAAAACACTATTGCATAACGCTTAATGCAGGGTAGTCTTGCAGTATTATCGACTACACACATACAGAGTCACTAGACCTACGTGTGTCTAGCTGACCAGGTTGTTAAAATCAGTTGGACACAGTCTATTTACTTTATGGTCAGAGAGGGTGTGGATTAAGATTTCTTTTGTAATGCTATTAAATCTATATAGACCTAGCTGTTGATTTAGACTTAATAGATCTCAATATAAGTCTTAAGACTATAAAAAAGGTGTACTTGATGTTCCTGCAGTTAAAAAAATATTGTTTGCTGCAAATGAATTAACTAAAACCACTAAATATTGACCTAACTCACTAATCAGATTCCCACTAGAAAGAGAAATTAAACACCTCCACGTGGCTCACAAAAATATTCGGAACAACCTCATTCATAATATTGCATAGAAGCTTTTGGCAAAAAATGTTAAACATTTTATAATACTGCTACTTTCAAGTGCAAATATTTACTCCCTAAACTTCTAACAGCATCTTACTTTACCCTCTTCAAATGCAGACTGACTAAATAGTTGTTAACTGCATCATTTTTTTGATAATTATAATCAATGTTATTGATAACACATGACCAGAATACAGCGATGTGCGTTTCAACCCTGACCACATGTTGAAAAGTTTTACAAATTTAAATTAAACTTTTTAGTTAGTAACTAAAAAAAATTAATTAAATTACGATTTTAACTAAACTTTTTTTTTCTAGTTAAACAACAACTAATTTTTTAGTTAAACTTATAGTTTCTAGCTTTTTACTTAACTTTTGTCCACCACCAGACACATGCAGTGCGTCTCTCTGAACCACAGGAACTAAACCAATGAAGTCGAATATAATCGCAATCAAAGACATTCGGGCCGCTCCTTACTAAAATACCCAGCAAATTCCAGTTAATTCATGATGTATTTTTTGGTTTCTTGCTGCTGCCAGTGCTCCGTTGATCCAAATCAACGTTTTAACTTGGACGTTGGCATGTAAAGAACTTTCTTGTATCTCTTCTTTTGTAAACTGATGGATGTGTTTCACCTGATATTTTATCGAGCGCTGACACCGACCGCAAGACGTTAATACATTTACACTCTTTACTTTTGTTCAAAGAAACAAGAACATTTATCGTATCGAAAGATAATTGGCAAGCATTTCTCCTCCAAGGCAAAAAAAAAAAGATTCTAGACCTTAACTAAATATTATAAAAAGTAATTGTGGCAATTAACGTCTCGAGACGATTTTTTCCCTTAGCAACTTCTTGAGTGACTAAAGAGGCCAATCCTTTGCACTTTCACCATTCTGTCTACAACTGATATGTATGGCATCTGCAATCCAGGACCCTTCCTTTAATGCTCGCTCTTCATGTGGATCTATCCAGTGCCACCTTTTCCCAGCTATTAGTGTCGATTTTGAAGAGCTTTATGTCGCGTTTGCATACATCAGTATACCTTAGCAGTGGATGACCAGCGGATCTCCTGCCTTCTGTTAAATCACCATACAGAATGTTTTGTGAAAGTCGACATTGTGGCATTCATAATAACTAAATATGTGTGCAAATGAAAAAAATCGTCACGACTAACATGCTACAGAATATTTGACACCCTTTATAGTGCAAAGAATTGCAAGCCTATAATAAATCGTACATGGTCGGACATGAACTACAGATTTGCCTATTCTAGTTACAATAATAGAATATATTTACAACTGTACTTCAGTGGAAGCACTACTTGTTAAGTTACTACACTTGATAATATTCCAATGATAGGCCTTTAGATTTAGACTTAGAAGACGATGCGTGGGCGTCCGCAGGGGGGTACACGGTGGTGCACTATGCACCTCCTGGATTCTGTCTAAATCTACATCTACGTAATAAAAACAAAACAAATCTGGAAGATGTATTTCATTATAAAATATAAAAAATTGGCTAAAATGTTGATACCCAGAATTCAGAGGCGTGCACGTACATGGTTGGTCGTCAATTCCTGATACGCATAGGCTAATCTACTACTATATTAACCAGTGGAAGCACTACTTGTTCAGTTGCTAGTTAGAAGTTTATTGATTTATGGTGTGAAAAAAATGGCTAGAATTTGGCTACTCAGAATCCAGAGGGTGCAAATGCACCCCCTTGCACCCACCCCCCTGCTGGCGCCCGTGTCTGCAAATGTGTGACAGAGAAAATGCCTGCAAACTGCGTGGCAGAAGAGATACCTGAACACAACGTGCAACAGTGACCTCCACTATCCCCCTTTGTGTCAGGTGGCTGGCGTCAGCCACAATCGTCATGAGGTCGAAGCAGCCGTCTCAAGAACAGACTGGCCTACTGGAGGAAGAGAAAGCGACGGCCGAAAAAAACAGCAGATGGCTTCATGGAGAATCAGCCCCCCCCCCCCTGACGTCTGTCGTCCCCACAGATCGAGCTCCACATGAACTGATTAATAGTGATAAACCTCCACCGCTTCAGATAGTGTTCGAGGACGAACACTCTTAAAGGAGGGAGCTATGTTGAAACTCTAATTTATAATCTTAACCATGATCTTAACGTTAGACATCTTGACATTAGAGACGAAGCAACGTACTTCCGCCCAACGTACGGCCGAAAAAAACAGCAGATGGCTTCATGGAGAATCAGCCCCCCCCCCCCTGACGTCTGTCGTCCCCACAGATCGAGCTCCACATGAACTGATTAATAGTGATAAACCTCCACCGCTTCAGATAGTGTTCGAGGACGAACACTCTTAAAGGAGGGAGCTATGTTGAAACTCTAATTTATAACTCTGTGATGCGCACTGCATTTCGTTCTGCCAAAAATGCGCTGCTAAGAACTAGACTAGAGATGAATCTTAACCATGATCTTAACGTTAGACATCTTGACATTAGAGACGAAGCAACTTCCGCCCAAGTATGGAGACAGGGCCGGCTTAAGGAATAGGCAAACGTGTTTTGTCTTCTCATATGTATATGAGTCACCTGGTGCTCATCTTTAATTGCTGCGTTCTCATCTGTATATAGGCATATATTGGCTTCATTCAGGGCTGTAAAATTATTTTCTTTAGTCTTCTTTAAGTGGTATGGTTTACTCATCGTTTTTTGTTTTTAATTTAATTCAATTCATTGTCAAAGGCGTAAACTTATCTTTCACAAAGTTATATAGACATCTATGACATCGAAGGCAAAACTCATATTTTTTTAAACATTTTTTTTAGCACGAGTAGGCCTATTTGATGGCCTTGTATATGCTACGTGCCATTAAGAAAAATAATTACCCATAAGATACTGTTCATATACACCAGAAGCACTATATTTTTTAAGGGGATCATACCTTTTTTAATACCTCTAGTAATCATAAACTTAAAAAATATAAATGTAACTTCATATAACTTGTTTTGAAACGCCTAGTTCATTATAATGATTATGAATGCACACATGCAGAAATAAGCAATCAATGGCGCGTGAAATAATTGTGATGGTAATTCATTTAAAAATCGAATGAACAAAAAGATGCATTCTCATGAATATGTACAAGTTTAGCATAAGTTGGACTTCCTCAAATTATGGGATCATAGATTTTACTGGGTCGATGTACGACGCTAGAACAAGTCATTAGCATCATTATAATTATAATGAATGTCGGCTAATGATGATATGATTATGACTAACCGAATCCAGTGTACTATTGCTTAAAGTGTTAATTAAACCGTTTGTGTGTCTTCATAATGCCGAAAGGCAAGAACAAATTGAATCTTACTATTTCCGTGTCTGAGCCTCAAACAGACGGAAGCGAGTGAGTTACGCAAAAAAATTATTTAGATCTAGATAAGATATACTATAGATTCATTTTAGATATCTAGATTTACATATAGAATCTAGACTAGATTTAGATTTTAGTTGATTTAAATCTAGATCTAAATTCTAATTGCTAGACTACTTAGAGTAGAGTACCTAGTCTATAGTCTACATCTAGAATCTAGATTGATAGAGATTTAGAATAATCTTGCTAGATTCAATTCTAATCATCATGGCCCTGGGTAGTCTATGTATTACTATTATTAGTATTATATATTAATTATTATACCTGGAGTTCACAGTATACTATACTATGTCTATAAATCTAGACTCTTAGACTAGATCTAGTGGTGACTAGATTCCCAGATTATCTAAATCTAGTCTATAGGCCCTATCTAATATCATATTAACATTTATTATGATATTTATATAACAATCTTTTTTTTTTCTAATGATCAGTCGTCAGAATGGAGCTCAAGCCAACTTAGAAGCCTTACAACAGAAGTTACAAGAATTGGATATAGATGATCAACAAAGAGAAAGATTAGAAGAGTTTCTGTCACAGAAGCAAAAAATTGGAGAATTGTTAGAGGAAGATTTTGAAAAACGGGGAGAATTAGGAGCTGGAAATGGTGGTGTGGTTACAAAAGTTTCTCACAGACCTTCAGGGCTAATCATGGCACGAAAAGTATGCATTTTAAATTTGTTAAATTCAAAGGTTTAAGATTCACTTAGTTTTGTGTCTTATCTCAAGCCAGCAAGACAATGTGACTATATTTTAGTCCATTCAAAGTACCAGACTTGTGACCTGTCCTTTAATTTTTAAAGCGCTTTAAACATTTTATGCTGTAGTTGTAATCATAAGTCTGTAGTTATGAAGGATTGCCAAAAGTCATTACAGAAATGTAATATTTGACTTTTTTGTTAAAGGTCTTTTTTATTTTATGGGGTATGCAGACTTCCTGAACAGAATGATCTTGCATAAGTAACCATCACTAGCCCTATGTTTGTTCACATTACTCATGGTATTTTTGGTCTTAGTACAATCATATTCACTTCCAGTACATCTACTGTCTGCCACAACACGGGGCCCAACATTCATCAGATACTTGAAAGTGCAGCGACCAATGGTGCAACGCTAGCCACAGCCAGCTCTCTAAAGAAAATAAAGAACACACACTCTTGCACCAACATCTACCACTATGATTGCGAATATTGAAACTAATCATAACTAACATATATTAATCAATAAACTCTTTCTTACCCTATGAAGGGGAAAAACTTGCACCAAAGATAAGTCACAACAATAAATAAGAATAACATAAAGAATACTTTTAAAGGAAACAAAGCTTTTTATATTAAGCATCTAGTTGTATCATTTAGTTTGGATGTCATGTAATAAAATTTGTAATAAATCTAGACTAACAATAATAAATCTGTTCTATTAGAAATATTTTTACCAATTGTTTTTGTTTAGCAAAATTTCATTCTTTTTGCTTTAATGCTAAGATCCTATCACTTGTCTGGACCAGTTGGGAAAGAGGTAGGGGAAGATAGAAGTGGGTATCTGGGTTAATATTATTCTTTTTAAATGCTTTTATTGAAGAGTGTTGGTGAAAGTAGGCAGCCTTGTCTTACTCCAACTGTGGTTTTGAACCAGTCCCCAATATTGTTGTTGAAGTACACCGCACTGGTGGCATCCTTGTAGAGGTTCTGGATAACTTTGATTATGTTTTCATTAATGTTGTACTTTTCCATTGTCGCCCACAGTGCCCCGTGCCATACTCGATCGAAAGCTTTCTTGAAATCAACAAAGACATGGAAAAGATTCTCTTGGTGTTGGAGATATTTCTCACAGAGTATTCTGAGGTTTAGGATTTGTTCTGTTGTGCTGCGACCTCGAGTCATGGATGTTGAATGCAGAGCTAGAGAGGAGGATCCTAGCAATGGAATTGAGATGCTACAGAAGAATCCTAGGCATCACATTCAAAGACTGCATCACAAACCAAGAAATCAGAGACAGGGTTACTGCAGCGATCGGAGCCCATGATGACCTGCTAACTATTGTAAACAGTGCCAGGAAAAGAATAAGAGGCAGACAGAAAAAGCGATGGGAGGACATTAACCATTTCACCACTAAGCAGTTGTAAGAAACTATCTACCCCATCCCTAAGAGAAGGGATATAACTCTGTATCAGCTATTTTAAAAAATCGATTTTTTGACTAAATTCACAGAAAAAAACTAATAAAACCTAACAAAAACCTTTTTATAATAGAAAAGACCTAGGGTTAAGCATCATGTTTGAAGTCATAAATAGGCCTACAGAGCTCAAAAACATTAAAATATCACGTCATATTTAGTTGCCTTCCAATCTCCCATTTCACTAGATCTAACATATTCAATACTGGATCTAGCATCAATTTTTTATTTATTTTCACTACTATCTGTCTTAAATGGTTCTAAAACACTTGCCCCAATCATTATATCCTTATTCTACAGCTTAAACATTAATATTCCCATTAAAATCTTATTTTTTACAGCCTAAACATAAGCCTAAATATGTTCCATTTTCTAGGCTAGCAAAAAAAACACACGTAATTTTCAAAAAATCATAAAAAACTAATCTAACATGCTGCAGTGACAAAATAAGCACCTAAATATAGCATCACTATCGCTCTTCTAGGTCAGAGCTAGTAAAGGTATAAATAGTTATTTACAAACTAGCAGTGCGTGCGTAGACGAAACAACCCAAAATCGGCAATTTCTGGCGACTCTAGTTGTCAAAGGGTTAAAGAATGGACGGGCTTGCCATTGAGAGAGGTTCTAAACAAGGCAAAAAAAAAGGGAGGAATGGAGAAATACTGTCGACAAGTCTTGCCTGGTGTCCCAACGGTCCAACAGACTGAGGGATAGAAGAAGAACAAGAAAATGCTTTTATAAAAAAAAATGTTGAACGACTTGGATTTGAACTCGAGGTCTCTAGCCTCCCCAAACCAGCTCATTAACAACTGCACCGGAGAAGTTTTTATGAAAATAGGTTTTTATAGTTATCCATTGTTAGTTTCCAACTGTAAAGCAAAGTATGAAGGGGACTAGTTCAACTTATACCACCACATCATTCAAGTACAATTTCTTTCCCTTGTTCAGGATACCTAACAAAATAATTAATCAACAATAGTTAATTAATTGATTGGTGTATTTTTTAATTGATTCTTGTTTTGTCTTGTAAAAGAAATAAGTGTGCAAACTTTCAGCTTGATCCGAGACAGGGTGTTGGAGAAATAATATGTACAAGCTTTTTACCTGACAGACATAGTGAGTAAGATATAAGCTTTGTAAAAACTAAGAAGCTCTATCACTTCACTATGCGTCCTCTAGCAAGAAGAAAAAGGAGGAAGCTCATTGGTAAATGGGCCAAGTTCTAAACCTTTGTTCATGTTTTCTTATTTTATATAAATTAAGGTCTTGATAACTTTGCTTAATTTTTTTTTTTTTTTCAGATTAAAGTTGTTTTTGCATAAGAACTATAAAAATGTTCTTCACTATTAAAACTATAAAGTAAAATTCTTTTTTTTTACATATTAGACTGGTTTCATTTTGTCTATAAAAATTTGTAATTAATAAACTTTTCAATTTTAGCTCATACATCTTGAAATAAAGCCAATGGTTAGAAATCAGATAATTCGTGAATTAAAAGTTCTTCATGAGTGTAACTCACCATATATAGTTGGCTATTATGGTGCTTTTTACAGTGACGGGGAAATAAGTATTTGTATGGAATATATGGTAAGTGTGGAAGTCTGGGAATTTTGATTTTTTAATTTTTTTTTTTAATTGAAACTAAATTGCAATACTTTTTAAAAATTAATTTTACTTGTTTATTAGTTGGATAATAAATCAGTTTATATATATATATATATAATAATAATTTTTACAATTTTCTGTGTTTTTTTACAGGATGGTGGTTCATTGGATTTAATTCTTCGTAGAGCAGGAAGAATCCCAGAGCCTATTTTAGGAATTATCAACATAGCTGTAAGTAAAATGAAATGATTATTGTACTAATTTCTGTATATTTCTTGTATTTATAATTATTAGTATCACACACTTTTTAATTATTGCTTTTTATGATTTTAGGTGCTTAAAGGGCTGTCTTATTTGAGAGAAAAACATCAAATAATACACAGAGGTACAATGTTATTATATTGTTTATACTAAATAAGATCTTCACCACTTTAACTTCGCCATTTAGCTAATTATTTAAAGAAAAAACTCTTTTTTAAAATGCTTATATTTCTAATTATTTTTCTCAGATGTTAAACCATCAAATATTTTGGTTAACTCTAGAGGAGAAATAAAGTTATGTGATTTTGGAGTAAGCGGTCAGCTGATAGATTCCATGGCTAATTCTTTTGTAGGCACAAGATCATATATGGCGGTAAAAGAATTTGACATTTCAGTGTTCACTATTAAAATTTAGCTTGTTTTTTGTAATTTTAGCAAGTTTCACTAACTTTGTACACTGGACTTAAAATTTGGCACCTGAAATAACAAATTTTGTTCAAATAATGAGTTAGTTACCCTAGATATGGTTTCACTCAAGTCTTTGGCCTTTATTTTGTTTATTGTTATTTCTGTGTGTCTAACATGTTTGAATGGATCCAACATGCTCAAAATATTTTTTTTAAGTCGCTTTAAGCTCAATCTAAAAATCTGTTAAATTAGCTGTTTTAATGAAAAATAAAAACAGATTTATAAGCTTCTCTAAATCAGATACAGAATTATGTATATTTTAGTTATTCCTGATACACTATTTGTGTACCACACACGTATATCTGCTGAAAGGTTGTCATTGCCAGAAGTGGTAATGGATATAAGCACTCCCCTACCTATATAATGCTTCCTAATCCTAGCCTCTGACAACCAGTCCAACTCCTGAGGGCACGACATGGCCTAAATTGTGCCGATGTGCAAAAACCCCAAAATATCAAATAACAAGTATTCAACTCCTGGCATTAACGTTTGGCTCCAGTAGAATAGATTTCATTAACAGAACGGGCGAATGTGAGTAACTGGCACCTAAACCAGTAAGCTTCAGGTAGGAGGGGCTCATTACCTAGGAGAGGAAAACTCTGAATTCAAACCTCTGCTGCCTTGCAGCTATACCCACTCGTGGGAAAGCCTTTGGGAGTCAACCCTGAGGAAAAATCAGGAGTCAACCCTGAGGAAAAATCTGGAGCCAGCAACCTTTAGGCAGTTTGCAGCACTCAGTGCTACACCAGGCAGAGCCTGTGATGCCACTGAACCAAAACTGTATCAGCTCTTGCAGTTCCTTTGGATACATCAGCTGTGTGGGAACATTGTTCCAACCACAGCAAAGCCTAGGAATTCATCTCATTTTCATGAGATGATCCTTAGTCGCTTCGTAACTTAACTGTAGAAGGCCATAACATCTTAATTATAAGGTTTTAAGAAATACAGATGAAATCATTTTTGCTTTCCTTTTTGTTTAGCCTGAAAGATTACAGGGAACACACTATTCTGTTCAGTCTGATATTTGGAGTCTGGGTTTATCTTTAGTGGAGATGTCCATTGGCAGGTATCCAGTGCCTCCACCTGACTCCAGGGATTTGGCTAGCATATTTGGAGAGAATGCTAATGAAGAGCATTTAGAAGCTGCCAAAACTGGAAAACCATTGAAAGGTCAGTATATTTTGTTCTTATTTATTCCTTTTATTTTATTTTGTGTACATTTTTCCCCATATATCTTATATGTAAAATGATCAATTGTCAATGATTTCATAAGTTAACTTACTGATTATTTTAGCAAAAGACCACATTTGTCTAAATGAGATGAAAAATTTATTTCTCTTCAGGATCAATGCTTATTCATTCTTTTTCATTCATTCTAGCTTGAACATCATTTTTTTTTTTAGAATCCAAAAACGTGTAATGAAATTGTTTACACAGGGCTATTTCACATTGTAATTGTAGAATATTTAAAACAAAAAAAGTGACTAGTGTATGCTTTTATTTACTAATGAAACAAAAATGATAGTCATCCTCCTCCCTTGGATAATTACCTTTAGTTTAAAAAAAATGATGTTTGAAGGTCATAAAAAAAACCCAGCTTTTATGATCAGCTTTTTTTTTGGTCGTTGATTCAATCTTTTTTCTTTTGTACCAAAACACACTCTTTGAGTTACCTTTCAGCCTGTCCTGGTGACATAGAAGTTTTTACAGGAGATGGGCCTCTACCAATGGCCATTTTTGAACTGCTTGAATATATTGTCAATGAGGTAACCCTAAGGGAGTCCACTTGCATGATGTCCATCAGTATTTACTACTACTTTAATCTTGTTTTTTAATTTATCTGTAAATCTTGTGCATATTTATTTGAACCGCATGCCAACCTCCTGGGCTGATGAGAAACTTCTAAAAGAAAGCTTCTTAAAAAAATGTTTTTAAAAATTTTTTTATTTTTTTTGTTTTAGTTTGTTTATTTCCCAAGTTATAAATAGCTTTTTTTTTTTAAATTTAGATTCCCATTTTAGGAGTGATGAAAGCTTGTTTAGTTGTTGCTTTAACTGCATTAATATTATATAAAGACTGAGCTTCCCTCAATGAACAAAGCTCAAATTAATTTCATGCATTGGACATCATTTATATAACACTTCTGTTCTCAACATTCACAACATAACTCTTGGCTAAGTTTAGGGTGCTGGGGATTCTTAGCTAATTAAAAAAAAAACACAATCGTAAACTTCAGCTAAACCTTTTAACTAATCATCTGATAACACTGACCAGGCTGCATTGATGACATTGATTCACATCAACTTAGGTTCCATCTGAGATTTGAAGATAACAATGCACGACTGTTACAGTTTGTGACAGCTGTACACATTGTCATGTTATGTGCATGGACACACGCATTTGATGCTCATTGATATCAGAAATACTAAATATAATGTACAAGTTAAAAAAAAGCAATACACCTTTATTCACTTAAGTGTTAAATTAATGACATCTATTACAGCAGATATCCATCAAATACATTTCCTATTTATTTTGTCCATTAGATAAATATGTTGTTTTTTTTAATTATCAAAGAAAGAAGTGTGATCTCCAGGAGATTGTTTTGTGGTTCATACAATTAAAAAAAATGCTTTCCATTTGCATTATACTGTGTCACTTTTTTTTTTGTAGTCACATGCCAAAACAAAAACCATTAAAATCATTATTGATTTTGCTGGCATGTGCATTTAATTTCAACACATTTTAATTTTCATCACATTTATTAGAGTAATTTTTTTGTCAAAGAGTTAGAAAGTGTATCAAGGATAAGTGTTGTTTTATTTCTTGAAAGCTTCTTTGCTTTCTAGCATTGCTGTATTTTAACCTTCTATACATTGCTTACTTTAGTCTTTTTGAAGAAAATTAAAAAAGGAGAAAAGAAATTCAAATTTTCTTTAACAACCCTTTTTGATAGTAAATTAATTTCTTTTTAACAAAAACATTTTTAAAAGTGTCTAAGCCTTTTTTTCTTCAATTCACTGTAATTGGGTTGCACATCTCTCAAAGTTAATTTCTTGCAAATTAAATGCACAATGTTTTTTGTTTTAAACTTTACTGAAATTTTTTTTTCTAAGTTTCTAAATGTGTTCTTGGTTCCTACAATTGTACAATATGATGCTTCAGTGTCTAGAATGTCAGTAATAATGCTTTTGGAAAGTCTTGGCCATGTTTATCATACCTTGATTCACTTTCATTATGAATTATTTCAGCAATTTTTTCATGTTTTCGTGCCATGTCATCAGCATTTTTTTTTTCTTCATGTTCCATTCCATATATTGATATATTCCACCTGCCACCTTTGTTCATTATTTTAAGTTATGTTTTGTTATTATTTATCATTATTTACCCACTTTGATGTTAATTTGGAAATTCCTGTGGCTGCCTCCCCCTTACTGGTCGGAGATTTCCAGCTTTCAGTGTGTGTGCGTCTGTAACAGCTGGGTTGTCTTCTCTTGCTTTCTAGGCACCCGCAATAACTATACGGTACCAACCAAGGGGGGCGCTGCTGAAGCACCGCGATCTATGGCCATATTTGAGCTTTTAGATTACATTGTGAATGAGGTATGTGATCACAGATACTTTGATAGTTTTATACCTTAACAGCTATAAACATAGTTTGAGCTAAGTTGGTTGAATACACTGGCATCTTGTGACCTACCGCTCTTTAAAACATTGCCCCTGTTCAAAACATTCAAATATGAAATAGATGAATAGTACAAAGACAGACATGGGAAGCAATTCTAATTCACTTATTGGACTCATTGATTTCAAAATCTCTAAATCAGTTTTCACTATGAACATATGAATAAATATTTAGATATTTCCTTTCTGAATTTCAAATTATTCATAATACTAATTCTTCTTAGAGTTTAATAATAAAAATAAGGTAAGATGGCAGCTTTTATGTGGATATCTATAATCTACATAATTCTAAAAAAAAATCTACATGAATTGTCGAAGAGCTGTGCCTAATAGTTCATATATACTTTTTTTAAAATTTATTTTGCATATTTGTATTTAAACAATACTAGACTCTCTAGTACTTTTACTCTACATAGAATAATCATGGTGTAAACTGCAGGAGTGTGAAGCTTTACCAACTATTGATTAAATTTTCAACTGTCTTGTGTTTCCTAGGCAATAGAGTGCAACATAATTGCTGGAGTCAAAAATTCAATAGTTCATGCTCCATGTTTGTTAAAGAACATTGAAACTTCATGGAGTAATATTGATCATATTTCTCTTGCTCTCTCTTTCTCTTGTTGTTGTCTCTTTTTTTTTTTCTCTTTCTCTCTTTTTTTTTTCTCTATCACTTTAAGTATAAACACTCTTACTTTTTCACATGAATATTCTATGAGAGGAAATAGTAGGCAAAAGACTTCTGTACCTGGGCAGGTTCTGGGTTACTAGGCTGCTAATTTCACCACACAAGCTCAAACTATGACATGACCTCCCCAAAACATGATTTGTGCTTGACTATAATCTTAATACTGGTAGTAAATTGCATTGAAATACATTTGGGGTTGGGGAAAAAAAAAGTATCAAAATTTCTATTTGAGGTAGAACAAATCGTATAAAAAGTCTAGTTGTTTCAAGCACTATCATTTCAAATTTTATTATGAGACCTCTAATTAGTCTTTTTTTTTTTTGTTTCTGTTTTTTTTTTTTTTTTTTTTTTTTTTTAATTTTAATTATTTAGTTCTTTTTTTTTTTTTCTTAGTGTTTTTTTTTTTTTTTTTTTCTGTTTCTAGCATGTTAGATTTTTTTTTTTATAGCTTAAATTTGTCACTGTATATATATTTATTTATAATTTTTAATGCTGACTTCTAAAGATGTTTTTATTTAAAATCAAAATTAGCCAAGAAATATAAATCTAACTAACACCAACCCAACCACCATGGTTTAAGTTGCTCAAAATGCCAATTTGCATGTGGTTCAACTAATTGTTTCATTCTGGACTAGTTAAAACATATTTTGTTTTTGTAACCACTCACAATGGAGTAAGCTTGTATCATGTTTAGTTCACAAATAATTCAAAAGAAAAAAAAAAAAGAAAAAATCAATGAATCTTGTTAGCATTCTATTTTCTGCACTAAATCTGCATAATGCTTGACTGCAATACAATTGTGGATCAGACTTGCACATTACTGTATTGTTGTTTACTTTCTAAAGCTATGTCAGTGCTTTGATTTAAGTATTGCCTAGAAGCACAAATGTTCTTTTGATTTTTGCAGTATATATATAAAGTTTAAGAAAAAAACATGCAGTTTATTTAAAGTAATTTACATGTAAAATTACATTTGTGTGCTTTGAATTTTTTTTTTTAAATGGCCTTTATAGTGCATGATTAGTATAAAGATTATTTACTGAAAATATATTCTTGTTTTTGTTACATATGTGTTAAGTTTTGACTATGTATTTTAAGATAAAAAAGAAATATCCACGTTTTATTAAGTAAACACTATTTCTCTCTTGTAGTATGTAGTCTGGAAACTATATCAGTTTCTAATTGTTGCTTTTATTTATATTTGTGCTAGAACCACTTTGTTTTACTTTCACTTCTATTTATTATGGTGACATTTTATTTGGTCATTGATATTGTCCAGTTGACAATATGCTTCACATCTCTTACAGAGGTCTCATAGGCTTTATTTACAAAATAAAAACTATAAAATTCTTTTCATATACCTCAGATACACATCACGCACTATCAGGCTGAAATGCAGTGTGTGTGTAGAACCTCATCTTTCTGCTGTTTTGTGTGTTTTTAGATGTTGTCTTTTTCACTTGTCTCCTAGCATTTTTTTTTTACTTTTTTATCAGCTTAATGTAATACTGTGTTACATTTCAAAAGTTTGTTGAACACTTTCTAGTGACAACAATATTTATTGGTTTTGAGACAATAGAAAAGCATATTAATTTTTTTCCTCAGTTACTACATCTATTTAAAAATCATTATTATTCACCTTTTAGAAAAGGTTGTCAGTTTTTTGTTTACTCAGCACACACAATGCTGTTATATTTCTGTGAAATCTGTTTTTAGTGGTCAAACTGGAGTCTCCTTTATAGATGCATGCTTCCCAGTCCATTGGTATTCCCATTAGTATTTAGACTTGTGAAGTGTAAGTCCCACTGAAAAAAAAAATGATTAAAAAGATGATAATCTATGAAGCACGTTCTGTTTTGTTAGATATTGTTAAAAAAACAACAACTTAGTTTTGGCTTTGTAGTTGTTGTTTTTTTTATTTTAAATTATTTTGACTTCAGGCTTAGATATGTTGTTGTTTTTTTTAATACTACCAATATGAAGTTTTAAGTTAATTAAACTGATTATAATTCTCTCTCTAAATATATATGTATGTTACAACTAAAGGTTAATCTATAGCCTGTCTGGTGTGTGATAATGTTTGAGAGAGACACAGAACTGCACTAATGTTGCAAGCTGGTCACAATGTTCACAAATCTGTGTTTTGGCAACAATGTATAAATGGCATTTTGGCAGCTGAATGTACTGACTTATGTTAGCTATCACTTGTAGCTGGAGTCAGAACTCAACTGCTTGTAAAATTCTTAGATGACATTGAATTCTTCTGAGTGCACTAGTCATGAACTTAGATTTCATGAAACTCAAGTATTTAAAAAATTAAATAAGCATTTTGTTTCATCTATGTATATGATATACAAAATGTATTTGCATTAATCTTTTTAATTTGTGTACTACAGCCTCCTCCTACTTTACCCAAGGGAAGATTTTCTGATGAATTTGTGGATTTTGTTGATAGATGGTAAGCCTTTCAACATTTAAACAAATCATTAATTTCTTTATCTATATTTCATTTGCTAGTCCTTTCTTTTTTTTTTTTTTTTTTTAATAGTGTTTAGTTAAAGGTGTTTTTTTTTTCTTTCTCTTATCAGCTTGAAAAAAAATCCTTCAGATAGAGCAGACCTTCAGTCTTTGATTGTAAGTAATATTTAGTCAATCATCTGCATTTGTTGATACATTTTTGTTATGTTTATTTGGATATAAAGTTAAAGTTTTGACAGAAGAGTGCCTAGAGTTATCAGCTGCATAATAGTGAGTGTATCCTTAATAATAATTTGAACCCTGGTTAAAAGGAGATGCCATTTTTTAAGGACTTAAGTAGCTTTAATGGGTACAAGACATTGTTATCAAAAGCATTTAGTCTAAGTATTGACCATATAATATATCCTTGTGAATCTGTTTGTTTCTCAACAAAATGTTTTTAATGTAACATTTGTTTTTTGCTAGCAAATGTGTTGCAAGTATAGTTGACTGGTCTATCAATCTATTCTAGTGACAGACAAGAACATTTTGTAACCAACACAGTGACCATTTTTCCCATCTCACTTTCTCTCAATTTTATTTTGAACCTATTCAGAAATAGCTGAATGTTAGCCTCTTACCTTCACTATTATTACGTCAGGTAATGGAGGAATTACTGAAAATAATTTTTCACACAAACCAACGGAACGTACAAAATATTTAGAGAATAACCCTAAATGAATACAACACCAATACTCCACTTATTAGATCTTCATTTTAAGAAAAAAGTATTTTTCAATGTAAATTATTCTGCCAGATAAGCATTCAAAATGATCAGGTGTTTTAAAGATGAGTAAGGACAGAATCTTAAATCATTGAAATCTTTATTTCTACTTAGAATCACCCATTTGTAAAGAAATATGAAAATTCTGACATCTCCATTGGACAGTGGGTTTGTAAAGTCATGGATATCCAACCAAGTTGAGTCTTGAAATGATTCATAAAGTAGAAAAGACAAGAAAAAAGTTATAAAATATATATTTTAAATCTATGTATGGTTTGTTTATAAAACATGAATGCCAACAGGTAAATATCAACATCCATTCAATATAAATATATATATCTTGGAGATCTTTATCTGTTTCAAAAGAAATATTGAAATCAAGTTTTAAAAAAACTTTTTTGTTGTTATTTAGATCTATATAAAGCTAATTCTGGAGATTTTTTTGTTTGTATTTGGATTCATTTTATTAATGTATAACACTATGTATTATATGATTGTAAGAATTCTTAAGATTTTGGTGGCCAATATGGTGCTAATTATAGTTATAAAGCTATTTCTTTGTACCCCCAGTAGGGTCTACTTCAAATTTTAGCAAAACTACTAAAAGTAGAAGTTAGGAGGAATTGACTGTTGTCACTCATTTCTCTGTAATTAAGTGGATCCTTGTTTTTATATTTATATATTTTTTTTACTTGATATTTTCGCTAGGCTATTTAGTGTGACTTAAATTATTTTGTGTTATTTAGAACAGAATAATTTTTCTCCGTTTTTATTTGAAATATTAAATCTTAAAACAATGTATACAAGGCTTAAGGCAATCATTGCTATTTTGATACTGTTTGGGAAAAGATTTTCTGTTTAAACAAAAAAAGCTTTTTTCATCATTTTTTGCAACCCTAGTTGTTTTTTTTTAAAGCACTTAGTGAAGTAAGAATGTTTTGCTCAGAGATTAGCTATTCTACATCTATTGGTTAGGTCTCCAGTTGAGCCTGCACTGTATGTTTTATATAGTCCAATACTAGGCCTTGAATAAAATAAAAAAAAAGAATTAACTTTTCAAGGTATAAACAAAAAAAGAAATTTAAAACAAAACTACTTACCTTTTAATTTATCAGTTTTAATGTTAAAATAGTATGCATATTTATTATTTATTTAACATAACTAAATGGTGTGGCATCTACAGGCTCCACCACTTCTGCTATTACTCCCCCCCCCCCCCCCCCCCCCCCCCAAAAAAAAAAAAAGAAATATCAATTGCCACTGTAAGATTAAATACAAATTTACAAGATTTCATAACTGTCGTAAAAATGAATATTCTGTTTTGATAAGCCTTTTACAATATTAACTAATCTAAACATTTTGTATGTTAATACATCCTATAGACCCTAAATATCTCTCATTTTTTAAAGTTGTATCAAATATAGCGATATCAAAAATATCTTACGATACAAATATCTAAACATCTTAATAATTTTAATGTTATTTATAGAATATAATACCTATAGTTGGTCTAGGTACTATTTTCTGCATTTTTATTTCATCTTAAAAAAATATGTAGCTGTCAGTTTGACCAATTGAAATGTACTAATGTGTTAACTGTGTGCAAATGTTCATCTTGTTGATGGTACTAAAGTAGTTTTGTTCCTTCCCCTGGTTTTGTTGAGCTCAATGGAATGTAAATATTTCTTTTGGTTGTAATTTGATGTCACTATATTTATTATCACTTTGTGATTGCTGTGTATGTGTTCTAGGCGTATTCTATAGTCAAAACATTTTTTTTAAGACTTAAGAGTATGACTTTTGTTACCTGCAGCCAATAGTTTAATGTATCACTCTAATGTTTGGTACATTTTAGAATATTCAACTAATGTTTGAAACAAAACAACATTTGATTGGCTCAATGTTGAATTTTTATTTATGATGAATTAAGCATTCTATTTGTCAACAGAGCTTCAAAGTAGTAAATGTTTGTTACAAATTGAATTAATTTTTGTTTTTGTCATTGGTATATACAATCTTAGCAACTGAATAAACTGGAAAGAGATAGAAAAATTGAGATATTGGTTTATTTAGGTTCCACCCCAAGATGTGTGACAGAAAAAAATTGCAAAAAACTGAGATTTCTATTTGTTTGAAATGAACTAGCCACACCTGGCTTGCCATGTCAACTTGTGCATACCCGAGATAAAAAAAGAACTGGTACCAGTACTAAAATATATTTTTTTCCCTTTTTTGTTTTTAACATTAAGCTTCTACATTTTGTTGAATCTGTTTGTCCACTGTTTTATATACAATGTGTATACGAAATTGTAAATAAACTCATTGTAGATGTAATGTGCAGAGCACTTACTAAAGATCTCTTTTGAGTTCACTTTGATTCAACAAAACACTTGCAAAAAATGTAAATTTGTACCACACTTTGTTGTTACAACTGTATTATATATTGAACATTATTTCTTATGCTTGCAGTCATTGTTTCTATGTCTTCATAAATTGTTTTTGTTTGTTATCTTATTTTCTGGCTATATCTTCTTTTTATGCACATGCTCTGTATCAAGCTTTAAAATTGACAACAAAATAAATTTTAAATAAATTTATAGTGCGATTTCATATTTTGTTTCTTTAAACAGCTTTTATCTAACTTACAAAACAATACCTAAAAAATTTCCTCTGCATATTTGAAAAAGTTTGCAATTGTGGTACTCTACTCTAGGTTGCAAAGAATTTCTAAAAAGTTTTAATTTCAATAAATAACAAGAGTGAGCTATTAACAAGAATTTTATAAAGTAAATAAATATTTTAATCATACATCATTATCTGAATCTCTCTCTTTCTTGGAACTACCTAGATATATTAAGCTTTTAGGTCTTTGTAATTTTAACACTCTTTGAGCTACTAATGGCACTGAAGGTTTTCTATTTTTTACATTTCTTGAATATGCCACCCTGTTTTTTTCTTGAGTTGTCTCAGACACACTTAACATTCCAGAATTGTGTGGACTTGCTCTATCAATCTTATTTAAATGGTGGCTTCTATGTAACATTTCACAACCAGTATCTTTCCTATAAACTAAATCTGTCACTTTAGGAATGTCACTCCTGTCATATATGAGGATATTGTTTCCCTTGTTTGATGTTTCATGAATATAATCAGAATGACTAGTACTGTCTGAAAGATGTGTTTCTGAAGGCATTTGTGAACTAATGGATACATTCTGATGTTTTTCATCCACAAAACCTCTCTGTATGGTATTGCTCTTCTCTCTCTTGGCAGATTGCAGT
This sequence comes from Biomphalaria sudanica, assembly GCA_036873155.1. Taxonomy (NCBI): domain Eukaryota; kingdom Metazoa; phylum Mollusca; class Gastropoda; family Planorbidae; genus Biomphalaria; species Biomphalaria sudanica. The sequence continues at coordinate 458,468 of JAZGLO010000355.1, forward strand.
ATCCATTGCTTATCATATTTAGCCTCTAGTTCCTCAATAAGTTTACACAGCTCCTCCTCTAACTGGCTCTGTTGCTCTTGTATTTTTTTGTTCTTGTGGATAGATTCATCCCGCTTCTGTTGACACTGGTTAATTAAGTCGTTAACTTGGGTTAAAAATGTCTCTCCATATTGAGACACAAATGTTGAGCCTATAAAGTGAAATAAAATTAGTTTTATGAATCAGCTAAAGCTTTCTACTTAAAACATTTAAAGAAAAGAAAGTTTGTAAAAAAAATGATGTAAAAATTACCATTGTCCTTGTGATGACTGTCTTCATTGCTCAGCATTTTGACAATAGAAGCTAACTAATGGAGTTTAAAAAAAAAGCATAAATTAGTACATAACTGTACATCTCTTTGTCACATATCTGATTACACAACATCCTTTGTTGACCATTGAAAAAAAGCATTTAAATATGTACTATTCTATAATGCAATTTTTAAGTGGTAATAAACATGGTCAATTTTTTTTTCAATGTATGTATCTTACTAAATACAAAATGAGATTTCCCTTTGACTTTAAGAAATAAAGGTCTATTTGAGTTCAGCTACTTTAACAGATAGTGTTTTATAAGGATGTCATGTGGCTAATGCAACAACACATGGCATCATTGATATATCAGACAAGATGCCAGAGCTTTATTAGAACTGGGTGAACTAAAAGACATATTAAATCATGTTTAAGACTTAAAACACTAACAACAATACAATTACAGGTGTTATTATGAACTTTATGAACAAAACTAAATTTGTCAATAAGTTATATTTATTACCTGATTTTCATTTTCTTTGATAAAGAGAAGAAATTCTTTCAATGCTTCTTCAGATGCAGACTTTTTTAGTCTTGAAAAAGATTCCAGTAGGTCTAGAATTAAAATTTTAATTAAGTTATTTAACATCAACTGCAAAGCCATCACAAGATGTTTTATACTTATACTTATCAAAACAAATGATGAAATCGGGTCAATTCTAAAACAAATTGTCAACATGAGCAACAGTATAGTCCTATACTGTTGAGTGGAATTAATAAACAGTTTTTTTTTCATGAATATAAGTTCTTTCCTTATGGGTTTTACTGGAGGTAATTTTGGGATTCTAAGAAGGTTTTACTGGGGGTAATTTTGGGATTCTAATATGCTACTTGAAAGTTCAGAAAAAATTTGTATCAATGTACTTACTTTGTAAAGATTGACAAACTACAGACTGAATGGATGTTTCAAAATCTTTGTAGCCAGTCCTGTTGTAAAACGTAGGAAATAACAAAAACACAAGTTTATTGAATATTGCATTTACCTTATAAGTGAGATTGTACAATCTTATCTTATAAATTTCATATGTTATTTCAGAAGAGAAGAGAAATATGACTAACACTAAACTATGTGTAAATCTAGACATGTATGTTAAACAGTGACTTAAAATCTGCCAAGTTGTTGGTTTTCCTGGCTGATTCAGGCAACCCATTACATGCTCTACTAGCACTAGGGAAGAAGGAGAACTTGTACAAATCTGTCCTAGCATATGGAATAAGAACTGTGTCTTTGTATTTTATTAGGATTTGTTTTTGTATTTGTTAATTATGGTTCAGTGTTTGCTACTTTATTTTTTAGTCTTCTTTCCAGAATGGTCTCTAAATTGAGTAATTTTACTAATGCTGTAACTCTAATCAAAACTCTAATCAAATGTGAATATTTGTTTGTTATAAATTTTGCAGCTCTATTTTGAGTCATGAATTGAAGGGTCCCAAGAGGATGCATAATTTAATATTGGCCTTAACAATTTTGAATAACATTTTAGTTTTTTATTCTTGTTTGATTTTTTAAATTTCTTTAAATAAACCCTAATGCTTTGTTTGATTTTTGATAATGGAAGCATTTAGTCCTGATGTAACCAATGAAATCTTAATCCTACAACAAAACAAGCACATTTGTCAGTGAAGAGCTAACGATAAAAATATCTAATAGGTATAATAGAAAAGTGTGGACTGGATTATTTAGAATTTAATATTTGTACCATCTTGCAAAAAAGAGTGTCTAGACTAAAAAAGTGTTTTTTAATATATTTTTGTTCAATTTAAAATGTATAATATAAGATTTATAAGATATTCACCTGACTGCATCAATGAGATCCTGTGAGTACTGCATCTGTATATCATACACTGATCTATGAAATGATAATTCATCTTTTAGGGCTTCACTTTTTTTCTGTAGCAACAGATGTCTATGATTGCAGGTTCTGATACAAGCTTCAAGTACATGGACAACTTCTTCCCGCTTACATTGGGGAAGAGGAGGAAGGGCTGCCATGAGCCTATCAACAGATACCTGCTTACAAAGTGGTCTTTTTAGTTCCTTCTGGAGAAATCAAAGGAGAATATTCTAAATTTCTTATAAATAATAGCCCTGTGCAGCTAACCAAGTGGATTTTTATGTGCCAAGGTGCCATTTCTCTCTGTTCACTCATCAAATATAGATAACAAAAACTGAAAGAGCTTTTCAAAATCCAATTCAACCATTGCCTTTATCATGCTTGAAAAGATACAACTTATTTTGGTCTCTTGTTTTTAAATTACCTATGCATAATGAATGCACTAATGCATAATGGATGGCTGCCTGGTCTTGTGGTATGTGTTCTGGACTGAACTGACATTTGATAGTCTTAATGTCCCAGGTTCAGATGCCGCCAACCACCATCATCATGCATGGGGTTTGGGCTAGGATGTAATATCTTCAAAATCTGAAGGAACATCCAAAACATGTAAAACAAACAAAATCTGAAGGAATATCCAAAACGTAAAACAAACAAACAAAACTAAGCATTTTTCAAACAAGATGAAAAAGGTAGTTTGTGTTATTTAACAAATGTATGGGCACTTTAGATCTTTCAGGGAAGTAAAAGCCATTGATCACTGTGCTTGTCACATTACACTCACATAAACAATTGACTACGATTTCACTGCCTGAAAGTACTTGTAGAGCCTGAAAGTTAATTAAATTAATTTTAATAAAATCATAAGGATACAGTTCACAAAAACATGACAACTAAACTTACCCATGGTGCACTTGGACAGAGAAGAGACAGACTTAAAAGATCATCAGCAGCATCTTTGATATTCACAGATGTTTTTAAAATGATACTGTCTAATCGTTTTTTTTCAGCAATGCTTCCTTGAATGCCATTTATTTCCAAGGCTTTTTGTAATTGGATTAAATCTTTGTAAAGTATACTTAATTTTGATTCTAGCTTGCTCTGAAATAAATTTATTTCTGCTTTCAACAAGAGACAAAATTATTCAACTAAAAAAGTATCTACATTTTTTAAAAGCCCAAAGTAATATATTTTCAGTATATTAAAGAAATGCTTTTGTTCACATTCAATGTTTAATAATACTTACAACATGTCTCAAATTAACATAGTCCATGCATTGTAAAGATATATCCAGCAGTGAGATACTTTCTTCTTTTCTATATTTTCCTCCTAAAAATGGATTTAATAACAGCAAAGGTTTTCCAGCTGACTCTTTTGTTGAATTCTGGGGAGCATAAACATATAAAATTTAAAAAAAAGGGAACTGTTTTAACACAAACTCATAAGCAGCTCCTGTAAGTCCATTGTCTGGTAAGCAATACAGGTGAAATGGTAGGATTTGATATTTTGAAGCACAACAAACATCAGTGGGAAAATAGATTACAATAGCATTTTTTTTTAACATCCAAATATGTTTTTATTATTAAACAGTAAGATGAGTGCCTATTCTATTTTAAAATTTTGTTTTTTTTTTCAATTTTATCAAGTTATTACATCTGATAAAATGTAAGATAATTAAAATTAGAGACTTAACAACCACTGAACATTTTCTTATTAAACTTTAGCTTTATGAAAACAGTTTTACATTATACCTGTGTTTCTAAAACTTTTACTAGTGATGCCCCCATGGATATTAAAACAAAAGTGTTATGTTTGACACCCAACACCCTCTTAATTCAGCTATGGGATCTGGCATTTTTCTGCATTTCTCAGCATCAGAGATTCATTCTTTTGACATCTACAATGCACTTCAAGTAAGAATATTCCATTCAAATAAAGTTAAATTAAGAGGTGGTGTGAAACGTCAATACAGAAGTATGAGAGACATTTGAGGCATGTAAGTTTGTAATGTTCTTGATTTTCATAATTTCATCCTTATGCCCAGCAACACATCTTGCAGCGGGCATGCTCAGTTCATGTAAAAGATGTCAATAGAACGATGGTACTTTACTATGGATAAATGTGTCCATCATAACCTAAGAACAAAGTGGATTCTAGAATTGCCTTATGAAAGGTCTTTTTCAAAAGAATCTTTTGAATTGATCTTGTTAATAATGTCTTTGGCAGAGAAAAAAAGTTATTCTTAGAAAATGAGACGCTGTCACCTGATTTAATTTTCAAGCATTTTAATGTCATTTCTACTTGATACTCAAATTTTGAGTAAATGCAATGCAAATGCAACCAATCCTTTGGCCTTTAAAAATACCTTTCTGTCACCCCCCCCTCTTCCGGTCTGTCATGAGCACTTAACATCTTGGACATTTGTGCCTAAATAAATTTATTAATTACTAGTAGTGCCACCCCCTCCCATATAGCCCGTAAGCTTTCTCATCAAGATACAGGACAAAGCCCAGGCACCAAGCGTTTTCTAGCATTTCAGAGCTTCAGAAATTCATTCTCCTTGGCTTTAATTATAAGCAATTTTTTTTTACAAGTTGTTTGAACTTGAGGGCTTTATCTATGTCTGCAAATGACTATGGAGATATTAATTTTTATTTGCGAGGGGAAAGTCTTCATGTCATTTGTACACATTTGTAGCTTAAAGTAGGTCAAGAATTTATTTTTTTCGTGTTGCCAATTTATCTAATTTTGTTAGAAGAATAAACTTTTTTTTAGTTTCCCTTTAGTACATGTAAGGTTATTAATTTTGAATGTATGGATAAGGTTAATAATTATTATTTAAAAAAATATAAGTGTACGCTAAATAAATATATTCTGAGATGCTGTGGCTTAGGGGTAAAGAAATTCGGGGGCCAATTTTGAGTTTGTGTTTCCACACAAACTGTCTTTGTAACCTTGTTTTTATTAAGCTTCAATAATGTTTTCATTTGTTACCAGAAAATGTTTTATTTATTTTATATAAGACAAAGTAAAGTTTATAAAATTAAACATTAATCTAATTTAATGAGTTCAAATCAACGATGGTATCATCAATTAGGAGAGAAAGAGTTAAAGAGTTCTAAATCAAAACTGTAGGTCTAGTGTTTGATCTAGATGTCCATGTCATGAACATACCCATAAATAATCTCACAGGTATGCCTTGCCCGCTGGCTGAATCAGAAAAACTGTACATTCAAGCAGTTGATGATGTCACAGTTCTAATTATTTTTTAAATTATTTTTTTGTATTATTTTATTATATTTTAAGTTTAATAATGGAGGTATTGTCTTTAAAAAAAAAATATTTATTATATTTTTCTTGTTAGTTTAATGGCGTCCCAGTAAGCTCTACTGGGTACCTGACATTGTTTGAAAAAATTCAATGTTATTATTATTATGATAACCTTATTAAATGTAGGCCACAGAAATAGATTAGAAAAACATTGGCCCTAAAGGCTAAGAGACCTCTAGACAAAAAACTTCTTTTTCTATGTTTTAAAATAATTTGAGCATTAAAGAAAATATAGGCCTAATTGTTTTGTTTTTTTTTTAATATGATGATTTTTAGTATTACCTCTAATGATTTGAACAATTTAATTCTTGATGATTCCAGATTTTCAAGCATTTGTGTCAAATCAATAGACTCTAGGGACACTATGCCTTTTGAAGTTTTTGGAATAAGTGACCTATAGAGTAATAGAATAAGTATTTGACCATAACCATCTTTTCAATTCATAAAAAAGCATTAAAATCTTACATAACTTAGTTAAATAGAACAACCAACAATATTTGCATATAGTGATATTAATAGATATAGTTTTTATTTTATTAATATATAAAGTATAAAGTATATAAAGTCATATAATAGGGTAATGAAAATGACAAGATTTATTAGAAATTTCAAAAAAGATTTAAGAATCAGCCAGTAGACCTTTCAATTGGCAACCAAAATACTGAACAAATTTGAGAACTCAGATATCTATCAAAACTTTAAATGACAAGCTATCAAGTTATGATCACTGCCACATGAACATTAATTCAATAGTAAAATTAGTAAAAAAAAAATTTGGTTACCAAATATGCACAACTACCATCTTTCCATGAACTATTTCATTTTTCTACAATTTCTGGAGGACAATTTACATTAATAACACCAAAGTTACACCTCATCAAAACAAAGTGATAATCACATTTCTGGTAGATAAAACAAAAGGCTAGTAGTGTAACATATATGAAGAGAAAAGTGAAGAAAGTAGGGTGAATACTAGACAAGGACAAAACAGAAATCAAGCCACCAGGCTCTATCTTGGCAACACTGCCTATCAGCAAGTACCAAGCTAACCTCTAAAATGACTTTGCAGATTCTGTATGGTCTCTTTGGTAATCTGGATAGTCCTTTGAAATAGAGCATATGATTAACAAAAAATACAGTGGAATCCAAATAATTAGAGCCCTCATAAGTCTAAGTTCTGCTTAATTTGAATTACCTTCAATGTTGTTTTTTTCTTCTTTGTCCTTATTGAAAAAAGTAAGTGATTAATTTTAAGTCAAATATGCCCTATACCTAATAATTAAAAAAAAAAATTTTTTTTCCACAGTTTTTTTCACCCACCCATAACCAATGGTCAATTCTTCAACATTGTGCTATCAATAGATTTCTATTACTGCATGTTTCATGTGTGTGTGGTGTGTTATATAATATATTGGGAATGACAAATAGTTATCAAAGACACCTCTCTCATTCCCTTATCTCTTATATATACACCAGACAATATATGCTGTGTTGCAATAACTATCACTTGCTATATTGCTATTTTCTTAGTATGAAACTGAATGACAAGGGAAAAAGAAATCTATTATAATTGAAAATGAAAATGTAGGATGTTCAACGACAAAAAAAAAAGAAAGCTGTTGCAAAGAAATATAATATTCCAGTGAAAACTTTGTCAACGACATTTAAGAACCAAGAACAAATACCAAAAAAAAACTCAAGTTTATGGACTAACTAATTTATTTCCATTGCTGAAGTGTAATTCAAACTCTTTATTCAAAGTCACATCATATTTTATGTCTATACAAATCCTAAAATCTTGAAGGAAAATTTACATCCAATACAAATACAGCTACTTAAAGGCCAAACATTGTCTTCAAGAAACATGTGAAGGCTTGCTTATTTTTTTTATAGATGACTAATGCACATTGTTAAAGAGTTTATTTTTGTAAATCCTATTTGTGCATTGGAGGATCAGGGGCTGAGTTGTAAAGTGATTGTTTGGGGGTGGGGGGTTGAATCCTGGTGAAGACTTGGATTTTTAATTTAGGGATTTTTAGATCACCTCTGAGTCCACCTTGCAATCAAGCTACATTTTCATTTCTTTGCACCAATGAAAGAATTGTTTCCTGTAATGCAAAAATCATTTTCCAAAATACTGGTACCTTAATTTATTTCCCAGCCAAAGCAAGACATTTTCTACTTCATAAAGTGACTCTTGTCTGCAACCTAAAGCTTCAGTTAGTACAGATATCTGTTGAACAGTACTAAAAATGTCAAAATATCAGCTAAAATTATTTTTAAAAATTGTTTTTGACATCTAATAAAAATAAAAGGAAACTGTATAATATATATTATTAGTCACACTGTTATATGTATAGATATGAAGCTACATCAATAGCTAAGACATTTTCTCACCTGTCTTTCTAGCTGAATAGTTTGAAATTTCATTAAATTTATGCGCCTTTCATCAAACTTTTCATGAGAATTTTCGCAAGTAATTTGCTTTAAAGTAGATCTGTAGAAATGAATTGTTTTCTTTCAAAACATCCACTACTAAATTTCAACATAAGTTTGAAATTTTTTACTAAGTAACTGTTATCACAAATCAATACATTCTCTTTGTTTTTTTGAAGGAATCACTTTATAATTATAAAGTGTTTGAATAAGCGTCATATTCTGATATTTAAAAATGTGACTCACTTTAGCTCTTCCAGCTCACTTCTCAGTTTGATATTTTCTAATTTCAAAGCCTATGGAAAAAATATAAAAATTAAACACAGTAACAAGTTTTCTTCTAATTTTTTAAAACAAATCTGTTATTCATTTCTTTTGCTTTGATCATCAAGTCAATGAGACCTTACAGTGAAAAGACTTTTATTTACAACTAACATGTGACTGGCTGAAGTATACTTAACTTTTATAAATATGGAGAAGAAGCTAATAAAAAAGCTGAGGAAAGCTATTGGAGAGGGGAACATTTTGGAGGGCATTGTGTAGAGTGGAGTACAAAACCAGAAAATTAATCTCAAAATAATTGAGAAAGTAATCCAATCATTTTAACATTATAATGGCAATGTCTTTGATTCAGAAGATTAAAGATGAATGCAGTGTTTCACATGACTATGCAAACCCAGTTGCAACCTGCATAATTTCCCACATTTCATGCAGGCAAAGCCATTATCTGCTGGCGGTCTATTTAAGTTTTATTTCCATCTTTTGTGCCTGTCTTCATTTCTTCTACGTCATTGTCATTTTACATGTCGTAGGGTTCAGATCAGTAATCTTATATCTGAGATGAACTGCATAGTGGTTTTCAGATCAGGCAGTTCTCCTTATAGTTTTTCTTCTATAGGAGGGTTTTGGGGCCAGTCTTTTCGGCCTCTTGATATAGTAGCCTGTCTTCAATAATAGCTTTTTTTTTGAGTCTCAAATGTTTTATTCCCCAGCTTTTGAGAGAGCTCTCCAACTGTCTCTTTCAGAGGCCATCTGCTGCCAGCTATTTTCCTCTAATAAGCTAAATAAAAGTGCTTTTTTTTATAATTTGCAATAAATAAAAAAAAAAAAAGGGAAAACACCTTTATTTATCACTGGGAAGTCCGTCTAGTCTTTATAAACCTCGCTATCTCTAACTAACATCCAAAACAAACTACTTCTATACTAATCGCCATGTTGCTCTCTTGTTTGCCTTGTCTACTACATCATTAGTCTGTCTTACTACATCACTTTACCGCTAAAAACAATACACAATATATTTGTCCAACAAAACTAACATACTCTCTAATCTAGTACATAACAGTGGCTACAGTACATGAACATATTTTACGATAGTGAAATCTGATAACAATTCTATATAAAGTACATGAGATGAGAATAAGCATTGCAAGAAAATGCAAGAATAGACTTTTTCTCTTTCAAAAATGTTCCCCCCAGACCCTCTAGATGACAAGGCAGGGGTGTCTATTATCATTCCACTAACTCCAGAAAGAGCCTATTCTAGGGTACAAAAAACATTCAAAATATTGAAGGGTCAAAATATAATAAAGACAAATTTACATTCAGACACACACTTATATATATATATATATAGTTAGTTAGTTAGTTGGCCTCCTTCAGTTGTAGAACAACTATGCTACATCTCAAAAACTTTTTCATATGGCTGTGGAGCCCTATTTTGGAGAGACACTCCCGTCCACATATATTGGAGGTCAAGGTGGCTTTCGCTTTGGTGGTGGAGGAACCAGCCATTTTCAATATGGAACACTTTTCTTTAAGAGCTGAAGCCCATGTTTTCTCACTGTCCATAGCTTTCTTGGTCACAATCTCTCTCCTTTAGTGTGGTCTAGGGCTATGTCTTCCCAATGGTCATTATCAATGTTCACTGATTTTAAATCCCGCTTTATCACATCCACAAAATGGGGCGACCAGTTTTTCTTGAGCCAGACACAAGTTGCCCATACAAAATGATTTTTGGGATGCAATTGTCTTCAATCTGGCGAACATGTCCAAGCCAGCGCAGGCGGTGTTGCCTGAGGACTGTAAAGGCCCATTCTCGTAAGGATCTCAGTATTGCATACTCTTTCTTTCCATGTTATTTTTCAAGATCTTTAGTAGGCATTGCAAGTGGAGTGAGTCTAGTTTTCTTTGTGTAGGTAGTCTACGACTCACTGCCGTACAGTAGCGTGCTTAGAATACATGCCTTATAGACCTCCATTTTGGTTGATGTAGTGAGCTTCTGGTTTTCCCAAACTCTTGGTCAGAGTCTAGCAAAGGTCGATGCAGCCTTTCCTATGTGTTTTTTTAAAATCTCCTCTTCTAGAGACAATGGTATGCAAAGGTATTACTTTTTGGTGAGCTTATAGGTGGTCTGTGTTCCCCCCAAAAATGCTTTAAAGACAAACTTAGGTGCCAGCTTGCTTTAACTGACATAGAAGAGAGCAGATGGCAGCTGGGCTCTTTTAAACAAGACAACTGGAAATTAACAAATGCTATAAGTGGTTTGAACATAGGCTTACTCACGTTTTGTTCACGTTCAAGGTAGCTATTGTCAGCAGTTTTTCTCTCATTTTCTCTAGCATTTTCCTTGGTATTAACACTCATTTGGTTTAAAAGCATAAAACGATTATATGCCTCTCCAATACTTATTCTATTCGCCATTTCTAAAAAAAATGCTTTATTTTTATTTTTAATATTTATGATATTTAGCAAATCTTTTTTATAATTTAAAAAATGTTAAAATATAATACATAGCTAGATCTAATTACTAAATTAGTAATTAGTATAGTAATAATTTTTGCTATGACATGAAAAGATTGTCAACCTTAACCAATAATTCCTGAATAGTAGACTAGTGACTAAATAAATGTAGTAAAGTCACTGACCATTGACAATAAAAAAAAACTAACACTCTTAAGTTACTCTAACTTCTTTAACTTGGACTAGATTGAGATTGTAGTTGGACTTGACAAGTTGACTTAGACTTAGTTACCGAGTCAAACGAATCTAGATCTAACTCTTACTGTAAATTGTCTTAATTATGATTATTAAGAGACTAGATCTCAAAGTCTAGATCTAGACTCTATATAATTAGAACTAAGTCTAGATCCAGATCTAGGCTAGTCACTTAATTATTATATGGTAAAATTTAGATGTAGACGTCTTAGTATGTAAGCAACAGCGCGACAACTCTAATCTGTTTCGTAACTATTCAAAACTTTAGGATTATTGGTTTACAAAAGCATTAGTTTCGCATATTAATCTAGATTAGATCTTATATCTAAATAATTTACACTGTTTTACAGTCAATTGATTTATTTTTATTCTACTTTCAGTTCATTTTAAATGTTAGTTGCTTAAAACGAGACATAGATCTAGAAAAAAAAGGAACATATTCAACAGATGTTATCTAGATCTAGATATATATAGATCTATTATAGAGAGATCTAACCATAGTCATGTTAATAGTCTAAAAAGCATTTTGAAAGTTTCGAATTTTAGGTTAGGAGGTCATGTTGTTATTTTGTTGTTCTGGCAGGAAATCTTCGGGGTCAGTTGCGTAGAACTAAAACATTTTAGTTAGATACGCAGGTAACGAATCCTTAGAAAAAATGACGTGTAACTTTTTGCTTGGTTATTGATGAGAATTTTAAAATAGAAACTCGCAAGCAAATGCTGAATTCATGTCCCCTTAGCCTTAGAGTTAGACTTACTTCTTAGTGAGTGGGTTTGTAACAGTTGAGTTTGTCACTTGTGAAGTTTTAGTTTGTGCTAAAAGTAAGGCTAAGAATAGATATCATGAAGTCTATGTGTATCACAGTATTGATTTGCAGTGTGTTGTGAGTCACTGCAATTTTGTTTACTATAGTCAGTGTAGTCTGTAGTAGTGTAGTATAGTGTGGATCTTGTTTACATCTAGACTAGAATCTAGATTTAAATAAAATAATAAAGGGATAGGCCAGGCTATTCTAGTAAATTCTAGATCTAGAATATATTTAGTAGTCTCTAGATCTAGTAATTAATACTTTAGACTTACCAAATAAATGTTATTTTTTCTAGTTCTAACTCTAGTTCTTATATCTATATACATAATTCGTCCATCATGGTTCCATGATGACCACTTTTGTCATCCAGGGGGTTGAGGGGTTTGCACCGGGGTTTATGCCTCCTCATGTGGCTGGTGAGACTTATGTGAACCCGGAATGTTTGGCTGCACACTGGGCAGGTTATTCCAGCTGGAGCTAGTGTCATTGGACTTGCTCTTTTTTTTTTCTCTGACGCTTTTCTTCTGCCAACACTGTTCTCTTGTCCTCTGCGACGTCATGATGCTCTGTCATGTGCTTCTGTCTCCCAGGTGGCTGGATCAATGCAGATGTGGCCTGCCCATCGCAGCTTGAACTGCATTAAGATTGTTTGGATGCTTTGCAGGCCTGCTTTTTGAACTGCTAACAGTGTCAAATGCGTTTGTTAGGTCAAAATATATGGAGAAGATTGTTTTATTTTGACTTAAAATGCATAAGTAAGCAAATATTTTTTAAAATACTTAAAAAAAAAAAAGCTTATCTGAAGGGGAAGAACTCTGTCCTTAAACTGTATCTACTGATAATGTACAAGTTATTTCCCTTATTCAATATCAAACAAAATAATTATTTACCAATAATTAACTGACTGAGTATTTTTGTTTATTGATTCATGTTTTGTAAGGTACAATAAATAATTATTTAAAGTATCAATTTGATCAGAGAATGCACGATGGAGAAATAGCATTGACAATTATTTCATCTGACTTAACCCAACAAATTTAGCCATACATGTGAATACTGAAGTATTAGTTTCCCTTGTTGCTATAAAACAAAATAATAAATTACTTGTAATTAATTGTCTTATTAGTTAACGTTTTTTTTACTGTTTCGTGTCTTGTTTATATCAATGAATAAATGTGCAAAGTTTCAGCTTGATCCGTTTGATTGTCTAAGAGCTAAGCCGAAGGCTCTTCGAGCTCTAGGTTTGAAAAAAAACAACCTGATTGAACAGGGGAAAAACAAACAACCTGTTTGAACAACCATTCTGTCTGAAAGAGATCCGAGTCAATGCCAATGCTATTTCCGATATATCTGGCACTCCAGACGCATTGGCTAGAAAGAGTGGCCAAAGGCTGAGTATACCAGGAACCTCCGCCATTTTCCTATGTTGTACCAAGCTTGGCCGTGCAAAACTCACCATTACTGTATCAGTCCCTGGATTATCGACAGGACCGTGGGAGCTCTCTTTCAACTCCGCTCCGTGCAATGGGACCACTCTCGCGTTCCCCTGGACACTCCCACAGGAGTTTTGTTTTGCTATTCATTTAGCCTAACCACTTCCTCTAATGGTCGTTTCCACCCAAATGCTACCTTGAGGCAGAATAGCGTACTCGGGTCAGCTTGATCCTAGATTGGGTGTGGGAGAATAATGTGTACGCTCTTTTTACCAGACGGACAGACAGAGTGATTTGTAATGAGCTTTGCAAAAAGATACTTAGAACTTAAAATTGAATTCATTTAATACATGTGAAAATGACCCATGACACTGATCTACATTGTTACCGAACTTTTAATTATGACATCAAGTTCTAGATATAAAAGCAGTAATTTAGTTTTACTAGTTAAATACTCTAGTATATAGTGCAGAGTTTCTCAAACTTTTTTGACCCATGGACCCTTCAAATACTCAAAACTTGTTCACTGACCCCTAAGTTAGTTACAAATGAAAAAAGCTGTATTAGTATGGATTCATCTGTGATTGGAAACTGAGTTTGTTTACTTGCTAAATGGTTCAATACCCAATTGGGAATATATATCTTAGTAAAGATTTTATTTAAATCCACCACTGATATAGTGAGTCTAATCACGTAAATCTACTGTGTAGATGTTAAGCACAATTTAACTTAAATACAAGGATGGATGTAAAGCAGATGCAGCATTTTTTTTTCACTTTCTCTGCATATCACTTCATAATGCCCTGATACCTGACACCTGTACAGAATTTCTCATTCCTTAGAGTATTGATAACTTTGAGTTGTCCTATCCCTGACAGCTTTAGTTGAACTTTTGGACTATCCATCTTTAATGTGGATGTCCCTCTTTGTCTCACTGTTTTTTTCTGTTTTCAGCTATCAATGAGAAACCATGTCAGATACAGAAAAAAGGGGTGATCCTTTGAACCTGTCTACTTGGACTCTAATTGATAATGAAGGAGAGATAGTGGTGAGTAAACTATTAACAGCAAAATGGTTTGCAGTTTTACCGCACTGAATATATTTTTTTCTTAGAAATTAATTATTTGGCTACACATTCTGAATCTTTTGACTTATCATCTTAAGTTCTCTTTCTTTTCAACTATCAGTCTGGGGATATTGACTCTGAATCAAGTGACAGTTCAATTGAAGTAGTGACTTTTAATGATGGGGAATTAGCAACTTTCTCAAGGCACCATAGCAGTGATCCTAACAAGGAAATATCAGGTTAGGAAAAGGACATTCTTTATTAATTAAGTTATTGTGCACAACTCCTTATATAAATTTTTAGTCCTATTGTAAAATTGTATAATACTCCTTACAAACAACATGTTTAAAAGAAATAATAAAACTTCATTGTGTTTTTCTTAGAGACCAAACAAAAAATATGCAAAAATCAAGATTCTTTTACTATTAATACAGATTTTCTTTTCATATCCTACCAGTAAAATAATTTTTCTTTTTATTCTACTTAAGTATAAAAAGTAGAAAATAGAAATATAAACATATATTATATTTATAATACATTTTTATATTTAAGATGATCTGATGGATCTCAAGGAGTCACTAGAACACAATTCAGTGAATGATCACCCTGGAAATCACGAGTCTTTTGGAAATCAAGAGTCTCCGTCATCTGAAAGCACTGCTACTACCTCTTTTCTTAGTGAGAATTTTGACAAACAAGTTGAAACAGACGTGATTAAGTCAAGCTTAGATAATGTGATACATTATGTTGATAAAAGTTTGCATTCTGGTCAGACAATTAAAGAATTAACTGTCAGCAGCCAAGATGATCTTGATTTATTGGTCAATGAAAAACAAGAAAAAATACTTTTGAAGGATTGTTTAGTTAGTGGAGCAGAAAATAATGAAGATATTGTGTATGATGATACAGTTACTTCAGTTAGACATAGTGATCACTATGATGGTTCCAAGATAGGTGATAACCCTTTAGGCAATGAGTTGGGAGCTTGCTGCTTGGATCTCTTGCTTGAAAGGTATTAGAAATATATTCTTATGAAAATTATGGTCTTGTCATTATAATGGTGGTTACCTTTTTTGCTTGTAAATTTGCTTCTCATTTATCCAGATCTGGTGACTTTAAATATACTGTCGAAACAGATCTTGCCAATGAAGGAAAAACCTACTTATCAGCTTATGCAAGCAACAGTGGAACAGACCTTATCCACTTTTCAGATGAAGAAAGTTCAGTTAGCCACACTGCCAAAGACATTGTCAGCTTGTTAGAAGAGGAACCGAAATCTAGCAATACTGACACAGATCTGATCCACTTGTCAGAAGAGGAAAACACAAATTACAGTGTTGGAAGAAGGACTGACAGTGACACGGGTAATTGAATTTAATTTTTTTTTTCATCCTGGTAATTTGAAGGTCCTCATAACAATATCATGGTTGCTTCCAGTGTCAGCTCCAGGAAGACTTCTTGTTTTGGCTGTATGGATGCTTGCCTTAAAATGTTGCGGCACCATGATATAGTCAATCTGGTTCTCCGTTAGGACTGTGTTAAGTGGTTTTTCATGACTTTTTGTGGAATCCTTAGAGAGGTTGTTTGACTTCGCAAATTCTAAAAGTAGCAGACTTTGATCATTAGTTGAGAGGTTACTGTATCTTCCTCATGTGCCTTTCCAGGTTTGGTAGGTGTTGCTTCCTACTTTGGCTTGTCCTTTTTCTGGACTTGGTTGACCACTTCCTATGATAGCTCATAAAACTCTTCTACTGACTCTACATCATATGTTGATGTGTAGGAGCATAGGCTTGTATGCTGGTGATGCTGAAAGGTGATGCCTTTAAATGTCAAAACAAAAAATCATTTACTTATTAGGGACATCTGTCTGAATTGTTTTGTATGATATTAATAAGTATAAAAAACAAAAATGTTTGTAGAGAAGGGGTACTATGGTTTACCACCTAGTTGGGTTCCATCTATCATAAACTTGTTCTGTACAGATATTACTAAGTTTTAAAATGATGTCAGTTCTCATTCAAAGAAAACTAAAGTTTTGTAGAGCAGGTAATCTTAAGTTTACCATCTTCTGTTATCAAGTTTTTTTTAAGGTGTTATAGAACCAGCATAATAAAGTTAACTAGCTGCTCTAACCAACAGTTTTTTAAGGTATTTTAAAACATCTTTAACCAAGTTAATCAGCTTCTGGAATCAAAACCTTTTTAAGGTACAGGATCAAAGAAACAACCAACCACTCCTACTTCTCTAGCTGAGATATTTGAATGTCAATTTGTCATGCAACCAGGATTACAAATCCCATTGTCCATCAATCTTGTAATCTCTTCAAGAGGGCTTCTGAAGATTTATGCTGGTACCATTCTGTAACTTTTTTTCCCCTTGCAGTAACTTAAGTAACTTTTTTTTATGTTTAATTAGTTGCACTTCATACAGATTATTTGAAAAGTTTTTTTCTTATGGAATTTGTGTGTGTGTGTGTGTGTAACACATACAAATTTGCTGAATTTATAAGTTTTTTGCATAATTTTGTGTACAATATTTTCTATTAATTTTGAATGAAGTTTATACATTTAATATTGCCTGGTATTAAAGTAAATGTATATTTACAATTAATCTTATCAGATTCTGATTTTGTACGCTTGGACTGTGGCAGC
This sequence comes from Biomphalaria sudanica, assembly GCA_036873155.1. Classification (NCBI taxonomy): domain Eukaryota; kingdom Metazoa; phylum Mollusca; class Gastropoda; family Planorbidae; genus Biomphalaria; species Biomphalaria sudanica. The sequence continues at coordinate 475,372 of JAZGLO010000355.1, forward strand.
TTGCCTGATCTTGATATTCATGAGATTACTGTGCCTATTAGAATCTCTACAGTTGAATCATCTGTTTGTCCAAGTTTTAGCTTTTTAAGAAATGCAGGTATTATTATGTGTTGTTAAATATATGTCTGAGATTAAAGTACAAATAATAATTAGAAAATAACTAGAAAGTAAATCTCATGAATTGATTGTAATTTGTTTGAAGAGTTGTTTTTTTTTAATCCAGAATTTTTTAGACAATTAACATAGTATTAAAGTTAATTTATTTTACATTTTTTACATACAAACTGAAAATCTCTTTCTTTTTGGAAAAAAATTGTGTTTAAAAAGATAATAATGGTATTGGTGTAAAATAATTTTATCTATTGATATCTAATATTAATAATCTGATACCATTTTAAGTTGAAGATGCACACTTTAGAATTATGTTTTAGCTTATTAAATGTATATGTGAGCATCCTCATTTATTATTATTTTTTTATACTGAAATTTTCTAAAGATTCTGCTAATAGACATTCAACAAGTCAAGAATCTACTAACAGAGAGGCAGTGATTCCTTATGAAGAAGATGTTGATGATGACACAGAATCCTCCACAGAGGAAGGAGTTGATGATCGCATTGAGAGTGAGCAGAGTGAGGCTGGCTCGCTGTCTGCCCAGAATGACATCGGAGATCTCTCAGTCTTTGCTGATATTGGAGACCTGCCTCTTGATGCTGGCAATGTCCCTCGTAACTACATTCATAGCCCTAATAATCACCTAAGCACAATTCTTAATGTCATTGTGTTTGTTGCTGCCATTTTGACAATGGGAATCAGTTTAGGTATTATAGTAGGTAACTATCACTTATAATCAAACTATTATCAAATTAAATCTAGATTACAATTTATTTATGTAATGGTAATCATTTTAGAACTAAACATTCTACAAAACTAAATAACTAAAAAACAATGTGTGTTTGTGTTTAGTTTTAATATGAAAATTTGTAGGTTTTGATTATGACTTCATTCATATATTTCTTAGTAATTGCTTTGATTTTGTTATCAACTTTATAGTGAAAATTCAAAGATGGTAAAAATAAATTACAACAAAGCTATCAGAGCATATTTTAAGAACATTTTGCCAGTAACTAACTGGTCAATAAATATTAGTTTCCACCAGAAGTTTATTAGCTCCAAAATTTTTTCACTTTATTACATTATTCACATTAACAGCTTACTATCAGTCACAAGCTGAATCAATTACTTTTCTATATCACCTACCTAAGTAAACTGATTAAAAAATTTGCTCTGTTTAAAACAAATGTTATTCGTCACCTGTAATGATTGATCTTTTTGCATATTAGGAACAGACTTGGAGATTGAGGAATGGCAACAAACAGTCTATCAGCAGTCGATGAAAATAATTTTGTTAGAGCAGCAGTTAAAACTGAAGTCAGAAGAACTCAGTTCTGTGAAAATGGAATTGGTAGAAAAAGTGGGAAACATATTTAGTTCTCATAGCTTTATTGCTTCTTTTGATTTTAAAAATTTATTTACATTAATGTAGTAAATTTACATGTGTGCATTAACTTAATTGTGCATTATATTAACATCATAGATTATTTTGATTTATGTAGATACTTAAGTATCTGCTTACTTTTCAAGATCCTTTTATTGAATTATATTTAACATTTGCAGTCATACTTTGAGGAGACTTGGGTAAAAAAATTTGAACATTTTTATGCACAAGCGTATGTTCAGTTTTGCAATCTTGTAAGTATGTAAATATTTTTTGGAAATATTTCTAAACATGATATTAAAATTTGTATTGCTATACACTTTGTAAAAGATAAGATAAATTTTACATTTGATTTAGCTCTTTGTCATGTAAAACAATAACTGTTGGAGGATTAATTTAGTAGAAATCTGAGGTCCAAAGATAGGCTCTTGCCGAAGGTAGGCACAAGATGTGACAAAATATCCTGGTTTTAACTGGGTTTGTGTAGTTATGTGAAGCAATACATTCATCCTTACTCTTTAGAATCAAAGATATTGCCATTATTATTATTATCATAGAAAGCATGGTAATGTTTGTTATACTTTGATAGAAAGTAATTCACAAAAATGCATAATTAGAATGCAGTGCAAATGTTGTTGTTTTTTCATATAAAAAGAGTTTCCAATTAGCAGAGCCCAAGATTGCACTGATGACCATGAGTTAAAGAATCAAATGTTTTGATTGAAACTTTTTAAGAAGTAGATATTTAAAAGCTTTACAATTGAAGTTGTTTGAAAACTGTAATTTTGGGATTTTTCTTTAGTATTTTTAATCAAATCAAGAAATGTTAAGGCAGTTTTTGTCGGAACAGCTTTCAGCTTTCCTTTGTCCTTCAAGGGCAAAAAGTGATCTTTTGAGTGCCAACAAGCTTAATCTTGAATCATTTAAAAAAAAAACAACTTTGAATATAGTTGAATTTCTGTTTGTTTTTTTTAGCTTAAATTTTTTTTTTTTTTTTCTTGTTCAGGCAATATATGAAAACAAAAGCAGAGAAAATGGATTTAACATGTTAGGTGATGTATTTGAAAGAGTCACTAACTGTGAAAGAGCCAAAATGGGCTTAATGTGCGACGAGGACGTATTTTCACTTCCACCTTGTGAAAAATACTTTGAATGGTTCATTGGCAACTTTAGCATCATCAAGAATGAAGTAGCTACCCCCAGTTCTTCCAATCAGAAGCCATCAGAGAATACAGAAGGTCTTCACGATCTGACTCAAGAACACCAACACCAGATCCTTCAAGAAACTCATCAAGCAGGTAATTCTTAATGCTAATTTTGTAAAAGTTTTTTTTTTAATTTGAAAAGATAGATGAAAGATCTCTTAAACTACTGTTAAGGTGGTTTGTTGTTGTTGAAAGATCTCTTAAACTACTGTTAAGGTGGTTGGTGGTTGATGAAGATCTCTTAAACTACTGTTAAGGTGGTTGGTTGTTGTTGAAAGATCTCTTAAACTACTATTAAGGTGGTTGGTTGTTGTGCTGGCCTACGTCACCGTTGTTAACCCTCAGTCATAGAAGCAGATGCCCAAAAGCAACATGGGTCTGCCCATTAGTATAACATTTTCAGCAGAAATATCAAAAGCTAAGTAAATACTTAGAGTTGAGCAGTATCATATGCATCAGTGGTCCAGTCATTGGCAATAGAAATAATTTTTTTCCCTTAGTTTTGACAGGAGATTACTCCCACTATGTTCCATTTGTCATATAGATCCAGATCTTATCAGTCAAGAAAAACTAATTTCTTCCACTTCTATGACCTATTTCTTCCACCTCTTCTAGCAAGAACTATTTTACCTTCCCATTTCATTATTAATTTTTCGCCAGTGAATATTTGTGCAAAGTTTTAACTTGATCTGAGAATGGGTGTGGGAGAAGTAACATGTTCAAACCAAACAGACAGTGTGAGTTGGTGTAAGCTTTGTCAAAAGTATGTAACTTTCCTTGCTACTCAATTTAATTTCAGTTCATTGGTGTTAATGATCACTCTTTTAAGGTTAAGTGCTTAAATTTTGTTAGTATCAGTGGAATGTCACATAAGGAAAACCACTTTCATTAGATTATGAATATAATTTAATTTCTAATAAAATTAAATTTAAAATTTGGATAGAGGCTATAACCTTTTCATTTTGCTACAAAGACAACTAAAGTTTGGTTGTAGTAACAACAATGCTAACTAAGTATGATTTTTATTAACTGGCTGTTTCACTAAGAGAAAACCACAAGTCATGGCTAGGCTAACTAATAATTAGTACTAGGTGGCCGAGCCTTGCTCGTTTAAATAATTTTTCAAGGAAGGTTATATACCCGAAGTCATTTTGGGAATATTTTTGTAATTACGAAAATGAACGATCAGATAAAGACTACTAATCTGAAGAGTTGCTTTAGTGTTGTGTTTGTTATAAATGTAATTGTACATGGCGGTTAAATATAAAGTCTCTTAAGTCCTTCTAAGACCTACAGTCTAGACAAACCACAGCTCACGTCCGTCTTATAGTTTTACAATGCATCTTTTACGTAAAACTATTGTAGGCCTACTATTATTGGCTTGGAAGAAAGTCTTTGCAGTGTAACTGCTCAGATGATTAGTTCAGACATTTAATTATGCAATGAGTATATTTATTATGGCTTTAGTACGAAACATCAAGTGACGCAAATCTCTAAGTTATAAGGTAAAACAGGCACTTTGTGACAAATTAAAATGGCGCATTTTTTTCTTAATAGACTTAAATCACTGCATTAGTTTTTAAAAGAAACTTTTCCGTGGGGCACCTCTGTTACGCCGAACTCCTTGCCATTGGAATATGTTCGTCCCCCAAACGGGATACGTGCCCTGCACAACCTGACTGTCGCAATATAAGAAGTTCATACCGGCATTTGCCATCCATCCATCCCAGTGGTGCTACAGCCCTTAGAGGGATATGGCCTGCTTTAACACATCCCTTCATTCAGATCTCTCCTGGGCCTTCCGTCACCACACCCTAATCCCAAGCTTTAGATATCATGTTCAGCGTGAGCAAGTAAGGCGTAGAGAAGCTGTGTTATGACCATTTCCTTTATTTTAATACAGGACAGTAGACACTGAATCATGAACACATGGTAATAATTCACCAGCAAAATAATTATAATAATAAGGCTTGTCTTCGAGTCCAAAGATTAATGAGGAAAGCAGCATTTGCCGTGGCTACACAGCCCCAGCTGAGACCTACATATTTTGCCACATTCAGCGCAAGCATAACCATTGTCCACCGGTGGTCGATTAAGATTGTCTTTTCGCATCTGCGTCTGTCCTCGGCAGCAGATTTTTTTTGTCTCAAATGTGTATCCTTTGTATAGAGGGACTTCTTATGGTCCGACAGTTATGTTGGGCAGAGCACTTTCCTGAATGGGAGACGAACCTCAGATGAACATATGTCAAAGGCAGTCTTTTTTTGGTGAGCTAAAAAGTGGTCGACGTAACACCGAAACGCTTTAACTACCAACTTAGGCGCCAACTTGTCGTAGCTGACATAGAAGAGAGCACCTGGTTGCGGCCTCAGAACGAGACAACTGGAGGTAACCAGCAAAATAAACAACAAAGTATGAGGTATCTACACCGCTCTACGCAATTAAAGTGTGAACAATTTATTAAGCACTTAAAACACTCGGCACATTTAATTGCATTACTTTTCTTTCATAGTTCCAAAATAAATAAATCCACAATAAGATGATGCGCAAATGTTTAATTAGGTCTATTGATTCTTTAAAATTGTTCTTGTTTGCAAATAAATATTTTAGTGTACTGCTTTAACCCTAGTGACGTAAGCAAAATTTTCATTCATAAAACATTCTAGCCAAAATTAATTTTTCCATAATGAGACATTTTCAAACCGATATAACGGTCGACCTCCAGTTTTCCCGATGTGGCCAATGAGTTGAGAATTTTTTTCTTACTAATATGCACATACCTTGAAATTTTAAAGAAAATCGTTAGAGCCATTTTCGAAATAAAATTTATATATATATATAAATATAAATATATATACTAGAATTGCTCACTTAAGAGTATAGGATAGTTTAGCTACATGTTGTACACATATTGATGGCTACTTTATAATGTTATATACAATAATTATTAATTAACATAGATAAGCAAGAAAAAAGTGACATTTTTTATTTTTTCACTGATGTTTATGTATATTGTATTTATGTTCTGCTGAAATAAAAATGAAAAAAAAAACAGCATGTAAAAGTTTTTAATTTCAATTTTTAATTCATAATAATGAATCTGAATTTTTAAAAAAATCCCTTTTTTGTATTTCCATCAACAGCTTCATTGGCAGAACCTGTTATGATAAACATCAAAGATCTCCAGCAGTCTCTTACTAGAGAGCAGCAAAGGGCACTTCATTGGCAGAATTTGTATCTTTCTGAACGTAGACAGAAAGAAAGAGAAAGAGAAAATGAGGAGTGGGAAGATGAAAGGGATAGAGAACTTTGGGAAAATGAACATGAACACTTTGACCAAGTTGATTGTCTCAAAAAACTCATGGCTGCCAATGTTACCAGGCTGACCCAACACATTTCTCAATGGAATTTTACTGTTTTTGATGATTTTGCTAACCTTTCGCTTTTGCTTTCGGGCGTGGCTGAGTTGAAACAGTCTGTAATAGATTCTCTTCAGAACGTTTGGGACCGTGCAGAGGAGATGCTTGATAATGTGCAGAAAAAGAATTCAGATTGGGTGGAAGTCAAGTCATCTAGTAGAGATTTTGAATTGCTGTATGTTTACGTGACACACATTTTACAGGAGATTGGGGAATTGCTTGATGAGGAGACACTTTTGGAGTATTTAAGAGTTCAAGTCAATAGTGTTATCGAGCTTTTGAAAAACATTATTCTATCTGAACCATCAAGCAAAACTATTTTATTACCCATTCAGTCTAATTTTGAACATGCTCAAATGCTTGACCCTGTTTTGGATACAAAGAAAACTATTGCATCTCTAATTCAGTTATTTTATGATCTACAACAAACTTTGAAAGTTGAATTTGGGTCTGGGGCATTTCAGAGCAAGGCAGCTGATGAGATGTCTGATCAAACGGCTAATGAAAAGCATAATGCTGAGAAGGTTGCAAAAAACAAGAAAAACAACTCTTGGCCAAATCGTCTTGGAATATTATTAAAAAAAACAAGTGCCTCTGTGAGAGATAAAGTTAAAAACACCTGGCAGAAAATAAAGTCAATCTGGCATAATAAAAAAACAACTTTGCACAAACTGAAAAATTATTGGCATGAAAAGAAGCCATCTGTTCTAAAAATGGCCCAAGGATTAACTGATCACGTCATCAATGTATCTTCAAAATTTAAGAAGCTCTGCACTTCCTTACCTCTCTTTAACAAAAATGAAGCTGATGTAAATATTTATAGCAGGAGTGTTTCTAAAGCCAGAAAACAATGGCAGAAAGACATTTTACATGAGCCTTGTAAAACTCTTGGAAAATTCAGCACAGAGTGCAACTCTGATCGAAAGCAGTTGAAGAAAAATATTAAAAAGATAAATCATAAATTCATTGAAATCTTGAAGCTATTCAATTCTATTGAAGTTCAAAAATTAAAACCTAATCAAATGAAGAAAATTTATCTGAAAATCAAGTCATTTCAAGATGACTGGGGTAGCTCACGACTGCTTTTAAAAATTGATTTAGACTGGGTCACTTGCCAGAGTACTCAGTGGTTTAACTTCATAAACAAAGCTACTCCACTGGATTTAAAAAGTTGCAATACCATCAAGCTTGAAGAAAACTTAAATGAACAACATTGTGAAAGAAGTAATGTACAAATAGTACAGACTCAGGGTCCCTCAAATCATTTTAGCCATCAACAAAAATTAGATGAACAGGTTCAGCCTGAAAACACAGATTTCCACCATGAAAAAGATGGTGTCAGTGTACAGAACACTCTACACAGCAATGTAGATAACACCAATAAAACCTTTGAGTTTGAATCTAAGTCACATGAGCAGGATGACTGGTATTCAAAATGGGCTAACTACAGAGTTCAGAGTCGCAAAGAACATGACAAATCTGATTGGCTCTTTCAAATGGCAGCTGATAGAGAAAAACAACGAAATGAAGACAGGGCTTCATCCAACTGGGTGTTTCAAAAGGCAGATCACAGGAAACAAAAACGTAGAGAGGCGCATAGAAATGACTGGCTGTTTGAAAGAGCACACCGAAATCCTTCATGTGATGGTCATTTCAGTCATTGTGAAACAGACAGTCGTGACAAATCTAAATGGTTTGAGAAACATGATGACCATAGAGAAAATATGAGAAGGCAAGCCAGACATTTAAGGGAATACAAGAATATGCATAGAAACTTTCATAGTGAAAAGCTAAAAAGGTCTACACCCAAAAGACATCATTATCATTCCCACTCCAGGTCAAGTAAACAAGATGATAAAAGGTTTTACTCAGCATTTGCACATTTCTAGTCCTTATTGTGATCCCTATCTCTATGGCTTCTTTATCACATTATGAAACATTATATGCATTGAGCTGTACAAAAGTAGATTACCTATAATCCTGTTGCTCAAATACTTATCCCTGAGGTTTACGTTAAAATTGCATTTGCCTCCATCATTGCTATGTCTGTGGTGTTCTTAAATTTAAAGCAACAAAAACTTAAAGTAGCCAAAGTGACTCTACCTTCCAAAAGCAGGCTGCAGAAAAATACTGAAAATTAAAATTATCCTTTTTTTTTTTTTTGCTAGAATGAAACAGCTGACATTTCATTTTCACCCTGTGTATGCATTTGTTGTTCTAAAGTTGTTAAATCATTTAGATCTACTAACCAGAGCTGTAAGCTTGTTGTGATGCTAAACTTTGATATTTAATTGTGTACGCAATACCCAGTTTCCTAAGTGTTTATTGCATTGTATTTTGTTAAATTGTATTGTTGAAATAGAGTTATAACAAATGTTTATTTTTTCTAGATTCATTTCACAATGGAACATTTATATTGTTTATTATTTAAAATTGCTTTAAAAACTAAGATTATATAGTTGATCATCTTTGTCACACATAAGGTTCAGGTCAGATTCACAATTAAATTTAAAAAGATTTGTCATAGTTTTATAAATGCATTGAGGTGTGGGTTATTTTAGTCATACATTTTCTTTTTACAATTTTTTATGTGTTTCTAAAATAAGTAAAATTGCAAAATTTAAAGCATATTAAGATAAGTTTAAACAAAATCATATTATGTTGGCTACAATAATAATAAAAGATCACTAACTATTATTTGTTTCTATGGTAACTTCTACACACACACAAATCTATACAGAGAAAAAAAAGGTACATACAAATACAAAAGCAACCCTAGTCATGTTGTCATTCAGATCTGATATTTTCTGTAATTGTATTGTTTTGTTTACCTAATAAAAGGCTTAAAATTTTGGTGATTTTCTACAAGTTAAAAATCCTTGATTATTTGTCTTTCAAATTACATATAGATCTAATTGTTCTTGAAATATGAAAAGAAGCTTAATACTTTTGAAATATAGTTCAGATCATTGAAAAATGGCTGTACTGTAATCTAATCATAGAGACTATTATCATTTCTACTTTAAACATCTAAACAATTGTGTGTACTGTTATCTCTTAGAAACTTGCTATAATAATATCTATTATTGTCTGCAATGCTTTTATAAATATTTGTATTTAAATATGTTATTTTTGTCTGGTGAGGATTTGATTATCGTAGATTTAGTACATCTGAAATAAACTTTTTTTGCACAAAAATAACGTTCATTCTGTTTCTTTTTTGAATGACTTCTGGTTGTCTAGTATTTTATTTTCATTGCATTCAGAATTACCTGCTCTACAGCAATGAGCATACTTAAAAGGAAAGAAAAACATGAAAAAAAAAAGAAAGAAAAAAAAAGCTTTTATATAAATGTTGATTCAATTAGTTTAGATCAGTCACGTAATTACATTTTTAATAGATCTAGACTAACAATAATAAATCACCGCTATTTGAAATATTTTTACCAATTGTTTTTGTTTAGCACAATTTCATACTTTTAGCTTTTTCAATGTTATGCTCCTATCACTTTTTTTCATAGCTATCTATTAATAGTACAATTTCTTTCACTTGTTCGATACTAAACAAACAAAAAATAATTACCAATAATTAATACCAAAAACTAATTGGTTAATTTTTTTATTGATTCAATTTGTCAGATACAAGAAATAATTGTGCAAACTTTCAACTTTATATGTGGTTGAGTGTGTGAGAAATAACGTGTAAAAAAAATTTTTACCAGCCAGAACAAAGTGAGTTGATATAAGCTTTGTAAAAAAACAGGACTCTTTAATTTGTAGTAGTCAACTTAATCACAGTATCATTTCTTACAAAAAGACAAGGTTAAAAGACTAAAACTCTGGCTAGCACGAATCAAGGATTGATAGTAATTTAATTTATAGAGCACTGTTAACCAACAAAATGTAGGCTCCAGGGGCTGTGATTGAGTTCTGTCATAGAGTTTTGGATATCTTTGACCCTTTAAGTCTATGTAAGAGATCTTTTTTACTTTTGCAGGGCTTTATTTCCTACAGATCCTAGAAGCCCAGGAATGGCCAGAGTCTGGGGAAATATCAACCTAATGGGAGATGTTCGTTTTTTTTTAAGTTTTCTTCCTACTTCAGGATTTGAATCAAATGGTGAGGGATGCTCTTCTAATTGCTACCATCATAAATTATTTCTTTTTGATAAACTTAAATAGCAATTAACTAGTTGACTAAGTAGATGCACACTAAACAGTTTATTGTAGTAGATACATTTTGGAAGTACATGTTGAAGAATTAAAAAATTTGACAACACATATTTGTTACAAATTTAGGCTTTTAAAAATATCAAGACAGTGCATGTACTGGGTAAATATAATTTCTTTGGCAATGGTTGCATTTTGTGAAAGTCTAATAGAATATGTCAAATAGCATTTAATGTACAAGGCACAATTTTTTTTAAAAATATCATTATTTATAAACTGTATTTATAAAAATTTATGTAATGAGTGAAATGTAAAAAGGAAAAATATTCCTTTTTTAATTTTTTTTAATGTAATAGTAATAATAAGGCATTGCCCTCAAGATGAATGATTAAGGAAGACCCAGCTTTGATCTACTTATTTAACAAAGCCTATTAAAGAAACAATAATTTTTTTAAAATACATGAAATAATATTTAACGAACTTGGAAACCGTTTGCAAAATAAAAAATATTTAAAATTTCATATCCAATTTTATCCTTCTATTTCACTTCCTGGTCGGCTGGTTGTTTATGTGATTCAAGGTTTATATTTAGCATATTCTTTAGTGGTAGTCTTTTAGCAGCAGCAACAACAGCCAAAATGACATCAGTTGTAAACTGTTTGGAAAAAATGGTATTATTCAAACCCAAGAAAATGTTTAGATAAAAAGATGTTTAAAACCCAAGAAAATGTTCACATCATGCAGCTATATATGAATGGGTTAAATATGTATCTATTCTATTAGAATATGTTTTATTGTTTGTTACCTTTAATTTTCTCCTGGCATTAAACTCCTTGATCTTATCAACTGTAGTTTCCATGTGAGTTTTTTTATTGGCCATCCCGGTCACCCAAACATGTTTCAGTGCAGCAGACGCTGTTAATCTTTTGGCTGGGTCAACAACTAACAGTTTTCTTACCAAATCCTAAAAAAATAAGTTGGGGCAATTAAAAGAAAGCAATGTCAACAGAAAGTATTTTAAATAAAAAATAATCTCAACTTGAAATTTTTATAGCGGTGAACATTTTTCTAAATATAATTAGTATAAATCAATTTTAAGAAGATATTGAAAGTTATTATTTGAATTTTAAGTTTCAAAGTATTACCTTGGCATTGTTACTGATTTCATCCCACCAAGGAGAGTCAAATGAATAATCACCTTTCAATATTTTTTTAAACATTTGTGGTTCATTGTCTGAGTGAAATGGTTCGTAGCCACAAAGTCTTTAAATTTAAAAACAATTTAAGGGTAAAAAGTATACTATAGCCATCATGATTAGAAAATATTTTTATTAAACAGAACTTTAAAAAAAATAAAAGTATTTCTTTAACAATGACAATATAAGGGTTACTCAAATTTAGAATGTAATTCAAATTTTAATTATGAAACTAATACAACTGTAAGAGTACTTACAAAATGTATGCAATAACTCCTACACTCCACATGTCACAGCTTTTGCCATAGTTATTTCCCTTAAGCACTTCAGGAGCTGAAAGATACAATTATACTTTTTCAATATGGATAGGATCTTTAAAAAGAAGGAAAATGAAAAAACAAATAAAAAGTTGAGATTTACCACAATAGCCAGGTGTCCCACACAATGTTACTAAGGATACTTTGTTGCTCACAATAGTGGACAGCCCAAAGTCACCTAATCATGGAATATTAATCAGAAAAATGTTTTGTAAAATATGCATCACTTTCAGTGAGAATTAACTCAAGCACTTTTTTTATTACATTACAAGTCCTACTTACAAATTTTGAGCTTGGAATCTTGTGATAAGTTTTCATGCAAAATGTTTTCAGGCTGAAACAAAAATGTTTTATTTGAGTTTGAATTAAGCATATCATTTTTTTTTTTACTATACTTAATAACTTGAAACAATTATTCAGCAATGTTCTATTTTTACCTTTAAATCTCTATGAACAATATCATGTTTGTGTAAGTACTGAAAATGAAAAATAAAAGTTATTTTGTTTAAATTATCAAAAGTATTTTAATGATAACTCTTTCACTCTGCATTGGTTCTCACTTATATGAAAATTAGAGCTACCATAAAATCTCTAATGTCTGATATCAACTAACTTTTTAAAATGATTATCAATAATCTACTTTAGATATTTTTTAATTTGAGGAAAACGTATAGGTTTTTATGCACAATTTAGGCCATGTTGTGCCCTTAGTTCTTCAAGGACAACGCCTCCATTCAACAAGTACAGTAGGAATGTTAAAAGCTTTACAGGTTACTCTTTTAAGTGTTAAAACAAGTTTATGAATTGAAGAGCTTACATCAACTGCAGATATTATATCTCTTACAGCTAGTGCTGCTTGCTCCTCTGAATAATATTGTTCAGACACTATTCTGATGAAAACAATATATTACAATGTTAATTATTTAGCAAGTTAAATGATTGAAAATTTTTGTTTCATTTTAAATATTTTATTAAATTATTTACAACTGGATTAATAAACTATTGTTCTTTGCCTCTCAAATAATTCTGAACCAGTAACCAATTCCAAGATAATGTAGACTGTTTCCAATGTTTCATAGACCTCTTTCATTTGCACCTGCAACAAGAAAGAAAGAAATTATTATTTTTTCCTGGTTTTTCAACATGCTTACTAACTAAAAAGTGGTTATTTTCATCAAAACTTAAATAAAAGTTAACAAGGTTACAAAGATAGTTTGTGTGGAAACACAAACTCAAAATCGTCCCCCGAAGTGGTACACCAAGGCAGGTAATCAATATTTACAGAAAGAACATCAGAATTAAATTCTATCAAATACAAATGACAGAGAAGAACGGAGAAAGAAGGTTGACAGATCTTGTGTGGTGCCTTAGCGGTCCAGCAGACAAAAGGCTCGGTGAAAGTGAATGTGAAGTTAAATGTGAACCTGGCCTAACTGATGTCTTATAATGAATATCTAATTGATCTAATTGTTTTGTAAAGAATGAATCTCTTATTAAAATCCTAAAAAAAAAAAAAAATTTTAGTAAAAAAAATCCATTTTCATATGATAGTAGCACAGCAGTTCACACAATAATATGAAAAACTACTTATTGATTGTTGTTGTAAATTATGTCCAACTTATACGCATACTTAATAGATTTTTTCTCTTTAAAAAAAGTAAACATTATTTTTGGGTAAATGTAGTAACTAATAGGACAGAACTTACATAACGTAGCAATAAAAATGTAAAAAAAATAATTTTTGACAAAAAATCTAAAACCATTTGCATAAATGTGTTTAAAATATGGCAAATAGTCATCTCCCCTACTAAAGACTCTCCTACTATTAATAGTAAATAGTTGAAAAAATGTGGTGTATTTTTATGAAAAAACTGATGCATAAGTGATTTAAAAAATTAGATTTTTAAAAATCTTATCTTATAAGATAAGATAAGATAAGAATTTTATTGATTAAATCAAATGGAATTTAAGTTTGACTACAATTGACAACCTCAGTGTAACTACTTTACAAAAACAATATGAATGAAAAATTTGAACAACATTCACACACGAAACACATACAAATTCACAACCAGCGCTTTATGAATTTGACTTCTACGTACTTCTCGATGACGACAGCTGATCTTGTAACACTCTGACTGATAGTGGGATAAAAGAGTTTTTAAGTCTTTCTGTTTTAGTCCTAATGGAAAGGAGACGACCACTTCGTTCAGATCTTATGTAACAGTGGTTTAATGGGTGCAGGTTGTCCTTAAGAATCGAGAGTGTTTTGGAAAGGCATCTTTCATAAAAAAGCTCTTCAAGGATGGTAGCTGTATTCGAGTGATATGCGATGCTTTTTTAATTAGTCTATTTAGTCTAAGTCTTTGTGCCAGTGAAGTATTACCATACCAGCAGGTGATGGCAAAGTTAATTAGACTGCTGGTTGCTGTATAAAAAAGTTTAATAAATGTTTTGCCGATGTTTACTTTTCTTAGCGTTCTGAGATAGAAGAGTCGCTGGTGAATTTTTGTGTAGAGGTTTTGACAGTGTTCACTCCTATTCAGTTTGTTATTGATGGTTGTTCCAAGATATTTATATTCTTGTACTTGTTCTATGGTTTGATTGTTTATCTGAATTTCTGCAATATGGCCGTAATATTTCCTAAAGTCAATAATCATATCTTATATACTTACGATGTTTGGATGCTCAATTTTCAATAAAATTCCAACTTCTGTTACTACAGTTTTATGTTCAACCTGTGTAACAAAAAAAATTTAATAAGAAATAAAAAAGGGCTATTTTCTACAACAAAAAATATGAACTCATAGTGTAGTATTGTTATATTCTAAAAGCTATTTAAATTTCCTATGATCTACAATTATTTTGTCTAGATTTTCATAAAATTGTTTTGATCTATTAAAGGCGCTTGTTTAAGATTTCCTCTGTTACATAGCAAGTTGTTATAACTGTAGTGGTCACGTGGATAGGGTTAGGTATATGTCCAATCAGATGACATAAATAAGTGACACACAATTCAGTGTGTTGCTAGCAGTCAACTGTGTCAAGAAAATATGAACAGACTCTACATGGACATATCACCTTTGATATGGTCATGGGATCATGTAAAAAGAACTGGTGTTTTTGCAATTTTTGGGGAAGGCCTTGAGGGACATGTGTCAGAGTCAAGACAATTCAATCCAGTTCAGCACAGCACAATCCAGAGTGAAGTTAGTCCAGAGAGTTGAGCACAGCCAAGCTCAAGATGAATCAGAGATTCCAGTGCAAGTTGAGAACAATAGTTACACTTAAATGTTTGGTTATGCCTATTGTACAATATTTGGCTGTTAGGGTATTAAACTTTAAAGTATCATGTTATTTGGAGCCAGAGTTGTCAAATTCTAGATTTGTTTGTGTTGAGAAGTATCTGCATAGAGCATGATAGAGACCCATGGCAATATTATAACATAAAGAAAAAGGCCTTGGTAAGTATTATTAAAAGTTTACACTAATCTTGAAAGCTTGAAAACAAAAAATTTGGAGATTTTGATAAATTGAATATTAAATGTATTTACCAATTTAAAAAGCAAATAAACAAATCTAACCACATAGCTATAACTTTGGTGCGTGAATTAAATGTTTGAAATGAAGACTGTAATTATTGTGATCTTTTTAAAACAGCATTGCAAACTGACCTTTTTGTCTAATATTTTTACAGCCCAAGCTTGATTTGTACCTTTAGCTATACATTTATAGACAACAGCAGTAGCACCTCTGTAAATACAAAAAAAAAAAAGAAAACAAGTTTTATTATCTGAGTATTTTAAGACAATGATTCATAATGCCTAAAATATCAAATAAAAAATTTATTACCAATTAGATATTTTTTTAATATAAATGTAAACAATATATGTAAATGACTTGTTAAACTACCTTCCCAGCTCTTTTCCAAGCTCGTAATGATCCTCAAATTTTTTGTCTCTAATGCTTTCAGCAAACCAAAAATCAAGTACATTAACTGGCATTCTTTTATATATATATATATATATATATATATATATATATATATATATATATATATATATCTGAAATATTAAAAATTTACAAAATTAGAGAAATTTAATAAGATGACATCTTAGCATTATTATCTCAACCATTTGAAAAAGTTAATTTAGTAGTTTAGCTTCATATAACCAAAATTTCCTATGTTCATGTTGTTATGAATTAAAGGGAAAAATGCTAATTTAATCTAAATGATTTAGATTGTTGTGGTATATTGTGTTCTAGTATTTTACATGTGATGCTGGTTTGATTCCCTGAATTAGATTTATCTCTTTTTTAAACAGAAGTTTAAAATGTGCTTCTTTCGGGTCCCTTAATTGATACTCCACTTGATTTAGTGTATTTTGAGGACAGGTCCTAGCTAGCAGATTAGTTTTTGACATAGCTTAATACCATAGGGATCAGAAGCTTTAAAATCCTTTTTAAAATAAAGCCTATCTAAGGGAAAGAAATCTGCACTTACAACTGCACCTCTCAATAATGTAGAAGTTATTTCTATAATTCACTATCAAATAAACTATTTTATTACCAAAATAAATTGACAAATTGGTTTTTTTTTTCATGTTTTGTAAGATACAATAAATAATTGTTTAAAGTTTCAACTTGATCCGAGAATTGGTGTGAGTGAATGACGTGTTCAATTATCTAAGGGGGTGAAACACTAAATATTTAGCCGTATCTATGAATACTAAAGGATAAATTTCCCTTGTTGTTATCAAATAAACAATTAATTACCTCTAATTATTTTACTAATTTGTTAATTTTTTTTTTTATATTGATTCATGTCTTGTCTATGCCAATAATTATACAAAGTTAATTTCAACTTGATCCGAGAATGGGTGTGGAAGAAATAATGTGTACAAACTTTTTACCAGACAGATCAACAGACAGAGTGAGTTGATATAAGCTTAGTGAAAATATTTGTTTTAAATCAGCTGATAGCTTGTGTGTTATAATATATGATATGTTAATAGAACTATCATTTTATAAGAGTATAATTTTATAATAAACTAGTTTTGCTTTCAATGGAAATAAATTGTTTAAAAATGTGTTCTGATGTGTGATTTGATTAGTGCTTGGTTTTGTGCATTATTAATGTCATTTACTGTAGTACATTTTGAACAATAGGTATAAAATCATGAAATTTTAAGAGAACTGCTTGAAGTCAAAGTGTAACCTGTCTTGTTAACAGTAGCAATTATACATAAAACACTGAACCATAATCTTCAAATACAAAAATTAATAAAATACTCAGAAAGACACAAAGATGAAGTCACATTCCTCATTCTATATGCTAGGACAAATTTGTACAAATGCTCCTTCTTCCCTACCGCTATTAGAGCATGGAATTGGTTGCCTGAGCTAGCCAGGAAAACCAGTGACTTGGCAGAAATTAGGTCATTGGCTAGCATGACTGAATGCGTGACGCATAGGATGTAATCATCTTCTTTTTTGAAGTAACGTCTGTATTATATAAGATAAGATAATTAGCTCTACTTTGTGAAATTAACTGATAATACAGATATATCATAGATCTATAGCCTAGAACCGCTAATTAGATCTAGTAACTCTAAATTTAAATAGTGGTATCTCAATTAGGCCTAGATAGAATAAATATAATAGTATAATAATATAGATGATACTGATAGATCGAGACTAGAATTAGCTCTAACTTATTAGATTTTACTAGATTAGGATTTATTAGTATTACTAGATCTAGTAGTGTAACTGTAACTACTGTAAGTGTAAGTTTGTGTAACTATAAGTATAGTATAAGTAGACTAGTATCATATAAATAATAAATTATGATATAATCATATATATATTAATAATATTATATAAGTATAATATTAGTCTAACAGTATGATTCTAACTGAACAACTTTAGTTCATGGCTTCGTCAAGACAAGTCTATCATTATCTTTAATTAGAACTAGATCTACTCTAGGGTGATATAGGTTGATATATAAAATGATAGTTCTAATAAATTGTGTTATCTTAGTTCTTACATTTCAATCTGAAAAGAGAATGTAACTATTGACGCTGTCAATGTTGCTATGTCCGGTAAAAAATATTTATAAATTCATATCTAGGGAACAAAATATTATTCTTTTTTATTATTATTAATATTGATCAGGACCTAATATTAATACTGAGAAAAAATATTATCGTAAGGCTTTAAATATTTAGACTACATCTAGATCTAGATATTTTTCTTCAAGATATCTAGAATCTAAGTATAGATCTAGACTAACTTTAAAAAAAATAAAATAATGATCATAGCTTTGTTAAGTCTAAATCTATATTTTTACTTTCACTGACCTCAATTAGATCTAGATACTCTAAAGACTAGATCTATGTTACAGTAATGGTTGCTGTTAAGAAAAAGTTTTTTTCAGGAAGAATATGTCTTCTGTATTCATTAGATTTGTTGGATTAGAGGGGCGGTCCACAATTACTGGTAAAAGAAATTAATAATATTTATTTTATAATCTAGATCTATTTGTAATAATATTTACTGAATTTGCCTGGCTATCACCTGTTTCGTGACCTAGATAATAGGATACTCGATTGGCTAGCTGTAATACTAACACTCAACAGTAGTGAGTCTTACGTAGATCTATAAATCGAATGTTCAATGTTGCACTTTTGATTCACGATTGCGTTGTTTACCAACCGGCTAGATTTGTCTTTCAAAACTCAAGCTCTAGATAAGATAAAGATCGTGTGCCGTTATATAGACCTGATGTTTTAAATACCCATTGTCCTTTTTGTGTTATAGTCATATATATATGAATATATATATATAATATAATAATATAACTAAATTTCTTTTAGTCTTATCATTCTAAGAGAGTCAAAGACTTAGACTTTAGTCTTACAATTATAGAATCAAGAATGTAGATCAGATATCATATGTAAACTCTATCTTGAAGAATAATCAGTGGTGTAATTTACACAGGGTAATCACTGAGTGAATTACATAAGACTTAATGGACCTCATTCACCAATCGTAAACAAACAACATTTAGTCACGTGATCTTATTGGTAAAGCAACGGAAAAAACTGTCACGTGACAACCATCATGAATTAAACATGAGATCGTAAATTATATAGAAGAGATAGAGCACCACTTGGCTAAATGTTGTTTGTTTACGATTGGTGAATGAGGTCCATTAACGTAATTAGACAAGTCTATAACCTTTTAATATATCCCAGTCTTCACCAAAAAAAATTCTGATTTTTTTTTAGCTGTTATCACTTTGTTTCTATATAGTTTTTAAAGTGACAATGCTGCAAAGTAAATGGCTACTAGTGTTTATGAAGCTTTTTTCTGTTATAATATGTATAAAGTCTTTGAAATATATGTTATTTAAAGCTACACTTATTAATATATTTTTAATGAGGAGTTAGTTTCTTTTTTTCTTATATTTTTTACTTGAAAATTAGAGCTGATAGGATGAAACAACTCATTTTAACTGAGGTATTGGTCAAAAACAAGATGCTCTATTACTAATTTATTTTTGCTATTATTATGCTCTAAAAAAGTTGCAAATGATTATTTATGGTCCTGTTAAGCAATTTTCAATATTCATTATATATGATATCTGTTCATTGGTGTGACAGCTACTCATAGGCTTTATTTTAAGAATAATTATGTATATTTTCCAACATATCTGTAAAACATTTTTTACTTTAGAGTTTATACCAATACTAGAATGTATTTCTTCTTGGTATACCTCAACTAAAGAAAGCAAAAATGATTCTCCCAATTCCAATTATAGAGTTGTTAAGATTTTTGAATGAGTTTTTACAGTATTAAGTACAACACTATATCTAAAAGCACTATATCTTATAATTCATAATAAAGGCTTAACTCTTTCTCTCCTTAATTATTTACCACATTCTGGTGGAATCAACGCTGGTATCGTCAGTTAGGAGAGAAAGAGTTAAGATAAGATGCTATTATAAAACACAAACCATAGTTTATAAATACAGGGGAAAAAAATCCAACAAAACACTATGAACACAAATTTAAAACATATATTCTATATATACATCAGAATATTTTCTCAATAAGTAACTATTGAGCATAGGTTGAACTAGTTTGAAAAATAACATATTTAGCATAATTAAAATTTTGGTTTAGTAAGTTGTACTATATATTTGCAAGTTATCACTGATTCATTGATAAAGAAATCTCTTAAACTGTCTTACAGATCCACATGAAATTTTACACACATTCCTTTTACCTCCTAGACGTTCACTAAGAACCGGTTTTGTCAGATTCGCAACTATTCATGTAAAATCCCAAGCTTTCTATCAAACCTTTGTATTTTATTTTCCTTATGTCCCCAAAAGGCTGCAGCCTATATGTATTATATTTAAAGAATTAAAAAAATATCACATAAATTTCATATTTTTAAAGCAATTTTATCTTTTTTCCTAAGTCTACTTATTTTTTATATGCTTTGTGTCATTTCCACTTATTTTTTAGATACTGTCCAAATAAAAAACAAAACCAATCCTATTAGCCTGGCATTAATAAGATAGAACTAGAGTGTACTATTTTAGAGAGACAGAGGGAGAGAGAGCAAGGAATGGTACTTTTTAACACAAAAAAAAACAACTAATCCCAATAGCATTATTAAGATAAATATAGATCTAATGTCATTTTGTTACATTTAAAATGGTTGAGATAAAAAAAAATTAATAAATAAAGTTAAATTGATATTTCTTTTTGTTTAGAGAACAAAATACCAAAATAAATGCAGAAAGAGGAACTGGAATGTAGCATTCAATCTGGGCCTTCAGTAAATGCATTTTTTCTCTAGGCCTGAAATTGATGGTATGAAGAAATGTATGTGATGTCTAATACCATACATTGCTTGCAATAAGATAAAAGTCTAAAAAAAAAGAGTAAAATTAACCAAAAATGGGAGGGGGGCATGGTCAAAATATAATATAGATTGAATTGAGAAGCCAAAGAAAAGTCATGGAGTGTTTGTCTAACTTTTTGTTTTTGACCGGGGGGGGGGGGATGGGTTAATGAAAGTGCTATGAAATTAACTGGCTCAAAATGTGAGTGTGTGTGTCTGGGCTCATTATGAAGCAGGTCTTCCCAAAAAACAAGTGAAAGTCTGTCAGAGAAATCATGATGCATAGCTTTAAAAAAACAAAATGTCGGTTCCAGAAAGTGAACAAGAGAGAGAGTGGGACATAAAATTTCATTGTAACAGATACACTAATTCATGCGCTAAAAAAGTATGATGGCTTGATCGTTAAAATGTGGCCCGTTTATTTACAGTTCCAAAAAAAAAAAAAGGGGCTGATCTAGCCATAATAAACAATTTAAAACCATGGAACAAATAAACGGGCATAGCTGGTGTGTACTGCTAGTAATTTTATATATTAACATAAAAAATGACAATGCTTCTGTATATAGTTCTATTCATACTGTTATTGTTGTTATTTATTTTGAAACAAAGTATATATAGCAGTAATAGTAGCCTGATTATTGCAATAATTTGTCAATAGAGAAAAAGTATTTCTACAAGTGATTCAAAGACATCTTTAAAGTGGTATAAAGGAGCAAGTTAGGTGGATATGGGTTATATGTCGTATTTGTTTTATGTCATGTTGTTGTTACATTGGTAAAATAGTTTTCAGGTGTTTTTACTTTTTTTTTTGTCCAGGCAAAAAATGGAGTCTAGTTTACTGTAAAACTTGTTCAGTTTGTAATAAAACAATGACTACATTAACAAGGTAAGCTTGCAGACTATGTTTTATGAAACTATCCTATTACATTGATTCACGTGATTTTTAAATATTTTTTTTTGTGTTCACAATTATAAGCTAGTTTTATTAAAAGTTTGTCAGTCTTGATTCTCTGGAATTTTTTTTTTTTCAATTAAAAAAAAATTATTTCTCAAGATATTAATTTACTTAAAGAAAAAATGTGATTGGTACTGAAGGTATTAATTTACTTCAGCTTTTAACCACACATGAAAGGCAATAAAATACTTTTTTTTTCATGCAACTATAAAAGTTTTCATCTGCTTGTCAGGAGAACACAGAAATGTAAAAAATAATTTAATATGAAGTTTCTTGATTGCCAATATTAAAAATGTTTCAAGCAGAGTCCTTCTTTTTCAAAAATAAAATTTAAGAAATTTGTAATGACTCTAAATCAAATTAACTTAACCTTGACATAATATTAACAACATATTTGTGTCTGCAAGAAAATGTAAGAATAGCATATTAAGGCACTTTTATGGCTTTACTACTACTTAAGCACACCACCTTTCCCTGGTACACTCAATAATTATAGTAAAGAGTCCTAGAGTTTACCATTACCACCAAGTTAAGTACTACATTCACTTTATAAGATGCATCTTATTGTGTGAAAAATGGCCCATTCTTAACTATTATACTTGAATTCACATATATATAGCATAAAGATGCTGCAAACTTCACTAAGATTTCATAACTCTAGAAATGATCCATTCCTACTTACAAGTATTAGTGAATATGTGTTCCAAGAACTACTGGAATAATTAACCATTAGGCCACAATGTAGATTAATCTCTCTAAAAAATCAGCAGTGTTTCTATAAATACTCTGAATAGGTGTTGCACAAACTACTGGAATAATTAACTATTAGAACATGTGAATTAATACCTCAAAAAAAAATTAGTAAAGTGTTCCTATAAATACTCAGAACGTACTAAGTGTTCCATTAAGGAAATAATTTTAGGAAACACTGGTCTACCAAAATAATATTTTTTTTACATTGACATATTTTTTTTACCTTTCAGATTTCAGAAAATCGTTGACATCCAGCGTATCTCATCTATTACCTCTTTCAATTTTAAACAAAATAATTATTATAAATCAAAGTACCTTATATCCCAGTGCAGCTTTCCTTTAGATATAAGGCCTCTATCAAACCACACACAATGGAAAAGCTGTCAAGAACAGAGACATTACTTGTACAGACCAAGTCTCATTTCCTCCACCACATTTTTAACTCAGAGTCTTTCAAGTCATCCACATCACAGTCTCATCCAATGTTTTCACACATCTTCATCCTCATGGAAGGAAGAGTCAAATGTTGAGAAAGCTGTAAAAGCCCTCAAAGATAACGCCAAGGTTGCCAAAGTGGAAGACGAGAAGGCTGCAGTTGCAGTTAAAAAAACCTTGTGGCAGAAGGTGGTTGCAGTAGTCAAACATTACTACCATGGCTTTCGATTGTTAGCGATTGACATCAACATCTGTAGCAAGTTAATATGGCAGTTACTGAGTGGTAAAAGTCTGACCAGGAGAGAATATAATCAGGTACGAGATTAAATTAATAAAATTAAAATTAAACCTAACTCAGTTCTCAGTTTATGAACTTGAGGGTGAAAGTGAAAATTCAAGACAATCTATTTATTAAGGATGAAAGAATAGACAATTCAAAATGTTATATATGTGTATATATTAACATATATTATTCTTGTAAAAATCTGTGGGTTATTTATTTAACTGTTCAATTTAATGTGCTCATCTTTTAAAGTAAAGGCTACAATGTATACTTAAAGACATTTTAAATTTGATTTCCAGTTAGTAAGAACCACTGCAGACATGTTTCGACTTGTGCCACTGTTGGTCTTCATTATTGTACCTTTCGCTGAGTTTTTGCTTCCATTTGCACTCCATTTTTTCCCCAATATGTTGCCTAGTACATTTGCAGAAAAAGATGTGGTAAATGTTTTGTTTTTTTTTCTTTTTAACTTTAGTCGAAATAATAATATCCATTAATGCTAAGAATTTCAAATTATGATTTTTATATATATATAATTAATATATATATATGATTTGTCATTTTATGTTTATGTTATATATCAAACTTAACATAAGATTTATAAACAAAGAATCTATTTACTTTTAACTATTTATATTTAGAAAGTGGAGAATGAAAAAATTAAGAAGACATTGAAGGCCAAAATTGAAATGGCTAAATTTTTGCAAAAAACTATTCAAGAATCTGCATTGGAAGCTAAAAAATCTGATGGACAAACAGCACAATCATTTGCTTCATTCATAGACAAGGTAATGCTCCCTACTAGGTCATTAGCCTATTGCAGTAAACACTAATGTTTTTAAAGTCTCTTTAAATTGTATTGTTAAAATATTCTTTTTCTCACAAAACTTTGATATTCCATTAAAAAATATTCTTGCTTATGTCCACTGTATAAGCCATTTTAAAATCTTTGAAATCGTGTTCTGCAATTTACTTAAACAGATTTGAAAGACATTCAATGTTTATTTATTTCCTTTTAACACTACATTGAATTGATTGTTTTGCACTTAAAAGATTAGAAATGAAGGAGTGAAGCCTAGTACCAAGGACATCATGAAGTTTGCCAAACTGTTTGAAGATGAAATAACGTTGGATAATTTGACCCGACAGCAACTGAGAGCATGTTGCATCATGCTCAATGTGACTCCTATTGGTAGTGATGCTCTACTTAGATTTCTACTTCAAATGAAACTCAGAGGTCTTAAAGCCGATGATCTGGTAAATCAAAACATTTTTAATGTCATTAATTGCTTTAAAAGAATATGTCTTTGATTTTGCAATTAATTCTCCAAGAAAGTAGAAATTGATCTGGCCAATAAGTATTCAAGTTGCCTTACAGGGTGCTAATTTGCCTTAAACAATGATTATGACCAAAAGCTTTTAGTTTTGATCTTTAGAGATTTAAAGAACTTTATAGAGCTCAACAAACTTTGTTTTCTGAATCAAAAATATAAGTTAAGCATTTCAAAACATGACAGCACAGCTATTACACTTTATATTTTCAGTTGTTTTTGCAAACTATTTTACATTAAAGATGAAACTGTTATATTTTAGATAAATGATAGATCTATTGGCAACTAAGTGAGGTTATTGGTGTTAGAGCCTGGAAATATTACTTGAATTATAATAACTTCCTGACATCAACTAGGTCATTGTATTGTATTCCTATCCCTTATATCTTTTGAAAGGAACTTAGCTTACATTCCAAAGCTCATTTATAGTATGACATTGATTGCATATACATCTCGTATCCACAGATGATTCAGAAAGAGGGAATTGAAACTCTGACTATTAGTGAGCTACAAGCTGCCAACAGAGCTCGTGGTATGAGAGCACTGGGTGTTTCTGAAGAACGCTTGCGAGAACAAATGCGTCAGTGGCTGCAGCTTCATCTTGTGGAGAAAATTCCTACGTCCTTACTTCTTCTGTCTCGTGCTCTTTATCTTCCAGAAACTTTATCTGCGGAAGAGAAAATTGGTGCTACCCTTACTCAGCTGGCTACCACTGCTGTATGTTATTTATTTTACTTTTCATAAAATTAAGTGCAATTTTTTATTTATTTTTATTTATTTTTTATTTTAATGTTATAAATTAGAATAACTTATGGGAATCTGGCTTTCTGTTGCAACATTCTATGTTACAGAAATCTTGTAGGAAAATTAATAATATAACATAAGTAGAAAAATTAAGGATATGGGCATTTTAGTACACATTCTGGTAGAACTTATAGATTTCACATTTTGTAAACAAGTTATGTTCTTTTCAGAGTACGTAATTCTTTTTTTAAAAAAAATTGGTTTTAATGAAATGAACTAGATTTCTTTCCTCATAAACTAAATGTGGATTTTTTCTAATAGGCTGATGAAGCTAAGATCAAAGTTGCTGAAATATCTGGTGAAACAGTGGACAACAAAACTAAGATTGAGATTATTAAACATGAGGAGGCAATCATTGCTGCTGAGAAGGAACAATTAGCTAAGGAGATAAAGGTAATACACATTCGTAAAAATGCTTTTAGTCGTTTACAAAATCAATATTCTAAGTACTTTTAAAATGATCTCAAGTGTCAAAATGTTGTGTTTTTTTTTGTTTGTTTGTATAAATTACAAACTTAAGGGTACAAATGTTTGTTTTGATTAGCACTTCTAGCAGTTGTTTAATATTTAACTAAAAGTAAAAAGTATAGTACCACCTTCAGACCTTGTGATTAATAGGGCAGATGTTGTAAAAACCATGTTTCTTTGACTAACAATTACGAGTGTGTCATGTGGCCAGCACAATGGTCAACTCCCTTTACTTTCCTCAACTAATGTCATGTACCCATTAGAGTTGAGTGGACTCATGGGTGTCCTAAAAATCCTGAAGTTCACAATCTCAATCTGCACCAGCATTCAAGCTAGAGACCTCTCAATTCGGAAACCAAACACTTTACCACTTAGCTACTGTGGCTCCATATTTAACTAATTAAACATTTTATACACTAGTTTAGCATATGTTAAACCTTTTCAGCTTAGAAATGCAAAATTATTTTTTTTCTGTGTGAATTAGTCTTTGAAAGACCAGACTGAACGAGACATGGCAGAGGCAAAAGCTGCAGACACAGCCATGGCTTCACAGCTCAACATGGATGATACAGCAAGAAATCTTGATATTTCTCAACATGAAAGTTAGTTACAACTTTTCAAAACCCAATAGTATACTGTATGATTTTTAGCATTCATGTCATGAAAATAAAATAAGTCATATGGTAAAATTAATTTCATTAAAATCGAAAATTGTTAATTAAAGCATCATATTTAACTGCAGAGTAAAAGAAAAATGCATTGAATTTTATTTTTCATAATGAGTGCAACACTGTAACTTGACTTTAAGAATTACTATTTCTTAACAGACTTTTTAAAAAGGTCCATTAAAATATTTTTTGTAAAAAAAAATTTCTTGAAACCTTTTGAAATAGGATGTTGGTTGTCATTTCACTGGTTATATCAACAGCTATTTGATGTCATATCTTAGCCAATGTATACATAATACATACATTTATACTAGTTTTAACTTTGTCATCTTTCTCAGTGCTAATTGATCATGCTGAAACCTTGAAGGCTTCTCCCAGTGAAAGCTTTAAGGGTGAAAAGGCAGAAATCACTACCAAGGATCTGGATGAGATGGAATCTATTTTAGAGGAGATAGCAAAAGAAAGAAAAATTAATATTGAACAAGATGCTCTTAAAGGTCTCAAGGATGAAGTCTCAGAATACAAAGAGGTCAATTAAAATATTAATCACTGATAGTATTTTTAGTCATACTAGTTTATTCAGATTTTTAAATTACAGACTACTAAAACAATTTCAACTAATTTAATCAGTTGCTATTTACTGAAACTTATTAATATTTAAATGATTGACCTATTAGACAAACAATTTATTGTGTTTGTTTAGGACTTGGCAGATCTTAAGGATGTGGCTGTTGTGATTGGAGCAGATCAGAATGAAATAAGTGAATCTAAAGCTGCCAAACATTTAGCTAAAAAGGTGGATCAGATGATTGCCCGTTTGGATACTGTTGTGGATGAGCTTCAAGAAGAAAAAACTCATATTCAGGATAAAATATCGAAAGCTGAGAAGACCATGGAAGAACAGCCTATAGAGACAGCCCAACAATCTCAAGAAAAGATTGATATCTACAAGTAAGGTTATGTTAAGTAAACATAGTCTTCAAACATTAGAAACAAAAAATGCACTTAGCAGTCTCTATGTCATTGTTGGGCAATCAGGTTCTTATTATTCTTATTGTTTATAACATTTTAGGAAAAATATCATTACAATTAATGAAATGATGGATGCATTGAAAAGATTAAAGAAAGTCCCGAGTGATTCTAAGCTCAGTCATATATTTCAAGTGCTAGATCAAGACAAAGATGGTAACATTGACATCAATGATGCACTGAAGGTACTCACTGGCATTAATATTTTAAAATAATTCAGCCTTTTAAAGTCAATTTTTATAAGTTAAGTTTTATAATTACCTTGAAAGTTTATTGTACATAATGCCGTTAGGTAATGATAAGTTTATAAATGTATACATATTTAATTTTTAAAAGTTATATAAAGTAAAAAAAAAATATATATATATAAATCTTCTTTTTGTTTAAAATTTGTAGGTATTGGAACAGCTTAGCCAGGAACACCTCAAATTGAGTGCAACCCAGTTAGATGAAGTCCTCAATTTACTTAAACATGAAGCTATGCTGGAGACACAAGAGAGAGTGAAAGAAAAAGAAGAGAAGGAAAAAAGGGAATCAGAAAAACTGAAAGAGCAGATCTAAGCATTAGGCTCAAATAGTTCTTATATTGAGAAACCTCTAACCTTACCTAGCTCGTTAATCAAGTCAATTGTAACCAAATCAATGGAAAAACAATAGTGGATTATTAACTGTGTTCTGTTAAATACAATTAAATAGGAATTTTGTTAGTTTAAATCCAATTTAATCAGGTGTAGGGTTTGTTTTGTAAAATGAGAGAATTAAACTAAATGTTTATCAGTGAATCGATACATGCATATATCAGGGGATATTTATTTGTATAGTTATCAATTATATTGCAAGTGTGAACATGGCATTGTAAATTGGATTTGACATAGTTTTGTTTTATTAGATCTCATGAGTGTAAGATCTGTTCTATACTTTAAACTACACTAGACTTAGTTGTATTGTGTTAGTTGGCAATACTCTTTCTCATGATTGTATGTACTTTGTACATGTTTGACTCGTTTATTGATACTCACTAATGTTTAAACATTGTATTCAAACTGTTACGCAAAAGTGTAAATTCTAAACTAACAAACTTTTTGAGATGCAATGTTATTTACAATTTGATAAGTCAGCATTTGGATGTTTTTTAGTGACTGAACCCCAATCTCTGTTTTAATGAAGCCTTTTTAAAATCTTGGATCTTTATTTGTGTGAGGTGAATAGTTACTTTGGTTTGCTTATTACGTTTGGATTAGGCAGCCATTGTTAGGATGGAAAATTGACAATTTAACATTGTTAGGATGGAAAATTGACAATTTAAAAAAAAATGTGAATCATCCTAATAAAAAAAGTAAGGACATAACTGGGTAGAAACTTTTACTCTTGTATTATTAGATTAAAAAAACTTTGATGCTTGTTTAAAGTTTGTTTAAAAGCTATAAAGACAGGTCTAAATTATTTCTATAAATCTTACAATCTTAAACTTATTAAAATCTCATGATTACAATTCTAACGTGTGACTTTTCTTTTTACAAAGTTAAATTCATCTTGAATTAAGACAGAATTGGAAAACAAACTGCACAGCCTTTTAATTGTTTTTTTTAGAAGAATAATTGAAAGCTTCATGTAAAGTTCTGCTTGAATAAACAATTTTATTGATTACAAACATAAATGTTACAGAAATAATGAATGCAATGTTAGTAAAGCTTAGAACTTTTTTTTTCTCTTAGGATTCACAATTCAACCAGCCTCAAGTGATATATTGATATTTTCCCAGTATAATACATGAAACAAATTTTAAATAGAAGTACGTCCGATTCCATTCAACTAAGCTATAGTTTGTATTTGAAAATAAGCCATTTGGCTTTTGATGAAATACTTCAACATTACAATGATTTTTGCTCAGTCTGATATACGTGTAACCCATACAAGAAATAATTCTTAAAAAAAAAATTTAAAGGAAGAGTTTTTCGTAGAAGAGGTATCACATTTTAAGTTAAATTTCTGTACTTTCAACATATTCTGCCATTCTTTTTTTTTTCTTGCAAACCTACATTTCGTTACTTAAAAAAAGAAGCTTTAATTCCATTACAGAATCCTTAATTTCATTTTAAGAGGGACTATTTGATTAAAATCTCCATTAGTAAGTTATTTTCTACCTTTTATAGACAATATTTTAAAATTAAACTGAAAATTCAAGTTTTTAAACATTACTTTGGTAAATATGAACCTTTGCACAAGCTTCATCCTTTATCAAATTTAACTGTTACTGGAAGGCAATTAGTTATCTTTAGTAAATGTAAGTCTACTTTGTTCATTAGATGTGAATCAAGAACTTAAGGTTGTATAATTCTCCTAGACAAGTTCAGTTCCTCGTCAGTTGAATACTATTAAACTTTGTGTACTTGCTAAGACAAAAATATGTAAATCTTAAAGACACTTGTACATCAAGTTATTATAGAATATGTTAAAGAGTGCTTGTGTAGTCATGAAAATTTTCTTGTGTTTCTAGGGAGGCTAACAAATCATTTAGGCATAATCATGTTGAAACTTTAATGCATCTTCAGATTCACTTCCCTTTCCAAAGATTTATGTCATGAAACTTTCAAACAAATCATTTAAGTAGAATCATGTCAAAACTTTATAGGATTCACACACCTTTCCAATGACTAAATTTGTGTCATGAAACTTGCTTGTGTTCAGACAAGAAACAATGAATGCTACACTTCAGAAACAGTCTCATCAATGTCTTAGATCACAGAGATCTAAATTCTTTATTGCAAAAAAATATAACATTTCTGAAAATTTGCATTTTCTTTCTTACAAAAAATAAATCTTTTTAACTGTGTACAATATACACCCAAAAGAAATAAATATTCCATTCCGAATGTGTGTAAAGGATTCATTCATAATTTTCTATACAATCCAATATCAGGACCAAACTTGTGGTCAGCAGTAATAACAGTTCAAAACATTTTCAATGTTTTATTTCTTTAACAGTCAGGAGTTTGGTTTGTCTTCAATGGCCAGCTTTTCATGAACAAATTTGTATTTTCCTGATGAAAAATCAGCAACTGCTTGGCCCGAGCCAGATAAAATCCATTTATGTGTGAGAAGCCCCTCTAATCCAACAGGCCCACGGGCATGTATTCTGGATGTGCTGATACCCACTTCAGCTCCTAAAGGGGGAAAAAAACAACTTTATATAATGATGTCCAATTTGCACAATACCAGTATACTTTCTATTGACTAGAAGTAAAAAGTTATACTCTTAGATTGGAAGAAGTTAATGTATCTGAAATTTTGGTCCTGTGAAGCCACACATTGTAATTGTTTAACTTTCAGATGACAAGAATTTTCCTAAAAAATTATGCTTTTGAAAAATATGGGCTACAATTGAAATGTAGTGTAGATGTTAAGCGGGTTTTTATGCTTACAGTACAATAAAATGTCCAATTTAATGTTCACATCATGTAAAATAAGAAAACCAACTAATTTTTTTTTTAGCACAAATTTATATTAACTCACTGTTTTTGGGTGGAATCTTCTACACACTATTTCTCCTTCCCATTCTCGGATCAAGTGGAAACTTTGCACAATTATTTATTGTCGATGACAACAACACGAATCAATTAAAAAAATCAACCAATTAGTCATACTTTATGCAGAAAATTTATAAAGGTAAGGGAAGATTAGCATTGTGTAGAGAATTAGGTAGTTAACAAAAAAAATTACAATTGAATATAGAACTTTTTAGATACTCGAAAAGCTCATTGGCTAAAAATGTTGGCCTTCCATCATTCAGTTCAAATTCAG
Organism: Biomphalaria sudanica; assembly: GCA_036873155.1. NCBI lineage: Eukaryota > Metazoa > Mollusca > Gastropoda > Planorbidae > Biomphalaria > Biomphalaria sudanica. Next base: position 506,622 of record JAZGLO010000355.1, read on the forward strand.
ACTCAAGCAACTTTTAAAAAATAAGCTTTTGAAAAGGCAGCACAGAAACATTCCAGATAACCCTCCCCAAACTGATCCACAAAAGTGATTGGACCATAGCGCAATGAGCTTTGTTTAAAAAAAAAGTTTAGAATATGTATTTGTTCTTTCCTGAGATTTCAGAAATCTACAATATGTTCAGAATAAATTCACTTGCATAGTGGTACAAAAAACAGGTACTGGAGCCGTTTATACTGGGCCTTTTGATCTTTTTTAAAATGGATGCATTAAAATTAGTACTTGTGTACTTTGAACTTTTAGTTAAGAATAATTAAAAATTTGGATGCTTATAAAATGATTTCAAAGGTAAAAATTTTACCGAGTCCAAATCTGTAACCATCAGCAAATCTTGTACTTGCATTCTTGAAAACACAAGCGCTGTCAACCATTTTCAGGAAATGTTCTGCATTCTCATCTAAAAATTATTTTTCAATATTAAATTATTTTATTACCTTAACTTGAACTAAGTTATATGGCCCACTTAAATGTACATACATTTTACTAATTATGAAATCATGTCAGATTTTATAAAAAAAATAAATTTACTACAATAGTAGATATAGAACTAAATGTTAAAAGTATCAAGCTAATGCCTTACCATTATTTGTGACTATTGCATCAGTGTGTGAGCTGCCATATTTGTTGATGTGACTGATTGCATCATCTAAGTCATCCACTATTTCCACAGCACACTCCAGAGCACCATACTCAGTGTGCATTGATGCAGCCAAAGATGGACCAAATCTTAGAACTTGACCTAATTTGGGCCCAGCATGGATTTTTACCTAAAGAAATAAATTACTTGATTTTGTATGCAATAAATAATACAAGTAAAAATTGTATTACAAATATACTAAGGAAATATACAAGTCAACAAGGCATATTGTGATATAAAAATACAATTCTACTATGGGGAAATAAATATGTATACCCCTTGAACTTTCAGCATTTCACATAACTTGTCAAAGAGAGGTCCTTCTCTGTGTGACTTATGAATTAATAATGTTTCCATGCTGTTACATGCTGCTGGATAATCACACTTGGAATCTTTCACTATGTTGAACATTGGAAGAATGAACAAGTCAGGCAAGAGAAAAATTGGATAAAAAAAAAAAGATTTACATTTTAAATATATTGCAAGTTCTGAAAAAGTCTTTAACATTATTGAGGTCATTTGCTGTTCTCATTTGAAAGCATTCTCTATGAGATGAAATTTATTTAATTTGAAGAGTTGGTTAAGATGAATTTTTAATCTTGATACCAAAGTTGTTTCCTTTAAAAAAAGATTTTTGAATTCAGAGGGCTATGAAATAATTAGAAAGAAATGGTGTAAAAAAAAAAAAAAAAAGACTTCTCACACTCATTTTATTTTATTTAACTCAATACATTCATAAACCTTTCATCTAATTCCAGCATAAACCAGACTCGAAGACAAGCCTAATTATATGAGATTAAGATTATGAGTAGTGCAGTATTTCACATGATCTACACAATCCCAACTGTGACCTACATATTTTGCCACAATCAGTTCAGACATTCTAATTTATGTGAGGTCATTGGCTCAAAGTAAATAATATCCAAACTAATGCCAAACTAAGCTATTAAGGCATGCAATTAGGCTGTGATGAAAGAATCATAATGTTCTAGAAAATTTGAACACTTTACACAAATATAGTTGCTAAAGGATCCACTCCTGACTTGTGAAAAAATGTAAGAAAAAGTTTTTCTTCTATAAACATGACTTTTTGGACAATAAAACTCATTTGAAAATAAAACATTACCTATATGAAGGGCCATTTCTGGGTCAACATCTTTGTCTACATAAACATGACAGATTCCTTCAGTGTGACCCAGAACAGGTATGCCTTGTGTCAACTGTTGGATTCGATTCATCAACTCTTGAGATCCTCGTGGAATAACTAAATCAATGTATTGGTTCAATTGTAGCAGATCAGCAATGTCTTCTCTGCGGCTTATCTTTAAAAGCAAGGCAAAAATGTAAAAATATTTGAATGATATGATTAGAAGAAACCAATTCATAAGATTAGCATTTGTTTAAAATAAAAGTATTAAGTATTAATGAAGTAATTAAAAGTTACCAGTGCCACTGTATCAACTGGAGCAAAAGGTTCCAAAGCTTCTTGAATGAGTGAAAAAATCATTTTATTGCTGTGTTTGGCTTCTTTACCACCTTTAAGTAACAGACCATTGCCACTACAAATGGATAGTGCAGCCACCTACAAAATTATATTAAAAATATTGACACATCAAAACATGTTATCGATAAACTGTAAGATCAAGATGAACATTAATTTTTTTTTCTCAGAACATGAGACATAAAAAATAGATACCTGTGGTAGAGCATCTGGTCGAGATTCAAAAATGACCAACAAAACTCCAATTGGAACTGTTATCTTTTCCAGCTCCAGTCCTGCTGCCAAACAAGTTTTTTGCACAACTTTCCCAATAGCATTTACAGCATCTACACCAATTTGTCTAAGTCCCTTTGAAAGCGTTTCAAGCTTCTGATCACTCAGATAAAGACGGGCCATTTCTGACTGCTGCATACCTATTTAACATTAAAATTTTGTATTAAAAATATTTTAAAACAGTTTTGAACAAATGAAAAAGTCAGAAAGAAATTACCTGATCCAAAAGCTTCTTGAACATCAAGCTGATTAGCAGCTAAGATTTCGGATTTACGTTCTAATAATAAATCAGCCAGTTTGTTCACAATAGCCGCACGGTGTATGCCAGACAAAGCCTGAAGTTTTCTGCTCCCCTCACGTGCTTTTAGAGTAAAATGAAAAAATAGAAAATTAAAATTACAACTATTAATTCAATAGTTGAGATAGTATAGAAATACAAAAAAATGCTACAGCCTTACAATAACAAACCTACAGTTTCCAGGTGAAAGAAAGCAAAGTCAATAATCCCCTCAAGAGATTGTGGAAGAGAAAAATAGTATTGAAGCTTGACTTGACTTACCAAGCTTAGCCTGAAGTTCAACAGGTGTTCCTCTAGCCTGAGCACGTGTAAAGAAAGTACCGACTTTTTTCCCTTTGACAATGTTGATGATGGCTTGTTCCTCACAACCATTACAAATAACCACTGAACAGTTTCTTGCTAGCGCATAGGTAGCAGCTTTTACCTTTGAGTATACATCAGACATTGTTAGCCTAGTTTATTTCAAAAGACCTGGTTGGGTTATATGGTGATAAATGGCCTTTGGTTCTAAACAAAGTTAGATGATTAATTATAGCACAATGGCCATGAATCATTTTATATCAATTTATATCAATTTGTCAATGGTAAAGGTAAATGAAAAGCTGACAAGTGCCAGTACTTTTAATTACATCGGAGCTATTGTATCAGATGAAGGAACCAAACCTGAACTACTGGCGAGAATTGCACAGTCTTCAGTAACACTTGCAAAACTTAACAATCTGGACAGACAAAGGCATAGCCATCGACACAAAAATCTGACTGATGTGCTTTCTGGTCACAGCCACATTCCTATATGCATGCAAATCCTGGACACTGGCTGCAGATCTTAAGAAGAGGACCATAGCAATGGAACTAAGATGCTACAGAAAGATCCTAGGTTTCTTAAAGGCTGCATCATGAATGAAGACAAACAGGATTAATACAGCAAATTGGACCTCACGACATGTTGACCTGCTAACCACTTAAAATATGGAAACTCAAACTCTATGGCCACATCACAAGGTCCTCAGGTCTCACAAAGACCTTCCTTCAGGGGACAGTACCAGGAAGAAGAGGAATACAGAGGAAGCGATGGGAAGACAACATCAAAGAATGGACAGGTCTGTCATTGAATGAAGAAACTAGAACAAATTTAAGCTAGTGGCAATATACTTAAATGTAGTCCCATCACAAGTTTGAGAGTATCACAATAGATTTGAAACAAAACTTATGAAAGGGCAATTATAACTTACTACACTCTCAATTATAACTTAAATATTTACAAAAAATAATAGTGTGTCTTTCATGCACATAAAAATAAATTATTTAAGTTATTAAAGTTCAGCCAACTTTGAAAAACTAGGTTGACAGTACGAACAAACTGACATAATAAATTGTGACAACTGGCAAGATTAAATGCCTGTTTTTTTTTGTTATTTAAATATGAAAAATATATCCCTTTGTTTATATATTCCCAAGGTATGAATGAACAGTATGTATGTGATATAAACTGAATTTTATGAGTTTGTTGGATGACAGGAATTATTGAGTGGTTGGAGTTACTTGTTATCTTGGAGTAGAAGAGGACATTGGTTTAAGGCAGAGGAATAGTACAAGTGTGTTATGTGGTCAATGAGATATTTTATATTTAAGTTCTTGTTTTAAGAGAAACTTACTGATTCAGTAGATAAAGTTTAAGATTTGGATCTGCAGAGATTGAAATAATACAAGTCTTAAATACCCCTATCAAGCTTAGGAAAGAATCTGACTTATCAGTGGGAGCTTGTCTATAAACATTTTGATGTCATTGTCTCATCTATTTCGAGAGTAGCTATTTTAAATATTAAAGTGCAAACAGAATTTCTGTTGTAGTATATAGTGTAGATTTTATCATGATTACTTTAGTTAGACATCTCATAAGTAAGCTGACCTACATTTTAAATGTTAAATATTAAAGTTCAATACTGAAGCACAACCAGCATTTAAGTCTAGCTTGTAAAGTTTTGTCAACACTGAAATTTAGGACCACCGTGTTTACAGTTCTATCATAACTACCTGCTTGCATTAGAGCTGACCAGCTTAAATGTCAGTACTACACCAAATTCACATTGGTAAACAAGATATTAGCCACTACAATCTAATATTTTTTTAATAACTTAAGTACAACTTGAGTTGCAGTCTGAAAACAGCATAATCTGTTTTTTTTAGAAAGCTAATAGCTTCTACAATTCTGATATTTTTTGTCTGCCAGCTGACCTACTTTTGTGTTGTCATTCAAAAAGTCTAAACATTATCTTGCAATCAACTTCAGATGGCCTTACTGAAGAGAAGTTTAAGTCATGTGTCGATTTTTTAAAAAATTGAAAAGTTCGTCTGCATGAAAAAGTTATCCATACTGTCACAACTATTATCTTTAATTAAATCAGAGGTCGAAATAATAGAAATTATAAGTACCCTATTGAGCCAAGGAAAAAAATCTGAAAACTACACATATTTATGAAATATTTGTACAGATGTAAAGCTTTACAACTTTACAACCAGGGTTACAGCATTATATATAACTGAAAATTGCCAAAAAATCAAGATTTGTCATACCTTAGAGTCCATGCCGCCAGTTCCAACTCTTGATTTGCCAGCAATAATAACTTGATCCATCTCAGGGCAATATGTATTCAAGAGCCTAGAATCTGGCATACCAGGTGGAGCTGTATAAAGACCATTTACATCACTCATGATGATCAATAGTTCAGCACGCATCTCTGAAGCTAAACGAGCTGCAAGACTGTCGTTGTCCTTTACACTAATTACCTGTCAAATTAACAAAGAATTAGTTTTGGAAAAAGAATATTTTAATTGTATTACATTTAAATCAGCCTACATTGTTTTAAAAATGTTGTTTCTTTTTAAACAACTTCACAAATATTTTACTGGACATCTTTGATTTGAGATCATTGTTTCAATTTTATGTAGGTCATTCAAAATTTGTTACAAAAAGCTAAATTGTAAAAAGACTACAAAAAAAAATTCAAATATATATTCAAAATTTCAGGTAACACTAGGTAGCAAAACTTACTCCAGCCAAGTCCATATCTGGTTCTGGTGGTGGGGCCACGGCATCATTAGCATTTACAATGGGAACAATATTCAACTTAAGCAGTTCATTCAATGTCCCTCTGAGATTCTCACGACTGTGTTCATTTTGAAAGTCTGGTTTTGTCAATAGGATCTGTAAGAACAATAAAGTGTAAGTCACGATTACATTTTAGAAACTAGGTAATTAATTTTCAAAAATTAAAACCAACATCAATGTTTACCTGAGCAGTTTTAACACCATACTGAAGGAACATGGCATCATACAATGACATTAACCCACTTTGACCTGCAGCTGCACAAGCTCTTGGTTCTAATGTTGGTGGCCTCAACTGGAGATAAGTAAAATTAACAATTTAATTAAACATAAAAAAATCAGAACTAATGTTTTTAAAAGACTTTAGAAGAATCTTAATTTAGGTCAAGACAATTTTCGTACAAAACAAATAAAATTAATAAAACTATAAATAGCTTTCCATTATCTTTTGAAACAATGATATGTAAATGCTAGGGGAAAAAAGTTAAATATAACATATTTTATAGAAAAGTAACATTTTAAGCCTTCTCAAATTAAATAGAAATAAAACAACAACACAAAAAATCCTATCAAGATGTTATTCACTGCTTATAAAAAAATTAAAATGTAATGACTTCCAATCATTTGTACAAAAAAAGTATAAGCTGTACTAGTTAATTTGTAAATGTTAAAAGTTACAAAATATTGATCCATAAATTTGATTAAATTAAATTACAACTGTAAATTACAAAATTAATATTAATTAAAAAAATTGTGTCTACAAGCCATTTTTTTAATCAATTTTTTTTTTTAAATTCTATGCAATTATTAAAAAAAAGTTTTTAAAAAATAATTTGATATGACAACTTCAGTTTGTTTATATCCAAAACAAGTGCATATTGTTAAAAAAAACAATTGAGACCAATAATAGAAAATAAAATTTTATTAACAGAAGACTAGTAACAATGCTAAAATAAAAAGGTTTCTCACTATTCTTCTTGAGAACTAGAAATATAAGACAAAATTGTCAAGGCACCACTCCAAGATAAATATAGATTTTAATGCAATCAATACACACATAACAAAAGCTACAAGATACATTTATAACTATTAAAAACAATATTTTAGCATATGATATGTCCAAGTAAATGTAAGGAAAGGCTTTTGAAAAGAAAAAACTACATTTAAAGCAGTCTATTCACTTGTTTTCACATGCAGATAAATCAAACTTAAATGTACAGAAAACAAAAACTAAAATGTGTGGACTAAAACCAGAGTGTACAAGAGTGCACAGGAGGCCAACACCCATGTGCAGAGTGCACAGGAGGGGAGGCCAACACCCACGTGCAGAGTGCACAGGAGGCCAACACCCATGTGCAGAGTGCACAGGAGGTCAACACCCATGTGCAGAGTGCACAGGAGGTCAACACCCAAGTGCAGAGTGCAAAGGAGGCCAACACCCACGTGCAGAATGCACAGGAGGTCAACACCCCTGTGCAGAGTGCACAGGAGTTACAACAGTCATGAGGAAAGTGAATACCATGTGCATTGTATACAGGAGATCAGACATGAGTTAGTGTTCAAGAGGTAAATGAGTATGGCATACAAGAGATAAATAGCTTGTGTATAGCGTACAAGAGGTCAGTAGTTTTTACTTAAGCACAAGGAATGTAAAAAAAAAAATCAAGTGCTAAAAGCTAACATGAAACACCGAGACTAATCTTGTCCAAATGATTTCTATCAAAGAGGTTAATATTAGTTTTATGCAGCCTTTATGTTTGATGCAGACAGAACTATGCAAATGAAATTCACTTTAATATTTACCTTACTCCTTGCAACTTGCTGTTTTGTTTTTTAAAAAAGAATTTAGATTGATTTATTTTACTTATCCAACTTTTGTTTCAACCTACAACTAGAGCAATGGATGAGGATTAATGACTCAAAATGTAAGGGCTGGGAAAACTGAAAGCAAAACAAGGACCAATGAAAAGTGCCTTGCCTTTCCCTGCCTTTTCTCCCCAAGTCTCATCTGCAAGAGTGGAACTCAAACTATTAATATTGAACTCTAGCACTAAATAAAATACTAGTAAGATTTACATGTAGATGCTTTCAAATGTATGAATAAGCCGCAAGTTTTTCTTGATTCAAATGTAAACCACCATTTAAATTTAGTATAGTTATGTAAATGTTATTGATTATATGCTTTAAATTCAATTCTAATCATTTAAACTTAAAATACACACACACACAAAAGGATTAAGCATTCAAAATAATGTGTAATTTTATATACATTTAAGTATTTTTAGTACATACAATAAACATTGTATAGTAAAAAGAAATAATGTGCCATTATTTGATTTTCTCTTCAATATTATCTTTTTTTTTTTGAGACAATGTCGCCCTGCCCCTCCCCCCCCCCCCAACTCAAAAAAAATAATGCAGAAATGGTTTAAAAACTATGTGGGGCTTAATAAAATCCCCTTTGTAAAAATAAAGAATAAACTTACTCCATTTTCAACACTTGTAAGATTTTGTCTCATACTCATTGATAAAACAGCTTCCTGACGCAACTTCTGTTTACCAAAAGCTACAGCTCCACTGGTAACAATGATCATTTCTCTCCCTTGGTTTTGAAGTTCTGCTACCTATTAGTAAGTGTTTAGTATAACAAATTTTCAAAGCGACACTTTTATTAGTATATATTGTTCTAGAACGAAAAAAAAAAAAAACAAGATACAAGACCTAATCTAATCTGAAATTGCATCAACAAATATTTAGATTGTACAAGTCATTGAAATCACTTACATAAAATAACAACACTAGCTTAATATGGCAGTAAAAAATACTAAAAAGACTACATTTCTGGATAACAAATCTTAACATACAATTTTCAATAGATTAAAATTAAATTAATTAAATAATACTGTCATATATATTATTCTTGTATAGAATTTTAAAATAAACTTTGGTGTAAGAAATAATACAATATTAGATATTCACCAGACCTGTTCCACAATAGATCCCAATCTTCCAAGAGCCAATCCACACTCATCTTCTCTAGTAATCACTGCACTGCCCAATTTGATGACAATTCTTTTGACCTGAAATATTTCGAACATTTCAATGAACACTCATTAATAAGAAACAATACTAACACTTAAACACAGGTATAAACTGCAAAGGTTAAAAAAAAAACCTTATTCAAATCACTTCTCAGTAGAGCAGCACCAGGCTGAGGCTGTTCATTTTCATCATCTATTGCAGCTGTGCTTTTCAATCGTCTGCTGTAGATCCAAAAGGCTGAAGCAAATCTTGATTTAGATAAGCCATGTGTGTTTTGCAGGTAAGATGCAGCTCTTCGACACAGCATTTCTATTTACAGCCCTTTAAATCTCTTTTCTGCTGAGAAAGAAATAGTTTAGCTACAAACAAACAAAAATATGTGCTGCAGCAAATGTTAGTGCATCTTTACATGTACTAGCCACAAAATGTATTAACATTAATCCTTATGTAGTTCTGGTCTAAATGACTGATAACATTTCCAAGATTAATTCTTATCTCAAGTGCAAATTCAACACTTCAAGAAAGAGTGTTCCGCCATTGTATCCTCAATTTTGTCTTACATTTAAGCCCCTAAAGATCAATCTCCATCTTAAGAAATGTACAATGATAATTTATAAACAAGACTTTTTAAAATCCACAGACTAATACTATTTGACTTGGACCAGTCCACCAGCCATAAATGAAAAAAAAAATGTTTACTTTTAATACTAATGACCAGATAATTTTTTAGACCTCTCGTATCAAAAAAGGGCCTTCAGCTAGTAAAATGCTCATTATTGTCAATGATCAGACCTTGACCACTAAAAATTAAATTATATTAAATTATAATTTTGGAGCAAGTTTTAAAAATGCATAACTTTATAAAAATAGAATAATAGTTCATCTTGATTTTATTTTCCACTCTTTACACACATTATTGATGGCATACTTATAAAAATTGAATTCAAGACAATTTTCAGTAATAGCAATGATTTCATATTTACACATAGCTTTATTAATGTAACAAAATTTACTGTGATGCACTTGTGTCAACATAACACTTGAAAAGTGTTGACTTGAGAGATGAATAAACTAACTAACTAGACGCAGTTTTATCAGATTATCTTTCACCTTTGAACACATTTATCAATGGGGTAACAGCATGGAGATTACTTGACCCAAGTCTATGATCCCTTCAAGATAGCTGACCCAATTAGATAGGGTGGGATTTTAAACAATGACATGATATATTGACCACTGCCCAAGCAGAGTTCACAGAAAATAATCATAAATAGATTCATATCTTTTATAAAGTTTTTATCATTCCAAAGAGCATGTATTGTAACGATCTCAAAATGATTTTGAATTGAAAGGACTTAAAATTGCAAAATATGACCAAAAATATTTTATAAATGTTTCAAAGACTTTTACTTTGATCCAATAATCCTGGTACATCTGATCCCAAGTGATAATTTTCTCAACCAATTGGTTTGATAACACAAATATTCCTATGTTACAGATCAGGTTAGCTATGTAAAAGTATTGGCTGGTCATTAATTTTCTTATTCAACACTTTCATTTAGAACCAAGAACTATTGTTTAATGTACTCATAAAAAAAAAAAAACTGTCTTAATCTACATGATACAAGCATGCAAACTATAGTTTAAATGAAATAAAAAAAACAAAAAAACTATTACTTTATCTACATAAATGCAAGCACATAAAATTAGTTAAAATTCTTGTCCATTTAAAAAGCTTATGTTTAGGGGTTTCATGAGTTCTTTTAATACGCCGTACTTTAAAATCAGACAAAGCTGCAACGGAACTGCATTAATATCTCTTCCCTTAAAATGGAGGTGCAATGTTTCAATGCAATCTCTGGCATCCTGTATTGTCACTTACAAATATTTAAAGGTATCATCCCTTTCATGGACATTTTAAGTTTTGTTGCACTATGAGCAATAATTGCAGCATCCTAATTTTTTGTTTACCACTTGCATTCAAGATCAATGGATATAAAAAAATTCATACTCTGTCAATCTTCACATTCTGTAAGGATGTCAATTTACTTAATTCTTCCCATTTCAGATATTTTATATCATCAACTTCATTTCTGTACAATCAGATTTGAATAACTGACTGGTGCAATTAACCTAAAGGTTAATTTGGTGGATTCAACTATCAAAATATGGCCATAATTTAAAAAATTGGTTGAGAAATTCAACAGAACATATCAATCTCTTGATACAACTCTGACCTAGACTAGAGGCTTAACTCTACTAGCACAATCATATGTTTAGTGCTATACACTCGATAGTGTGTCTAGTTCTGACATGAAGCCTGCAGATTGTTGCTTTGTAAAAGGTTTTTGACCATATATAATATGAAAGTAGCAGCTGGAACTTCAACAAAATATGGAAAAAATTGTTTTCATTAACCAGTTAGTTAACTATTGGCAATTAATTATTTTGTTGGTTTTTGAACAAGGGAAAGAAATCATACTTGACAGATGTGGTGGTATAAGTTGAATTAGTCCCCTTGAGCCCTGAGAACATTTTTCTTATGCATTTAAAAAAAACAATCATCTAAACATTCACAGAAATACCCCTTCTTCCCTCCCCCTTTTACAAGTGGTCCAGACAAGTAAAAGGGTCATAGTGCATTTAGAGAGCTAAAAGCTAAACAAAAACAATTGGTAAAAATATATCCTTTACAGATTTATATGTCAAGATCAATCATACATATAGATTAGATCTAATTACATGACTGATCCAAACTAATAAATACAAATACACTTAATATACTCATTTTTATCTAACAAAAAGTAATTATAAAAATCATGAAATTAGCAACATTTAATAAATATTAATTTTTATTTATATGACAAAAAGTGTAACACATTAGTCATATTAGATAAGAATAAAATTAAATGCCATGAAAAACTATACAAATTGAACATGTATAAATATAGAGGTCATGTAAAAAAGTGTCTACATCAATAAGATGTTAGGTTATTTATTAGTACAAAAGACGATCCATCGATTCATATTGCTGAAAAGTGTTTGTAATTCTCTTTGCCTATAACACAATTTAAAACGTTAATGTTTAAAAGGAATTAAAGCAAAACTTATAAAGCTGACATGATTTCCTGAGGATGGGTGAAGTCAGCCTTTATTAGAAAAAATAAGGCTAAAAATGATGCGCCCATTTTCAAATAAGAGCAATTGAACAATAAAAGTAAGTGAAAGATGGTCGTCAGGAGTTATCAGCGGCATGATCATAATTATTCTAATCGATATCTCTTCAATGAATTACACTACTTCCACCACACCTTGGCCTTTGATGATAAGTTATCAGCAGCATGGTCATTATTCGAATGCTCATCTCTCAAAAGATTTCCACTACTTCCACCACACCATGGCCTTTGATCATTACGTTATGCGCAGAATAATATATTTTATAATCCCCCACATCTTTGGGTTTTTTTTACTCAGGATGGCTGCCTAGTCGGTTTGGACTAGGAAGAAGTAAACTATCTTCAACACTGAAGGAAAATCCGAAACATGTAAATCATTTTAAAAACAAAACATTTTACAAACATCCAATAGAAGCACTATAGCTAAGTACACACTCAGATTTATTCTCTTCAAGAATGTTAAGTGGAAAGGAAACACTATAAACATTTATAACATGTTAAAAAATATCAAAAAGCATTCAAAATAATCATATTTATATATTCAATGAAATGAGGGCTTAAAGTCAAAGCCTTAACAGCACAATTAAACAATGAATAAAAAAAATATTTATTTGGGGATGAAATGACCAGGGATGAAGTGACGGGATGAAATGACCGGTCACTGAACATTCAACATGGACATCATTGACATTATATTATATTTATTATTATGATGTGGTGTGTTATGAATATTGAATATCATATATGATATGATTTAATTATAATTAGATTTAGATTATACACTATAAACTGTATTTATATAATAATGAATGATCATACCTGGAGCCTGGATTATGGATATTTGCTATGCTAGAGATCTGAGAATCTAGATCCTAGACTTGTCTTGGACCTTGTTAAAAGTTGTTATGCATTTGAATTTGAGTAACAGAGTCTGAGAGTGTAACAGTAACAGTGAGTAACACTAGTGACTACTAGTACTACTACAGTACTAGTAGATAGATCTTCTAAACTAACAGTAAAACAGTAACACTAAACTCTATACTAAACTTAAAACTAATACTAAAATAGTAAAGGAACACTGTAACTGTAACATTGACTGTAACACTAACTACACAGTTTACACACTAGTCACTAACTAGTCTAGATACTATACTACTACAGACTACACTGACTGACTCAGTCACACGCAGTGAATGTCACTGTGATGTCTTGAATCTTGATGTGTCCCCACTCTGAGACTAGTAAGTCCAAGTCGATCTAGAATAGATAAATCTAGTCCTAGATTTATAGATCTATATACATCAAATAGGAACAGCCTATATTCTATATCATATGTAGTCTAGATCTCTTCTATATAGTCTAGATATCTATAGATAGTAGATCTAGATCTAGTAAAATAAAATATAAGTTGTCTCATGAACACGAAGTCAACTCTTCTGTCTGTTCTCGACCCCTTTTGTATTGTGGTCAGGGTCATTTGATAATAAAAATAAACACATCTATCGGGATGGTAGATTTTGCTGTTGATTTCTAATTCATACTATTTCGTGATTTACGTAGAATCTATATTTAAATTAGAATCAAATGGTCAAGAAATTTGCTATTTTTACACAATAATAATAATAATTTTGAACAAATAAGATTACGTACGTCTATCTTATCTTATCTTATCTTATATAATACAGACGTTACTTCAAAAAAGATGATTACGTCCTACGCGTCATGCATTTAGTCATGCATATTAACCAATGACTTAAATTCTGCCAAGTCACTGGTTTTCCTGGCTAGCTCAGGCAACCCATTCCATGCTCTAATAGCACTAGGGAAGAAAGACACAAAAATAAAGGCACATTCCTCGTCCCATATGCTAGGACAAATTTGTACAAATAATCCTTCTTCGAGCTCGAGTTCGAATTCCAGTTGTATAACTTTTTAAAAAATAAAATACATACAACAGGGGCATCAGTAGGCTATAGTATATGAGAGGTGAACAGCTGACTAGGTGTTAGCAGCTTCATATACCTCGGATCGGAGCTATATTGTCTCAGATGAGAGAACGAAACCTGAACTACTGGCCCCAATTGCATAGTCCACAGCAGCCCTTTCAAAACTTAAAATAATATTAAGACAAAGGCTTAGGCCTAATTAGCCCTCGGCACCAAAATCAGACTGATGCACTCTCTATGGTCATGGCCATATATGCTTGTGAATCTTGGATGCTGACTGCAAAGCTAGAGAGGAGGATCCTAGAAATGGAATTGAGATACTACAGAAGGATCTTAGGTATCACATTCAAAGACCGCATCACAATCCAAGAGATTGAGACTGCAGCGATTGGACCCCATGATGACCGCTAACTATCGTTTAAAAAAAACGCAAGCTAAAAATCTATGGCCATATTACAAGATCTTCGGGGCTCGCAAAGACTTAGGAAACAATACCAGGAAAAAAAGAAGAGGCAGACAGTGAAAGCGATGGGAGGACAACATAAAAGAATAGACGGGCCTGTCATTGAAAGAGGTTCTCAATAAGCTAGGTAGATGACAGAAAGGAATGGAGAAAGACGGTCGACGAATCTTGCATGGTGCCCCAACGGTCCAACAGACTAAGGGATAGGTAAATGTAAAAGGAAGCTTTTTTATATAATGAATACATTTTAAATGTAAAAGATATCACCGTAACCTACACAGATACTCCCTCCTTTCTCCCTCACCCCTTTCTCAACTAATCCAGACAAGTGAAAGGATCATTTAGATCTAGATTCTAGCGCATTGAGAAAACTAAAAGCACGAAAATGCACTGAACTAAAAATATTTCTTATCACACAGATTTATTATCGTTAGTCTAGATCTTATCTTATCTTATACAATACAGACGTTACTTCAAAAAAGAAGATGATTACGTCCTACGCGTAATGCATTTAGTCATGCATATTAACCAATGACTTAAATTCTGCCAAGTCACTGGTTTTCCTGGCTAGCTCAGGCAACCCATTCCATGCTCTAATAGCACTAGGGAAGAAGGAGTATTTGTACAAATTTGTCCTAGCATATGGGACGAGGAATGTGCCTTTATTTTTGTGTCTTTCAGAGTATTTTATTAAATTTTGTTTTTGTATTTGAAGATTATGGTTCAGTGTTTTATGTATAATTGCTACTTTACTTTTGAGTCTTCTGTCCTGAAGGCTTTCTAAATTTAGTGATTTTACTAATGGTGTTACTCTAGTCAAATGTGAATATTCGTTTGTTATGAATCTCACTGCTCTATTTTGTGTTTGTTCCAGTTTATTAATGTTTTCTTGAGTTGAGGGGTCCCACACGGTGGATGCATATTCTATTATTGGCCTAACCAAGGTTAAATAACATTTTAGTTTTATGTTCTTAATTTGATTTATAGAAATTTCTTTTAATAAACCCTAATGCTTTGTTGGATTTTTTTTTTAGTTTCATCAATATGTGGATTCCATGACAGTTTTTCATTTATTATAACACCTAGGTATTTTGCGTTTTTAGTCTGTGTTACTGGTTTGCCATGAATAAGATAAGTGGAATTAATTTGTTTTAGTTTTTTTGTTACTCTTAACAACTGACATTTTTCTGGGTGGAAAGACATGCTCCAATTTGATTCCCATTTCTGTAATTCATCTAATTCTCTTTGTAAAATATCTGTGTCTTGTGTTGTTTTTATTGTTCTATATATTATGCAATCGTCTGCAAATAATCTGACTTTTGTTCTGAAGTAATGCAATTTGGTAAATCATTTATGTAAATTAAAAATAGTAGTGGACCCAAGACTGTTCCTTGAGGTACACCTGAGTTTACTGTTATTGGTGTTGATTTAGAGCCATTTATTATTACAGTTTGTTCTCTCCCTATCAGAAAATCTTTAATCCACTGATGCAGTGGACCATTAATGCCGAAATATTTTATTTTTTTAAGCAAACTATGGTGGTGAACTTTGTCAAAAGCCTTGGAAAAATCTAGTAAGATAGCATCTATTTGTTCACTATTATCTAAACCTTTTGAAAAATCATCAATTAGTCCTATTAGTTGTCTTTCACATGATCTATATTTCCTAAAGCCATGTTGGTATGGGGTGAGGACATTATGTTTGTCTAAGTGGTTTATGATGTTGCTACATATTATGTGTTCTAGGATTTTACATGTGATGCTGGTAAGAGATACTGGTCTGTAGTTTCCTGGATCAGATTTTTCTCCTTTTTTAAATGGGGGGGGGGGGGGGGGGGGGACATTAGCTTCTTTCCAGTCCTTTGGTACTCTCCCCTGGTTAAGCGATGCCTGAAAGAGTATTTTGAACACTGGGGCTAGCTCATTGCTTAGTTCTTTGAGTAATCTAGTTGGAATACCATCAGGTCAAGACGCTTTATTTGGTTTGATGTTGGCTAATAGTTTTTGAATTCCATTTTCTTATACTACTATATCTTCTATGTTGTCTACTTGGTTCAAATTAAGAAATATCTATTACTATTACACATTTAATTAAATGACTGGTCCAAACTAACTGAAACAATTAGATCTACACTTAATATAAGCTTTGCTGTTGTTGTTTTTTTTTTGTTTATGCTGAAACTGGTAAGAGAGCCCTAATGTAGATCTATATAGAATAATTATAATATAGATCTCGGTCTAGTGTCGTAGTGAGTACGCACGAAGATCGTAAGAAAGATTCGAATACATTGTTTTATGGAGTTTTTTCATCTCCCTCTGTGTTGTAACTAAACTTCCGGTGGGTTTAGCTAGCTGGTTTGTTTATATTTACTTTAGTTAAAGAATCTATAGATCTATATCTAGTTAATCTAGATTAGATGATAGATCGAGACTTGAATCTTTTCTAGATCTAGTTATAGAGTAGGTCTGGACTACTGGGACATAGTAAATATGAAATAATGAAGCTCCATCCAAAAATTATAACTGGAACTCTTCATGCTCACAACAAAGAGGCGAGCGATTGGTAAGCAACTTTGATTTTTACTTTAGACTTTAACAGTTTAACTTTAGCCTAAACTTTAGGTACTTTGATAAAAATTTCAAGTTCAATTTACTGTAATGAAACTAATATAGTAAGATAGAGCTTTTTGAACCCAGTTTATTGATACCTCATTTATGTTTGCATCAATGTGAATCAGAATGTGGTAATCTTGATTATCTTCTTCTTTTTTGAAGTAGATGATGAGATCTAACTTCTGTATCATTACTGTAATAAATATAAGATAAGATAAGAACTTATGATAACAGTTAGATTTATGACAATTTTACTGTCGAAAATTGTGCCTATTCTAGAGTAATTTATTGATTCTGGACATTATATAAAATGAGAAATTATAAATCCGTACAGCTCGCTGTTTTTTTGGTCATTACATCTTTATTTTGATATTTAATATGAAACAAGTGCACTGTATAATTTGTGCGTCCATTTTCGAGTGATTCTGATCCAATTTCCTTCCATTTAGCTATCTTTTTTATGTAAGAGTAAGAAAAAAGAATTTCAAATTTGTAAGTCATGTTTTTTTTCCCTATGTTACCAGGATGACTTTACCTCTTCCTAGGGACACTGGGACACTAGGGTTAAGACTATATTTTTGGTTAAGTCTTTGCTAATAAGCCGGCCAACATTTATTCTGTTTTTGGAGCTGATTTGATTCAAAAGCCTAGTTGTTTGATTTCATTAAAAAAAATTAATTAATAGGGTGTTGGTATTAAATTACGATTTTCTGACCATTTCAAGTGCTGTAACTTTCTAAGCTTCATTAAAATATTCAACAAAAATCCATAATTATGTGTTGACACTTATTATTAAACCTGAGATGCGCAGTGCTACTTTTTTTATCTACTAACCAGCAAATCTGTGGTGATAGTAAATGCGTCACCAGGTCATGGAAAAATAATTTTCCAATATGAATTTTTTGCTAGCACTCCATGTCCATGTGGTTGTCATATTTGTAAATTACTTCTTATACTTCTTACACCCTTGTCTGTTGCTGCCACATCAGTCACGATCAGTGTGCATGATAATTTTGACAATTACTCAGCCACACCACAGCAAGTCATGCCCATCGCAACGGGCACGACATGGCCTAAATTGTGCCGATGTGCCCAAAACTCAAACTGATGCCTATCACCAATCGTGTTCTCTGCATGATAAAAAAAGTTAAATTTTTAGTCATGATTGAAAGCATGATTTAACACTCTAAATCAGCAGGATCAAAGATTCAATTTAAAAAGAATATTGAAAAAATCTTTAAACCAATAATAAAAATAAAAGCTACATATATCTTTGTTTATTAAGTATCTAGCCAAGAAAGCCTATCTAGAGTTCTGATTGACTGGTCTCAATCTTGGTCTAGTTTTAATAATAAATAATAACTATAATTGGCTATATGTGTTCATGTTCTAGTTATCTTCTAGATTTGCATAGAAGGGCTAGATTTACTTATTTTTAAAAATCAAATAATATAAATGAAATCTAGATGTATTTGTGGAAAAAAATTATGATAAATTTGGATTCTAGATTTATAGATTTATAATTATTTTTTAATTATCAGCCATTATATATGGCAATAATAAATATAATGGTTTCAATAAATATCCACTCAAAACTTAAACAATGAGTTAATATCATCATAAAAATGTTATTTAAGTTTTAAATATTTGTTGATCAAAGAAAATGCAAGATTTTGGTGGATTTCAAAAGAGAATGTGAAGTAAAAAAAGAAAAAAGGATGCAGCCATTGATAACCAATGAATCTATCACTTCCGGTTTTTTAATGTCGGCCGGTTAAATCCTTAAGTATATAGATTTTTTAAATTACTATTTTTATAAATTTCTATTTTCCATACTCGTTTTTAAAATTAATAAAAAAAAAAAAAAAAAAACTTTTTTGAATAATTTATTTTATTTATAATACTTTTCTTCATTTTCCTTTAAAATAAAACCAAATAAGTTAGATTATTTAATTAAATAAAAAAGTTGCGTTAGTTTTATTTACTCTGTGTATCCCCCTTAGAAAATGTCTCTATTTTTTCAATCAAAATAATTTGCACTGAAATAGTTAAAGAATTTTTTTTTTATTCTTACTGCACCAAATTTTAATAACTTTATCCTTGTTCAACAATTAGTAGTGGAGATATCCATTTTCATTTTAGTTTGAACAATTTCCTATTGAAAAAAAAAAAAGAAATATTAGGGACTGTCATGTCAAAGAGATCAACACATCAAGCTGTATTTCTGGTTCTTTTGTACAATTCATTTATTTTGGCATTGTGTTCTCTAAAAAACAAGAAAGTGGAAATTAAAATACTATATGACATAAGGGAAATTAAAATAATTAAGTTAACTAAGTAAAAAAAAGAAAGAAAATATGCTTTAAAGATATGGAAGTCTTATTTTTGTACTGTTTCTATTTATGCTGTATATATAGACTGCTGTCTTTTGGGGGAAAAAATGAAAATATAATACAAAGGTTAAATAGAAAGCTCATGGCTATGAATCTGTCAAAACCATGTCTTAGAAAGCAAAAGAGGTAAAAATGAACCTGTGTACAAAATTTCATGTTAAACCATACAGTAGTTGATGAGATCTCTTGATCTCTTGCCTATTGTTGATAATTGTCAGGAAAGGTGGACATACTTATTCAAATGTGTATACATTTTTCTTTAATTTTTCTGAACATACAAATCTGTTAGGGAACTCTATTCATTCTTACTTCTTTTTATTAACGCTAACATAACAGGGGATGGCAAGGTTACCTAGCATATGGCTGTCAAAATCTTGTGACTGTTGTTGATCCCAGGACAGTTCAGGTAATGCTTGGCAATAATATATCTTTTTTTTAAATAGTATTATATGAGTATATCTACAACCAAAAAAACATAGAAATACTTAATTGTTGTTGGTCTAGATCTCTTACAAACTCAATTACATGACTGATCCAAACTAATTGATACAACTACACTTCGCATAAGCTTTGCTTTTTTTTTTTTTAATAAAACTATTTTTTATGTTTTTCTTGTTACCAATTGTCTTTGTTTAACTCTTATTTTATGCTTTTAGATTTCGCAATGCGCTATGATTCTATCACTTGTCAGTAATAGTTGGAAAAGGGTAGGGGGAGAAAGAAGGGAGTATCTGGGTGATTGCTTTTTCAATGCATTTATAAAAAAAAGGTGAACAACTTGAATTCAAACTCAATGGCTAAAGACTTCTCAGACAAAACACTAACCACAATGTCAATGAATCTCTTTATGAAAATAGGTTTTAAAGTTATCTATTGTTAGCTTCAAACTTAAATGTGGCGACCTATAAAGGGGCCTAATTCAACTTATACCACCACATTAGTGAAGTACAATTTCTTTCCCTTGTTCAAGATACCATCAAAATAATCATTTACCTAATTGTTTTTTTTTAATTGATTCTTGTTTTGTCAGACAAAAGAAATAATAGTGCAAATTTTCAGCTTGATCTGAGATAAGATGTAAGAGAAATAATGTGTACAAACTTTTTACCAGACAGACAGAGTGAGTCAATATAAGCTTTGTAAAGATGCTTTTGAAAAAAAAACAATTGAAGTGGTAATACTTCACTGGCACAAAGACATAGACTTAATAGAATAATTAAAAAAGCATCGTATATCACTCAAATACAGCTACCATCTCTTGAAGAGCTTTTTCAAGAAAGATGCGTTTCCAAAACACTCACGATTCTTAAAGGCAACCTGCACCCATTAAACCACTGTTACATAAGATCTGAACGAAGTGGTCATCTCCTTTCCATTAGGACTAAAACAGAAAGATTTAAAAACTCCTTTAACCCACTATCGCTCAGAGAATTACAAGATCAGCTGTCGTCATTGAAAAGTACATAGAATTCAAACTCATAAAGCTCTGGTTGTGAATGTGTTTTGTGAGTGAATGTTGTTCAAATTTTTCATTCATATTGTTTTTGTAAAGTAGTTACTCTGAGGTTGTCAATTGTAGTCAAACTTAAATTCCATTTGATTGAACCAATAAAATTATCTTATCTTATCTTAATAAGGGCAAAATTTTTTTTTTAGGTTATTCAAGTTCTAGATAAACATAAAGGTGTGATAACACAGGTAAAGCATTGTTTTCTATTAGCTAATCCTAAATTCAGTACTTATTGTGTTAAAGTCAATATATTTTGTTTTAAATTCAATTATTTTTATGGGACCAAAAGAAAAGTGATTAAACTACAATAAATTTAAAGCTACTTAGAATTAAATAAACCAAAGTTGTAATTTTCATTCTATTTCGAACATGTAACTCAAAAATAATCATATATATATACTTTTTATTTTTTTAAGGTGAAATGGGCACACGAACAGTACCACCATGATCTGAACTCTCCTTATACTCTCAGACTGGCATCCTCTGATACTTTGGGGCATATCATTGTATGGGATGTTGGCATGGGTGTTGTAAGGTCATCATTTGAAGATGGAAACAAACCTATTTTAGGTCAAAGCAAAACCTTCTGCTCAGTGATAAGTTTTCTTCTTATAAGGCTTTAATTGTTAGTTATAAAATGCTAAAGGTTTTTAGCCCACTTTTGAATTAGAAGTTATTAAAAGTTATTTTAGGCTATTGTTTCTTACTTGCTTTTGAAATGTTCATGTTCCAACTTTTAACACTGCTTCTTAAATGTCTTTCTTGTAACTGTAGGGTTGCAATGGCTGAGCAATCAAGATGCTTGTCGTGATCTCTTGGTGTGTCTTCATCCTCCATACTCACTCATTGTGTGGAATGCAGACACAGGAACTAAACTGTGGAAAAAGTCATACACAGAAAATCTTTTAAGTTTTACTTTTGATCCATTTAACAGTAAAAATTTAGCGTGTGAGTATGGGCCTTGTTTATTCTTGGCATATAGTTTCAAATATGTATACTTGCTATTGTGTTATTTTTAATGTATATAGATCTGTTTATACTTTTTTTTTTTTTACTTTAACTTGCTCCTCAGTTTTGGGCCAAGACAGTATATTGTTTGTATCAGATTTCACCATCAACAAATCACCATCTAGCAATGGGAAAAAATTCTACATATCTAACCCAACACAAAGTAATTTTTTTTCTTCATAATTGCGTGTATTTATTTTTATTTTTTCCATTAGTAAATAAGGTTACAAGGTTATTTATTCTGATTCCCATATTAGCATCAAATTTGCCAAGGTCTTCTAGCAATAACAATTTAGAAAGAAAAGCATCAGCATCTTCAATTTCCTCATCTAAAAATCTGGCTAAAAGAATGAGTCAAATTTTAGTTGGAGAAGCGAAACCTAAGTAAGTGAAAAATTCAAAACTAGTCTTTAAATACTGTCTTAATTGTTATTTTAAAATATTTTTTAAATATTCTAGAATGTCCAATATTCTTTATGTATATTATTAAACATCTTTCCTATTTTGATTTAATCTGTCATAGGTTTAACTCTTTTCACATCAAAATGTT
This sequence comes from Biomphalaria sudanica, assembly GCA_036873155.1. Taxonomy (NCBI): domain Eukaryota; kingdom Metazoa; phylum Mollusca; class Gastropoda; family Planorbidae; genus Biomphalaria; species Biomphalaria sudanica. Next base: position 529,194 of record JAZGLO010000355.1, read on the forward strand.
TGTCATTTTCAATTGATTTGTATTTATTGTCTTTCTTAAAATCTCAGAACTGCCAATGATGATGAGAATGTAACTCTAAATGAATGTTTGCAACTTTGTTTTCATCATTCATGTCGCCACCATCTCATGTTGCTTTATCCAAGGGAAATGCTCATTCTTGATCTTGAGATAAATCAAACAGTTGGAATTATAGCATTGGACAGATCTAGCTCTTCATTTTCAAAAGTACATAGAGTTTTAAATTCAAATATTTGTCATACATGAGTTTTCTTAATAGAATTACTTCTAATGTGATATGAACTCTATTGCTATAGTTTTGTGTTTTTATCCATGTAGGTGATAACCTGTTGGCAGAGAGATGTTCTTATGTGTGTTCATGAAAATGGAAGTGTTTCAGTTCGAGTCAGACGGAGGAATAATTCTGTTGATACACCTGCTCCTGAAGGACATGGTGCATTTGGTAATTTTGTACATTTAATAATTTGAGGTAGAATTCATATTAACACCAATTATGATGGTAGACCTATTGTTGTTAAAGGTAACATTAACTTCACTTTTCATTGATATAGATGATACTCCTACACAACTCTCCATGGAAGTGGCTTATGACCTTCGCTGTCAGTCTGATCCACTTCGAGTGACAAGACATAACAAGTTGTTTTGCTCTGCCCTGTGTCCTGTTTCTGAAAAGATGATAGCCTTAGTCATGAGTGACAGTCGTGTTATGTTTTGGGAATTAATAGCACAACAGGTACTAATAATGAATGTAGTAATAATTGTCACGTCCCTAGTGACACCTCATTGTTTACTAAATGGGACATTGTATCTATCTCAAATCAGGTCAGCGTACCCACGCTTAAATGCCAGAAAGACGCTGATTAAAGCTTAGTTCAAGACTAAAGCAGGGAAACAAAATTAACGTAGGTTAAATTAAAAGAACAATTAAAGGGAAAATTAAATGTAAACGGGTCAAGGAGTCAAGGATGGGTATTGAGATGTCATGGTTCTTTATTCTAAAGAAAGAAATAAAAGGCGGAGTGTTAGCTTGAGACGAGAGAGAGAGCTAGAAAGTTAGACTTAGAAGTCACTAGTTTTTAAAGTAAATATCTAAATATAAGTAAAAATCTTGAATCATTTTCACTGAATCCTGTATCTGTTTTTATATATCTTTGTACATACATTTATTGTTTCAAGTTCAAGTTTTAAATAATTAAAACTCTAGAAAAACATATCAGCACTTTGTTACTTCATTGATTTATTAAAGTGTTTTGAACTATAATCAAGGTACCTCCAAACCCACATATGTCACAAGTTTATAGCATCAAGATCTGCCAGTTAATAAAACATAATAAACACGT